>VYXB01007424.1:530068-678450 GCA_013397135.1 Pachyramphus minor | reverse complement strand
GGGAGGGGGTGGGGGGGGGGGGGGGTGGGTGTTTGTCATGTTAAAGTAATTAACGTGCAATTTGTTTTCATAACCACAGAACTGAAAATCTAAAATTTAGATTCGTATTTTGAAGAACCAAACCTGAGCACACTGGAAGACAGCACAGCAATTGTGAAGTATCCTGGACTGACCTAAACCAAGCTTTTGCTTATCATCAGTTTTAATTGGTCAAATAAGACTGATGAAAGGCTAAAAGACATTTTCAGATTATTGTTCTATCATTTGTTTTAAAAATTCATGTGTTTACAAGCTATTAGTATATTTAAAGATCCACTGTGTTAAGCTTTCAGCAATACTTAGAGGATGCAATTAAGCTTGCACTCAATTTTAATTTAAATTTAGATTTATAACTTTTTTTAATTGTTATTGTGCTGCCTGTTTACTCATGAATTTGCTGAGGGCATCATACTGATGCAAGTACTATATTAATTATTTTACTTATACTAGTTTTTATTTCATGGATGTATAAGCATTACCGTGAATTTCTTGTTGTAGTTATTTAAAGTTGTCTTCCTCTGGCATGAATATTGAGATACTTTTCTTGCAATAACTGATGGCACTTCCCATTCAGGTGTATTCAAAGGAGATTGACATTGCTCCTAAAAAGGAAAAGAAAAAAAAAAAAAGAAAAAAAAGAGAAGGGTTGATGACACACCTGTCAAATACCTTAAAAATACAAAAAATACATTTCATGGGCCCAAAATATGTACTTTTAAAGAGAAGGCAAGAGAATAATAATGCTCCTACCATTCTCCTCAGAAAAACATTTGATTTCACATTGCCTGCACTGACAGCACCAGTTTATTTGGTGGTTACTGGGACTTTTGATTTTCTGCAGTAAGCTCTCACAGGGAGTTTTCAATTGCACTGCCATGTAAAAAAAAAAGTCTATCTAAATGGTGTGGGTCTCCACTACCCTTACTATTACATTAAGATTGAAAAGCTACAAAGCCTTAAGAGCATAAAAGCTCAAAAGAACAAAAAATTTTCTTAAAAAACATTAGATTATTTAATATAAGATCAGAAATATTAGACCAAAGAGGAAAAAAAAATTAAAAAAGAGAAATTCTCAAATAACAGATTTTTTCAGTCTGTAGCTAAATTCAGTAGTGGAGAAAAAAAGGTTTACATGAGTTAAAAGTAGGGTTTTCTCCCCTCTTGCAGATAAAATGATAGAAAAATTCTTTATTTGGATTTCATTTGCTAAGCTAGATGTTTCTTTCACTCTAAAATTACCCCAAAATAGAACATTTATAAACAGCTACAGAAGAGTAACATCCATCCTTTTCTCATTCAACAGACAGTGTTCACCTTACGATGTGGTTTTTCACCCAGTCAGTTCCCATACATGCTGATCCAATTCAGACATCATTTCTAGATGTTCACTGAAGCAAGAAAAAGGAGCCAGATGCCAAATCTCTAATGGGCGTTACCTAAGCAAGGTACCCATTACAAGGCTACCCACCTCTGAAGGATGGAAAGGGAATTCTGCTGAAATACAGGATACAAAGACGTAACACCACTGGCAAAAGAGTGATGAGCGTGAGTCCTCATCATGTGAGTGTCCTGACCAGTGAGGATCAGGAAAAAGACAATCTTGCACCGGTTTTTGTGCTGCTTTATATACCCAATTCCTTTGCTTTCATTAAATGTGCCAAATCTGAAATACTTCAGAAACACATGGTGTCCTCAGCATTTCTGTGTATTTTTTGCTGTTTGTCATTTTGCCTGAAAACTTTAGGCAGATCTGTCAAAAATGTATTGCAGTGCATTATACAAAGCCACAGGGAAAGGGTTCAACAAAAACAATTAAAAAAAAAAAAATCACAAAGACACACAGAAGAAATTTTTGTCTCGATAATGGCATGATGAGCCCCTTCTCCCCCATATCCAAAGGCATAGGCAAAAGGATAGCAAACCTATAAACATGTGCCTTCACAACTACACCCCCCACACATATATTTTCATGCTAAATTGCCTTTGTATTTGATACAGAGTAGTTAAATAACAGCATTCACACACACACACACAAGGCATTGCACAACTGACAGAGCAGTGAATTATTTGGTAGTTTTCATAATATACAGCGAAAGGAAGAAAGCCATTTTATGTGTAAGACCACTCTCGGGAATAACCAAAATGGGTTTCAGTCAGGATCAACAACACAACTCATCCACTTTTGCACGCATTCATGAATTATATTTTTAAATTGATTTTAAATCATATAAACTATGATTGATGAGTGCTAATATACTACTTGAAATTATAGTGTCAGCTGCAGAGAGTGAACAAACAGAAATGTTACTGAATAGAATATATAATAAGCTGTTGTCTTCAGTAGGACACAGACACAAGGAACAAGAGCCCTACATGCAGCATTACCTGATACTGTGGATGAAAGCAAAATTAATGCAGAAAATTTATGCATTTAAGAGGGTGATAGACTGGGCATAAACTTCCTCTTCCTGCCTTGGCAAAGATATTTGAACACTTTTTTTAATCACTAGGAGTTTTGTGTTTTACTAGAGGGACTTGATTATATGTAACAACAGAAGAAACTTTGGAGAGAAATCAACAGCAAAAACATCTATCAAACAATAAGTACTATAGTCTGATTTTTAGGGAATATTATGATGCCTGCATGAGAACTATAGAGATGATTTACCAGCAGTAGAACATAAGCAGGATTGATACTGCTTTCTGCTGGGAAAACCAGATGGGAAAAAATTGTTTATACAGATTATGGGACAAACCTAAAGTTCCATCAATAGCAATTACAGTGTAGAAGAGTGTAGGGAATCCTGGAAACTCACTACAGCAAAAATAATTTCTACTACTGAGATGAAACAACTAAAGAGATGAGAAAAATATAAGCATTAAAATTCCTTTTTTTTTTTTTTTTTTTGCAGACTACTACATGAAAATGAAATTATGGTACACTGCACAGGGGCAACCACTGAAAAATTTGAAAATACAGGCTACTTAATCATTAGTCTGAGTTTGTACCCCATATCCAGGCTGCAGTAATGGTGAATGTCACTTGCTACTCCTTCACAGTGACATTTTACACATGGCATAAGCAGGAAAATCAGCCTGTACCACTAAAAATCGGTTTGTACAGCAGAGAGACTTCATTACAGAATTAATCTTGTAGGGGAGATTTTTTGACTTTGCCGTTTGTCAATTATTTTTTTTAACACACAGAAGTAACATTAACAAAGAAGTATAATGACATAGGGAAGTAACAGAGAGAAAATGAAGCAGCAGTGAATAAGGTGCACAGATACAACCAGCCAGCAGCTTTGTAAAGTCCAGACAGCATTGATCAAATACTAAAGTCTGCTGATACCCAGCATTTTACAAAGAGGCAGCAGCCAGTTTATACGTTTTGTTTTATTTTCTGGGAAACTCTGAGTGACAGTATGAAAGATCTCTTCCATTAGTTGCAGCCTCTCTCTTTTAGAAGAAAACAGAGTGAAAGGCTTCAGAAAATGTTAAATATGAGTTGCCTGACACACGATAAGGCAAGGGATCAAGAGATGGTTCTTCCTTTTCCTAATGTGGAGGAAAATCCTTTGTTCAAAGAAATAAATAAATAAATCTCTTTTGCTTTTTAGGAGAAAAAAAACAACACAAAACCCAAACCAAACAAAAAACCAAAACCAACAAAAACAACAACAAAAGAAAAACAACAGCCAAAAAAAAACAAAAAAAAAAGGCAAAAAAAACCTCAAAAAACACAACTAAAACCACAAACAAACTAAATAACTACAAACTTTTGGATTCTGCCTGAGGAAAAGGCAGAAGAGATGAAGTCACAGCACAGTTCTTAAGGCTGCTGAATGTATCAAGGCCCTTGTGGTTCCCTTCCTTTCTTTTTGTCCCTCTGAAAGCTTCCCCTCTGCCTCTTTCTTTTCCATTACCCAGGAAACAGCTGTACTTTCGAGCATGTGGGGATGCCCTTGCACACATCTCAATGTCCACGTGCTGCTATTGTCAAGAATACCCATCTGCTTGTGGTGGGAAAGGGGCCTCTGGACAAAGACACACATTGCCAGAGAAATATTTTTAATTCCCTTTAAGCGGATGTTCAGCTACCACATTTCCAAAGACTATTAAATCAAATGATGGCTATTAACTATAAAAGTCAACTGTTACCAAATGAATCAATAATAATTCAGACCATCTTAGATCTGGTCAACCAATCTTTTATACTCTATAAATCATTAACATCAGAGCATCTCTCGGATCATTCGCAACCACAGAAAGATGTACTTTAATGACAATTGTAATTAGTATGTTAGCTAATGATCTGTAACTCTGACTTTATTCCCCTTGTTTTGCATGGAGAAGGGCATTTCTTTTCAGTAATGCATTGAAACAAATGTCCCAAATGAAGAATGACCTTCCAAATATGCTACTTTAAGATCTGAAAGATGAAATCTTCCACTATTGATATTAATGAGAATTTTACTACTAACTACATGTGGATAAGATTTCACCCAAAACATCCCTCCACTGCAATCCATTCCTTTTACCCCAAAACCTTCATGATGTAGCCCAAGTTCAAGGTTTATTAATTCACTTTCATTTCACATTTTACAAGTCTGACATAATGGACCAAATTTGTCTTCAGTGAAACTCCAATTAAATTACATTATGTATGAGTTCAGTCTAGTACTTAAAAAGAAAATTAACCTTTACTTCAAACCTTCCTCGTTTCTCAAGGCAGAAAAAAAAATTAGCATAGTGACACTGCAACAATAAAATTATTTTTAAATTTGCTGCAGTTCCAGAATCCTTCTGGTTTTTTTCCTTGTTTGCTTTATAAAAATGTTTATTACTTTAGAGCAAACCTATAATTAAGATTGGTCTTAACTATAAGCTTTAAAGTTAACAGTACAGCTGTCACTGGCTTCCATATTGTACTCTACGTTTATTAGCAGGAAATCTTTATGTTTCAATAAAAACAAAAGCTCTTATTTGCAGAGCCAGTCTCAAAGTATAATAATCATCTCCTGACAGTGCTGGTACCTTTTGTAGAAGTCTATGCTCCCAAAAGTACTTTTACATAGAAGAAAACTAAGGTAGTAGACTAACCATTGACTTAAAAAAAAAAACCAAAAAAACAAAACAAACAAACAAAAAAACCCAAACAAACAAAAAAAAACAAAACAAAAAAAATGGAGGAATTTTGGACAAAGACATTTCTTGTTTTGAAAAGAAAAAAAATTTATAAAAAGACATTTGCTGAACTTAGACATATCTGAACCTATAGATCTTCATGCACTGCTGAAATTAAGAATGTACATAAAAGGTAATTCGATTTATTTTTAATGCTGATGTGAAACTCTCAGCTAAGTTGACAGGATTTTTCTCATGTTTGTGATTTATTTCTTGTTTAGAGAACTTCTTTGCAATACCTGAATTAATACTTTTATGGCCTGTGAGATCACATAATGCAGTAGTTACAAGGCTTTCCTTTTTTTTTCTTTTTATATTAATTTCTTTGGTCTATTCTCTCTTGAGCAGATTCACCGAAAATATTATGAATATACTGCAAAAATATTTCATTGGAAGGATTTCAAATATAAACACATATTCTGTCATGGAATCATGCTGAATCTGAGAGCGACAGCTGCATCTGGTGTATTCACTCCCCACACACACCCCTCAACCCACAGTGTTATTAAACAGTAATTCTTCTTTGTAAAAACCTGGAAAATAATTTTTGGCAATGAAAATGAAAGATGACTGAAAAAGATAATCAGGAGCTACAGTTTTTCTTGGGTAAGGGTGGTATTTAGGAATCATCTTTCATAATCTAACCATCAGGATGAAGAAGCAGCCAATAGCGCAATATTGTTGTTGAATTTTCAGGCATTCTCTGCCTCACAGGAAGCACACGCTGCAGATCCTGCCACGCTTCCAGTGTTTGCACTTACCGTTCTGCAGCGGGGTCACAGTTCACACGGAGCCTAATCCAGACCCTCAAAAATCAGCGGGAATCCCTCATTTTACTTCAGAGAGCTTTAGATCACACTTGCCATATGAATTAATTTCTTCACCAGTGCATGTTAAGTCCATCACTGTGAGGTTCAAGTGTGTGCAGAACAAGGGCACAGGTTCATCCTCTGCTGCACGTGGCCTATTTCATGGCCCAGTGGCACATGTTGTCACTGTGCTGGGTACAGCATGCCCAGGCATCCCTACCAAACCCTCATCATTTACTGTTTCTACTTGGGGTATTGAACACCGCTGTTTCTCACTATCCTCCAACCCAAGAAATTAGAGATAAGTTTTCTTCTGATCAATATCTGACAAAATTATCGTCCAAGGTCAAACACCATTCATCAAATCATTGGTATACCATTCACAATATCCTGTGACTTACAGCTCCTATTGGGAGATAATACAATATAAGAGAATTTCCTTTCTCTTAGCACAATTTTACTTGATGGTGCCAAGTTTGTAAATGCATGTCCACAGACTACAGCAGCCTTCATTTCACAGGTTCTTCAAGGACCCAGCTGTTAGCTGATCGCCTCACCACAGCAAAAGTTTTGGTACTGGCCTTAAAATGACAGAGGGGAGATTTGAATTAGACGTATTGTGGATGCCCCATTCCTGGAAGTGTTCAAGGCCAGGCTGGGTGGGACTTCAAGTGACTTGGTCTTATGGGAGGTGACCCTGCCCATAGCAAGGCAGTGGGAGTTAGATGATCTTTAAGGTCACTTCCAGCCCAAACCATTCTGTGATTGTGTATTACCAGAATGTGTATTACACCTGATGACATAGTAACTTCACATTACTAGACACTGATAGAGAAGGTATGGAAGATGTTTTCAATCTCTTAAAACTGTGAATTACTCATGTAAACTTCAGGGAAAGAAGTTCAAATTCAAAAAAATTCAGAAATTATATCACAAGTATGTATGTTTTCAGTTAAATTAGAAAACAATATAGCAGTTCATTTTGAATGTTACAGTATTCACACTGCAGGATCTGTCTTACCATGAGACGATACTTCATTTCTGAATCAACTGGTCTTCCTGCTTCCATACAGGCTGTAAACCAGGAGATATCCAGCAGTTCAAACCTGGAGCTGTCACCCACAGCCTGTCCTTTCAGCCAGTCCAGCACCTCCAAGTAAGAGTTGTTCTCAGCCACAATATGAGTGACAGAGTCACTGTCAGGAAGCACACAAAAATATTTCTTTTTTTTCCTGAATCCAACTGTACACAGATACATAGCTGTTATTTCCATATTTACTTCCCATCTACTTCCTGAAAATTGTAGTATATATTGTATGTTAGGATGCTGGAAGCAGTTATGTTTTCATATCACCATAAATCTACTCCAGTTACTGACTCTCTTTTGAGGAAAGACTATAGTCTGACAGCTCCTGTAAGTGCACCATTTTCTTTCTTTCAGCATCATTTACCTTCCATAAGGCACTATCCTAATACACATTCTTTGCAACTCTGAAAATATTTAGCTTGCACAAGCAGTACCATAATGAAAAGGCTGCTTGATGATACCTGACAACCCTTTCCCAATATTTCTCATTAATGAGTGAAAGCTTTGCAATATTAAGTCTGCTCATGATAATTATTTAAAGCTTTAAAGCTTGTAATATATTTTTGAATATTTAAGTTTTCTGTACTTACATGGAGCTCTTTACATATGGCACTGTCAAATGTTCATGAATTAAATCTTATGAATAACATGCTCCATCTAAACACCACTTCCTTGCTGCCAAGAGGCCAGCCTCTTACAAAACTGATAGTTTAGTAAATATAAAATTTTCAACTTCAGTTGTTGCTCAACTGATTACATGCTATACATTGCCTGAAAGTATGGTAGTACAAAGGCTATAGCAGTACATATGGGTTGATGCACTAGAATAACATTGGAAAGGATCATATGACTAAGAAGACACACTTCTGTATCTGTCACAGGAAAATAATGGACAGAGACAAAGTTATGTTTCAGAAAAAGATTACATACATACTTGGCATGATCTGTGATCTTCTATCTGGCCTGCTGATATTTCTCAGAAATTTTAGAAAACTACTAACTTGACAGGAAATTTTGAATGATTCTGAATGTTCCTTCTCCCCACATGGGATCCCCTTATGGGATGCCATGAGGGCGCTGTCACACAGAAAAACAGCAGAGATAACATAGAAAATTCTTCATTTTTATGGAATTTGTAGGACCTCGGTATCTCTGAACTATATGCCAACATTAACTTCTATCATTCGACAGATTCCTAAACTTCTTGGGAGAAAGGCACAGACAGTGTCACTATTTGACACTATTTTTATAGAAGTCAGAATTGGGACATAAATTATCTTAATGGCAGCCACCTCCATTTGCAAGCCTCTGTGACCTCCTGCTAGCCCATGCTGGTGACAGCCTTGCACAGTAAATTTCAAACAGAGCTGACAGATTTCTTTGCAGCCCCTCTGTAACACCTGGAGAAGTTAAGCCATCAACCCGTCCAAGCAGACAGGGCACCACTGGTAGAGACAGCTGGTTAGCATGGACTTCAAAAATTATGCAAGCTGTTGAACGCAGACTGCACAACCTTTCAAAGCAAAGTACTTTCCAGCAGACCAATAAAATCCCTTGGCCTATCCCTGTGATCCTTATTCGAACAAATATTCACTGAATTTCATCAAGTCATGAAAGCACAATGAAAAGTACTGGAATCACTCCACAGAAAACTGTTATCAAATAACTCTTCAATGCAATAAACATACTATTTTTTTGAAATATAAGAAATGTACTGAATGTACTATACTTGAGAAACATGAAAACTGTCATGATATAGCACAATTTTCTTCTCTCCATATAGTGGAGCATGAAGAGCAGAGTCCATTGAAAAATAATAAATCCCAATTTATTTTATCCTAGTAGATTACAAATGTAAATAAAGTGAATCTCCATTAAATAGTTTGGGTTATTATTATTTAACCTGATAGGCCCTACTTTAATTAAACTGTCACATCTTTACTTGAGTAAAAAAAAAAAAAACAAATCAGTTAGAGACATAGAACTTCTGCTTCCTGTGGTTTATTTCACTTCATATAAAATATTCATATGTAATGTATTTGTAACAAGTCGCAGATCTGGGAACTTTGCCATCACTATCCTCACAGCAGCAGTTTAGCTGCTGTGCACCAGTTTTCTCTGGTACCTGTACAGCTGTGTTTTTTTTCTTGGCACAGAACACAACAAATTTAGCATCTTCTCTGGCATTTTCAAAACCAAAAATCAACAGTTAAATAGTCCTGTTTTATCCAGTAGCTGCTAAGCTGAAATTAAATATAACACCTGCTCATGCAACTTACAGAAGTCTAAAATGTTGACAATAAATATCTGTGTGTCAGAGCAGCCCAGATAAAGCCTGTGCTCAGTCCTCAACAGATTGTTAACGTAGGATTCAGAACAGCACACTTCATTTTTTTTCCCCAAACATCCAATTAGTTTTGTATCAAATGCTAATTGCCTGCTTCTGTTCAATAACTACTTGAATCTTGCTTTACAAATTATTTTATCCTCCCTTCTTTCTCAGGCTTTCAAAGTTGATGGGATTGAAAAAATCGGTGGAAATGCGCTTTTATAGGGAGGATCCAGTTGTATACTATCTTTATAAAGATACTTGATCAATACTTGGTTTTCCTTCAGCTACATAGTAATGTAGCTTTTGGAAAACTGTGTAATGATATAACTGGCACTCATGCAAAACTCTGTTTGGATGAAGGCTTCCTTCAGAACATGTTGGTTTACTGAAACACCACCAAACAAATCTGCAGCTAGAGTATATTTTCACTCTAAAATGCCACATCAGTCATATTTTACTCCTATGCTTTTTTTCTACAATGCTCTTCCAGATTGTTCCATAGTAACTCACATCAGAGTACTACAAAAAGACTAAATACTATAATATCAGTAAATGATGTTAAGAACCTCAACCCATCACACTTTCTATTCCTGTATATATACAGGAAAGTGTATATAATGATGTTAAGATATCCTGTATACTTTTTAGAAATTTTTTTTAGAAATTGACCACAAAGTTTAGATTGATTTTAATTTGACTTCAAGGGGGACATAAGTATATCCACCAAATACATAGGCAAATACTTCAATTACAGTCACTTGTATGACTGCATTTATTAAATTAGAATGTTCTAAAGAGCATTGTTATTTCAAAACATACAAACATTTTCCTACCTTAGCTCACTTTCTACTCTGAAACCTTTTCTTCTTGCCAGCTCGGTCAAAAACATCCTTCTGGTTATCCCCATCTTCCTCTGCATAATAAAAATTACAAACTTAGTAAATTTTATTTCATAACTGCAGGAAAGTTTTGGGGAATGTAACCCCTTCCGTCTCTTCCTGTGGGAGATTACAGCTGAAGCTTTGATTTTATCCATGATGCAAAGGTAGAAGTGTTTTCAGTTGAGTAAAATGGAGATAACATGCTTTCTGCCAGGCAGCAGCTGTATTTAATGTCACCACCCATTGAAGTAATTTTCTTGTTTCCCTTCTGAAATCAAAAACAGGTGCTACACAAGCAGAAACATCACTTGATCTCTACCAGCTGGGACTATTGCACAGAAACATTCCAGACAGGTGCAAAAAATGCTTTCATTCCTTTAAACAGCCATTGCCTATAAAGACTTTATCCAAATAATATTGATCATAGCAAAATTTTCTCAAAACATCAACCAGGTCTTCAGTGGTTTTAATGGTCCAGTTCCATCAATTTCTACTTTCAAATCTTTTCCAAATCTCCCTTTTCCAAATCACAGAGCACATTAATTCACTAAATTACATTCCATGTACTAGGAAAAAAAATCTGTCTATTTTTAGCCAGGAACTATGTTTTAGAATACAATCAAATAACAGTATACAAATATGTTGTAGAATAGCCCACACACTAGCTACTTCTGTGTAATTAACTGGATTAAAAAGGAATCTTATTTTATGAGAGCAAAGGAAAAATAGCTTTTGAAATCAAACTTACAACAAACCAAGTTCTTTTCTGTGTTTAAATGTACCTGTGGCACACATTGCCAATATTGCTCTCTACTTTTACCCTGCAATGCACTGCTATCTGTGGCAGTTACAGAACTGAAAACATAACTACCTTCGTGCTTTTAAGCACCCAGTGACCTGAAAGCAGCTACGGAGGACATTATGGAGGCTATGTACCATCCTTGCCACGTTATGGGGTAACACAACATTTGTTGCCAACGTTGTGTTGGATCCAGATAGGTATGTCCCCAAATTTCTGCTAGAGCAAGGTGAGCTCATACAACCAGGTTTACAGCATGTGCATCTATTTCAGCACAAATCTACTTCAGTGGTAAATATCCCCCTTCCCATGTCAAGATTGATTCTTATTTTTAGCGCAGCAGAGAATTTGGATTTTACCAGTCCTTCAGAACACATCAGAAACGTTATATCTTGCAATTCTCACTGCTCATGTTCAGGAAGCAAGGTGGAAAAATCCCTGCCTAAGTCAGATCTATCAATTTTATTTTCAGTCATTTTATCACAGATGGATATAGAACCTGAGTTTCAGGAATATGAGTCAAAACCTGTTTCCTGCAATTATGGCCATGAGTTTAAAATTAAATTATAAAAGTATTACTGACATTTTCCAAGCCCTATAGCTCTTACTGCTTCAACTGTATTATTGCAGATATAAAGAAGCATGTTTCATCAAAATAGAAACTAACCATCAAAAATTAATATAGAGCTTTCAGTTCTGGGGTCTTCCTGAGGGCATGAAGAAAATATATACACAGTGCAGTATATAGATTAGACTCCATTCATTTCTTCCCTTGCCTAAGGATAACCCAGAAGCCAATATATCTATTCCTTTTTCAGATTCATAACATTAAAATTGTCAAAATAAATCATTTCAAGGTTATTTTGAAATTATATGAGATATTTTCCTGGGAACTGGGAAATGGACAAGCAGACTTCAAGAGGCTTAAGCAAAAAAATAGCAGCAAGGAAGAAAAAAAATTAATAGTGATGGATCTAGCATCAAGGCTGAGCAATCTGTTTTGGTTGATCCATGTCTTTTTTCCACACTTCTTATCAACTACTGAATACTGGTCACTTGCCTGTTTAGAGCTTTCCTAGTCTTGGTAAAACACTTTATCTCAAGCCCTACAAGGAATAATGCATTTGAGAACAGATTCTTTATATATGTTAAACAAAGTTTTATTTTACATTATAATTAATTCAGTGCTCTAAAACATGTAAATATAATTTTCCCCTGTGTAACATCAATACGCTCAGTGCCAGTAAAATCCTTCTGGCATGAATAACAAGTTATTATTCCTCTGTGTTACTGTTACAACCAGATTTTTCAAGGGTATTTAGGTGCCAAAAAGCTGAAAACAGAGACCTAGCAGGATTTTCAAAATATCTAAGCAAGCTAGGCACTCGGCTCCTTTGGAAATCAATTTCTGCCTTTGAACCTAATGCAAAGAGATTTTCTCTAATAAACACAGCATAATATCATGAAAAAGTCTCTGCCAATGATGCAATTTTATTAAGTTTACCTTCTAAAATTAACCAGATTTCCATATCCCAGTCGAGTGAACATCCTACTCTCCTACATTATATTATAATATTTTTCACATACCAAAGAAAGTAAAATATGCATTAGGGAGAGAGCAAATACAGCAGAGATAGAGCATGTCTCTTATTTATGACAAAAGAAAAGTATCCTCTTGTCTGAGTCATGACACCACATATGATTAATGGGCTAAAACCACAGAAACTTGCAGAAATTTTTCCATCTCATTACAATCTCCTGGAGTTCAGAGTATTTCACATCCCTCAAGAGGAATACAGAACAAAGTTTTGTGTTCTTGCTGTGGATCAGTTTTGCACACTATCAAAGGCAAAGATTAAGAATGAGATGTACACAAATATTGATGGCCATTTAAGTGGTGATCAACATCACTTGTGATGTTGATGCCAACAACAGCATCTCAAACCATCCTCAAACAGTGTCTTGTACCACAGCCTGAAGCCAGGGTACTGATCCAGCTTCAAAGGGCATTCTTTGGCAGGAAAAGTGCAGGAACACACAATTTCTGGCAAGCACAGTTCAGATCCTCTGGATTTCAGCATTCACATATGCTTTCACTGCACCTTCTTGATTATTGTCAGACAGTCTTTTAGAGCTCTGCTTTCAAGTGAACTGCATTGTAAATATTTTATAAAATGTTACTTGACCATTTCATGCAGTTTTCATGTGAGGAATGGTGAAAGGTGCTTTTAATACACACCTCAGTCTGCTAACCTTCAGGGAAAGCATCTCTCAGGTACCACTAATAAAAATAAGAGAAGTGATTGTTTGGGTATTTTTTTATTTCACATAAATAACAGCCTCTCACACAGTATTGTTTCACAATGATTACTTTTTCTTAGCCTTTTTACTTTAAAAATTTACTATTTTAGCACTTTCCAATTAAAAATTTCATGGAAATTTTTTAATCCTTCTGATATTTGTTTTTGTCCAGATATTTCTATGACTTTACTTTTGTTTAAATTCTGGATTTCCTGGATACTAAGCATTTCCCTTGTTGTTAATACCTGTCCTACAATCTCTCAATGCCTAAAAATAATATGGGAAGTATTTTACCTGCTTTTAAAAAAATAATTCTCCCACATCCCCTTTTATAGTTTCAAGCTATAGGGAGAGGGGAGGTTCAAGTTAGACATTAGGAGGAATTTCATCACAGAAAGGGCGATTAAACATTGGAAAGGACTTCCCAGGAAGGTGCTGGAGTCACTGTCCCTGGAGGTGTTTAAGAAAAGACTGGACATGGTGCCATGGTCTAGTTGACCAGACAGTGTTCAGCCAAAGGTTGGACTCAATCTCAGAGGTCTTTTCCAACCTAATTGATTCTGTGGTATTTATATTCTTTGGACTACTAGAACATTTTCAGGGGACAACTCTGAGGTATGCATGCTTGAATTATTTACATCAAAGATGAGAAACTCCATAAGATGCCCAGATGACCAAGAATTTTGAAAAGCTGATTACGTTATAAAATGCTTTGAATGTGCTTTACTTGGCTTTCTGACGATATTTGGTATGTAAGATAAAGTACACTTAGAGAGGACATAAACCTTTTTATTTGCTGTCATCAATGTACAATATTTCTCATATGGTCAGAATAGCTGTCCCTAATTGGAGATGAAAATATGAATAAAAAGAATTTATTTTGCAACATCTCTCAAATCAGAGTAAGAGCTGACAGCTTGTTTAATTTACTGTATGCACAGGTATTCTAGAAAGAGTTTGCTCTTCTAAGCCCTTTCTGAGGAAACTAGGGAAGAGCAATATCACAGTGCTGAATAATTAAGTAGAGCAAAAGGGTTCTCCCATACAGCATGGGGAAAAGTAATTGGTAACAAATCCTGGCAGGAGCTACTTCCTCACATCAATATGCCTATATTCCCTGGAAACTATTATTTTCTCTTCCTTCAGTCTCTCTCCTTCAGTAACAAGGTTTACAATTGCTGTCTTTAGTTACTCTGCTTATGGTAGCTGCTGCTCCTTGTGATTGTTATTGCAATATTCTTTGATTTTTTGTGTGCTGGTACATCAATGGTTTTCTTTATACTGTAGTCTCATGAGAGCCCCCTGAACCTTTCAGAAACAAGCTGTTACACGTCCCGGCTGGAGAGACTTCAATGCCATGCCTGCCCCCAGCCCAAGGCTGGGGGAGAGGGGCCTGTCCCCTCACTTGGGGGCCTGCTGCCTCCCTCCTACATGGCTGCCAAATTTCTTCTGCGCAATCCACCTTCTCTTCCGTTTTCTTAAATATGTCATTAGCAGAGGTGTTACTAAACTTCCGATTGGCTTTTTCTCCGGAAATATACCTGGGCTTGACCATTTCAGCCAGGGGGCTGGTAACCCACGACACAAACAGAGACATATCTGCATAATGCCATCAATATACGTGGTCCAGAAGGTCATTTAACAGTTATGCATCTCTCCTAAACACAAGTTTACAAAGGTAAATCTGTCTGGATACTGAGTACCATGTATTTAGACAATCACATTTATCTCACTGCTAGTACTAAACAACCTTCCAGAGAGGAGGAGCTACACAAATGGGGTTACATCGTCCATTTTCAGGCAGCTGTAAAGATAATTTATCTCAACAAAGACCTAGTAAAGTTTCTGTGAGCATTTCAGAAACTTCTTATACGATAATATAATACTACAAATTAATACACTGTAATAATAAAAATCCTTATCTTTCATTATCTTATAAAGAAGCTTTATGTCCTCCCCTGCTCCTCTAGTAGGACACTGCAAATGTAACATCTAAATTGGTCATGTATCTTTTAATTAGTTATGATAGTTACTAGGTGGTAGAATTGATGCACCTTGCAGTAACACTGCAGCATTTCTAGACCTATTTACACTACAGAATATACAAACAGTGGAATGTGCGAGATTTATGCCTTCTACATTTAGAGATAGTAAAGCAGGATACATTAATAAAGATGGATGTACTTACACCAAAATATTGGAAACTGGGAAAAGGCTATTGCTGTCATTCACAAAAAGGCAATTGCCAAGAATCACAAAAAGCTTTCGACTATACATTCAATTTTGAGTAGTACAGGGAAGCATTTTTGGCTTGCAGTTCCCACATCGTCAGGCTGAGGAGAATTAGACCAGGTAATATAAAAGAGAGAAGTAAATAAAAGTAAGTACCATAATGTTATTGCAGAGGGAAGAAAAACTTATTAATAATATTATGTGATATGTTGCCTTCTCAAAAACTTTTGCAAATCACACCAAGGTAAGAGAGTTTCTCTCACTTCCTGGCTATTGAGCAAAAGCAATAAGTAACAACTGACAGCACAGTGAGTCCTAACAGAGCTCTTCCTGCACACTCGACTGAAGTAAGCTCTAGAAGAAAGTCAGAGCCAGCATCAGAGAAGCTCAAGGAATTGCTGATGAGAACTAGACGTTTCTTTGTATTATCTACAGAGAGAAAACAAAACAGATGTTCATCCGAGTGATGTGTTGAGAATTTTGCAGGTGAAGGAAAAATCAATTAGAAGTCTTTTTTTATCCTAGAAATTTGAACTGAAGAAAGGTGAAAAGCAGAGTGGAATGGAACAGAATTCTCACCCTTTTTGATTTATTGAGGTTCACAGTTCCCCTAATGCAGAACTAATTACAGCAGAAGTAATCTAGCTGGGTAATTAATTCATAGCAGGAAACTTTGCATTATCCAGCAGAAGTTTTTTAACCCAAACCCACTCTCGACAGAGTTTTCGCAAAAGCATTCTTTCCATTTCTTACTGACTTCACCTAATAATTTGGTGGCTGCCTGGAGTATCACAAAATATTTGCACATTTTTTTTTCAGTGTGCATTTCATGGCTCTCTCTTTAGCTATAATGAAGGGGTTTTTTTCAACTTCGTAGAAATTTATTTCTCCAAGCCACCAGCAATGCTTTTTCCAGGCTATCTCAAGAATTGCTTCCCTTGATTCATCTTGCAGAAAGTTCAATATTACTAGGTCAATTCAAAGTGGCAATAGCCCCTAGAAACCCTGTCCCAGTGTAGCATTGCATGTTTACTTAGCTGTGAACATATGTTGATCTATCTTAATAAAAAAAATACACTGTACCTAGACATCTTTGAGAAAACAGCCTTTAGAGTCATCTTTCTAACTCTTTAAATGACAGATGCAAGTCTCATGCCATAATTTTATGATGCACACCTGCTTATTAGAAAATTCCATCATAAGTTGTGATGCATTTTTATACTATTCAGAGATAGGATAATTCCACCTAATAGAACTAGTTGTATTATGAGCTTCACTCCTCTTTACCGTCTTTACTGCTGCAGAGAGGATTCAGTTTTAAAAAATGAAAGTTAATTTCATTTCTTAATGTGAAAAGCTTATGTGAAAAGTCAGACTCAACATAATATCACAAAACTATTAATCAAGCTGGCAATTCAGTATGTAAGTGACAAATCACAAGACCATATCACACTGAAGAACTCAATGTCTTTCTTCCCATAAGGCTTCCTATATCCTTCTGGTTTTCTGTTCCTATGCTAAACTAATTATTAGCATATATTATGAAGCATGACAGCAGGAAGGATATAAAGCAGGTAACTATATTTGTAAATGCTGATCTGCTACAACATTTACTCAAAATTGTATTAAAATTACATGCATATTTTTAGTCACTGCATTTCTTGATGTTATTAAGAACACAATTCAATAGTTTTCCTTTGCTGCTGGCAAATCGTTATGAGGTTTACAATGCATTAGAATGTCAAAAGCAAAAGCATAATAAACAAATAAACAGACAAATAAATAAATTTGTCTGTGAAACTATGTTATATGTGGAATTACGGAGTTGTAAAAGGAGGTCACATTGGAGGAGTGAAAGGCCTAAATCCTGAAACTGTGCTAATTATGAAAAGCAGGTGCCAGTAGGTGCCAAAATTACCATGTAGCCCAGAAAAAATATTTTGACAACCTTACTATGTACGTGCTTTCAAAACCCAGTCAACTCATTCCCTGATACTCTGGGCTGCTCTTCCACAAGCTCAAGTCAAGCACCATAGAAGTGACAACCTATCACTCAAGCTTTCACTGTCCAAAGCAAATAAGAGAATTTGGAGAAAATCTCCTGTATACACTTGGCCAGCCCACTGATTTACTTACATGAGGTGCTGGGGAAAATACTGCTTTTTCTCTCTTACTGCCTTACCCATCAGTCTGTGCTCTACAGGCTCATCACATAGAGCAGCCGAATATCTCACACAGCAACTGCACAATAACCTTCAAAGAATGAGGAAGGCATGGGTATAACAACACACACAGACTACAGCTTTGACAGCTGCAAGTGAATGTGTATCAAAACCTTGTCAAGATGTAAAGGTATGTGGAGGAAGATACTCCAGTACTAGTGAACTACATAGATTAAAATAACCATATAAGATGTAGTCATGCTTTTTAATGTATGGAAAAGTAACATAAGATGTCTCTTGCTAGCATAATAAAATCTTATGTAAGCAAAATGGGACATGATATAGAAACTGTATACACGTGGGGGGGGATATATAAGAGTCATAACATTGATAAAATTATATTTTGCTACAATATGTGCCTACAGAAAATATGGTGATTCCACTATCATATGTAGGCATCTAATAAGATACAAAATGTGTCATACTGCACAACCCACAGAGGGAAAAGTCTATGTATACTTTCATACATCAGTAAATCCAGAAAATTCTCTGTCACAAGTAATTATAAGTACAGTATGTCTTTCCTTTTATACAGATTCAATGGCTTCCTGGTTCCTTATTTCTCTTGTATATAGGTTGTGTGAGTTAAAATGTCTTCTTTATCCTTTTATAAACATTCTACAGGTGTTGAAAACAAGGCAAGGGGTTGGGATGCGGACACATAGATGTGACAGGGGGCAGAGGGGGAACAGAACTGTGGGCAATTATGCTCAGCTTAGAGGGCTGAAAGAAAAGGGTCAGACCAACTTTCCAAGAGCCCTTACTGTTCTGGTTGTAAACAACATAGTGAAAGCAAAATGAACATAAATATTTCTTGGTGAATACTGACAGAGGGAGGTTAAAGAAACTACCAAAATAAAACTGTAAGAGTGTTTCTGAGAGGGAATTAAAAAAAAAAAAACAACACACATTTAAGGGAGAAAATATTAGAGGAAGTAATATTCTTCATCTTGATGCAGTGAGTGGAAAAAGATGCCTCTGTCCAGGAGAACAGCTGAGTAGAAAGGATTTGATGATGGCAAGGATGTAAGTATATATCAAGGGTGTATGATACAGGTATTAAAGATACAGTTCTAACATGTAGTAATACAGTTCTGCATGTAGTAATTAATGGGGAAAACACTCTTTAGCAACCATTTATACATATTCTCTTCACTACTCACTGGCCAAAACCAACAGACAACAAAACACAGACCCACCAAGCTTTGTGGTGAGATGCACATGCTCCCTCCTGCTTCAGAGCAAACCACAACAGGATCACCTCATGCTACCTCCACAGCTGCACTACCCACAAATACCGGTGCAAACAAGCAGCAATGTAGAAGGTTAAAGGTGAGGGGTAGAAACCTGGTCACTCACGACCCAGTACTGTACATCTGACATCAAAGCTCAGCCTCTCTGAAGTGTCTGAGCCAAAAGAAGTCAACTCATGCACCTGACTCCAAGGAAAACTTGAAAAACCTTGCTTTTGCAAAGCCTGAGCAAACTGGGGTTATAAAAATCAGCTGAGAAGGCATTTCATGTGATAATATAGCCAGCTGCTTTATGACTTACTTTCTAGAAAGGCTGTAGAGCCTTCTTAATCATCTCCAGAGCAAGCAAGAAAGATTTTAGCAATACATTAAAATAGTGATTCTTAGATTTTCTTTTCTTCTAAATTTGAGACTTTTCTCATTACAGCAGTGACTAAAGGTCCTGTTGTTGTCTTTCCCAAGAAGCCACATTTATTAGACTTCTGTTTAAATGAATACATGAAAAATACTCAACCTTGTTAAGATTGCTCCAGTACTACAAATAAACTGGATACACCTGAATAGTGACAAAACACTTTTCACACTAAGTCATGCTGCATATGCCTGAAAAGCAATCCATACTCTTACCATTCCTCACATTTTAAAATAGGCATATATGGAAATTTAAGCAGCATACTTGGCGCTCCTCAGACTTTTATTTTCACAAGTGAGTAGAAGCTCCAAACTCATTCACCTTCCATTTAGATCACTGCTTTTCAATCTTTTCCAGCTGTGAGAACACACAATGATTTTCCAGTGCAGTCCTAAGACTCAAATACAGCAAGCTTAAACCCTACATATTTCAGAAAGCCTAGGTTGCAAATTATTAAGCAATTAAATTATTATATCTTTTACCCTCAGATATATGTATCTGGCCCCAAAATCTTTTGAGATGCTGCCTTAGCTCTGCATCTGAAACAAACATTAGCCCACGTGTATACAAACCTTGAACTGAGGAATCACTTTTACTCCCACTCTAAATATGGCAAAATGACCAAAGGAGTGTTGACCTGAAATCAAAAGCAATGGCTTCTGCAGGATCACAATAAGGTAAGGTTTGGATTATGCTTAGGCCAAATTTAGTGTTCTTAACATAATTTTACCTCCTTGACCATGATATTTTGGATAATAAATATTGCTTTACACATTAATAAAATAGGATATCTTGAATAAAGGTTACAGCTATAGCTGAAAGACACAAGAGGGAAACAAAAGGGATTAAGGTAGGTTCAGAAATATATATAAGGACTTAAGTTCGGCTTTTGCTTATCCAGAAGAGGTGTTAAGTATGGATACAAACAGGAGCAGTGAGAATAAGCTTAGACTTAGAGTAGATAAGATAAGAAAGCCTAAATACAGGATAAGGGTCTGATAAGGGCCCAGATCAACAAAGTCAAATAATGTATGCTTCAATATCAGTATCAAAGGGGCCAGCAGCCTCCAGTTATTATAAGTGATGCAAAATATCCATATTAACAATCATATTAGGATAATCATTAGGTTTGAGGAAAACAGAGCTCATTTTCCCTGTCTTTTTGACTAAATCTAGAAAAAAGAAAATTGACTGAGCACTGATATAAGCAAGGGTCTGAAACCTCTGTTTGGATTTTGACTAAAAGGAATTATTTTTGAACATTTTGAGCAGGTTAAATTTTTAGTTCAGAGTTCAACAGAGTTAAGCATTGAATTCAATATGATCCCATGGCCTAAAAGTACTATAGGCCAACAATTCTGGGCATATGGACACTGCTAGGTAGGTTAATTAAATCCCATGCAAATAAAGAAACTTTCCTGTTTGTATAGGGCTGTTAGGTGTGGGGAGGCAACAGCTGTGTTTGGGCTAACAGCATCCAACAGACAGGAGTCAGACCTGACTCAAAAGAAGCCACCAGGCTTGGTTTTGTGGTCATACAAGCAATCATTTCCCTCTGCAGAACCCTCAGCCAAGCTTTTGCAGCTTTTCTTTACTTAATCCACTCTAACTCTTTTCATCATCCTGTAAAGCAATCATATTAGGCCCCAAATTAAATACAGTTATTGAGCAAAGTAGTGCGTTGATGCGGGCAAGTGGTTTTTACTGAATGCAGAGAAGCACTCATGGTAGTGCAAGCGGGTAAAGAAAGGGTTGATTTGCTGAACAGTTGTTGAAAGACGTATTTGTTTGATTGGAAAAGACAAACATTGTCCACAAAATGAAACTAAAATGTTTTCTCTGTGAGTAAAAGTGTTCATTCAACCAAAAAATGAAAGTTCTTGTACCAATTGTCCAAAAATAACCCACATTCAGTTTAGGTTGAACAATGTGTTTCACTTGATGTGAAGCCAGATGATATTGCATAAAGCAATTTCAGAATACTTACTCTCCTAATTCCTTATTTTATTTTTAAATTTAGGGCTATTTTTATTATAAAATATCATTTTTGAATGCGAAGTTAAAAAACAAACAAAGAAACAACACCTTATTCTGCTGATTACATCTACTGGTTTATCTAAGTTCTGTAAACACCAAGTCCTAAATAAACACGAATCTGAGCACAATCAGTTCCATATATGTGTTGGATCTCTGACTTTTGTTAGATTTTGGTAACAGCACTGAATAGTGTTTGGGGTAGAGGTTGTTTATGGTTGTTTTCTGTTTTCAACACATGCTGTTGTCTAAACAAGTTGCAAGCACTCCTTTAACTATGACCTTGATTTTTAATAGTCATATTTTGACATATCAGGACTAGCCCTAATGGGATATACTCAGGCTGATATGAAGCAATACATAGTTATCTTGATAAATTCAAGCTCTCAGCAGAAATACACGGCAAATGTGATCCATTCACCTTCATCAACTTCTGTGCAGGTGGGTTGGTGGCAAATTCTCAAACACTGGAAACTCTTTATAAAAGCTGGATATTTTTATGAAGTATATGCTTCAGTTCAATCTCAGACATAAGATACTAAACAGGATTTTTTTTTACATAAATCAATTTCTGTTATGCAAAACTTCATATATAACTCTACACTGTATAACAACTGTTAGTCATTTGCAACCTTAACACCTATGAATTTCCGTATCTGTTTGAAGGCTTCATGTTAAAGAACAAGATGAGTGCTGTCATTCCTACCTGAAGTAATTTCCATTTTCATTCCGGGTTTAAGGCCAGCTTCTGGATTATTTCTGCCCCAGCTAGAATAACTGAAACTTGAATAGATGGCAAGAAAAAGCTTGTGTTTCAGTAAGAGATTCATCTAAGGTTTTCAGAAGCCTAAATAAGTAAACAAAAGTTCAGTAAGAGCAAATGAAGAATGGTGCCCTTTACTCTACAATTGGTGCAGAAAAAATGTGCTTTTAACTTGTGGTGTGTTAACTTCTATGAATGTTAAAAACATTTTGTCTGTATTGGGTAGGTCAATGCTCAAAGCTGGAAACATTTATCATTCAGTTGGTACTACTTTAGTGGAGACAGCAGTCATATATCAGCAAAGATTCAGGACAGTGTCTTTTTCCCAAGAGATTGAGAGACTGAGGGAGTACATTAACCAGGAGCACATTTTCTTTCCATCCAACTATTTATTACTACACCATGGAGGAACGAATATTAGACCATAATATTTTGCATAGTGGCTGAACATGTTACATGCCTTTTTAACACATGAAAAGTCCAGTATGGTTACCCGTATGACCCATCACAAAAACTTTAGTATTATCCATGGATGTTTCTTCTTGGGATTTGTTCTACATATAAATTCTTCTGGACCTAATTCCATAATTTTAATTGAAATGTGTAAGCTAACAATACTGTCCATAAAATGGAAGTAAACTACTTTTTTTTTAAAGCCAGATTCCAGCGTTAGATCTAGCAATATTTTATCTAGCAAATATTTGAACAGTAAACTGAAATGGACAAGGAAATGTTCAGTGAAAAGTTTAGATTAATTACTTCAACACAAAAGGATGATGGCCCCATATGAAGACAATTCTGTGCTAAGAACAGCGCAGCTAAAATCCCATGTTCTTGTGATCACAGGATTTGGTGGGAAAGGGGAGGAACGTCAAATAATCAAATAGCTCACCTGAGAAAGGAGGGGGACCTACTGCTCCAGACTGAGAACACACTCCCTGTTTCCCCTAAAAACAAACTTATTTCAATAAAATAATCCTTTCAAAAATGCAACAATTGTCTTTGGCTCATTGTTAAGACAGAAATTTCAAAATTTTGGCCATTTTCAGAGACTGTTTGATAGAGATAAAGGCATTGTTTCCAATACACTGTTGACAGTATATACTTCTTGAACTTGACTTACTGAAGAATAAAAACATGCACGGAAAGTCTGTGTTCAATATCACTTATTCACAAATGTCTAACTCAGAAATCACTGTTTAATCAATCCAAAAGTGGAGAGAAAAATCCATTAGGCTTAAAATCAATGGCTGTTGATCATCTTCAAGTAAAGCCTTCACTAAAGACCTCATTTCAAGCTGAGCAAACATTAAATCCTGAAATTATATAATCAGCAAACATCTATTCACCAGAAAGTGTATCAAAGTTAGAACTTGGCATGTCATAATACAGCTCCTATTTACAAGGTATTCACGTTGGGAATATCAGCCCTGGCAGACAAATAAGAAAGTTAAACTGAGCACTTTAGTGCTTATTTCCCTTTCATACACTGGTTGCAATAAAAAGGTAAATTTTTAAAACATTTTCTAGAGTTATCACAATATTTTGCTTATAAAGGTACAGTGAGAGGATGCATACCTGTACAGAGCAAAATTTTGTATTTGTTATATTTTCACTGCTGACAAATAGGAGAACATTAGAATTCTAATCTCAGTAATTATGACTTGCTTAAATTGTGTGAAACAGCATTTAACAAGAACATGAAGATTTCCAAATAAAAGGCAAAGTATATAATTTCCTATCAAAAGTATGGACGGCATTACTCTACTATAGTCTTCCACACAGAATTTGCCAGGATAAACTAATAGCCAACTGTCACGTTTAGCCCCCTTGATACCAAGTGTCAGTTATCAAAAAAACCCCAATTCTATATCTTGTCATTAATCTGCACTGGGTTTTATCCACAGATCTCAAAACAAGCCAATGAGCTGCCAACTATCTGACAGCTGCAAATGTCTCCTGCATGAATGTATACTGTGGGCTAGATTCTTATCTCAGTTACAGCAGTAACACCAAAAGGTCTTTTTGTAAACACTATCAACATAAAAGAAGTGCACCAACTATCTATGGTAAAATTACAAGTAGAACCCACACAAATATGGGAAAGAAAACAAAACAATTTTGTATGTGTAAATGTTCCAAAATATACACTTTATTTAGCCATCCAGTCAAATAAATGAAGACACTATTACACTCCTTTTCAAGTGACAAAAAAAGGACACCACACCATTCTTGAAAACTAATTATACTGGTCCTGGTTCAGTAAGACATTTACGATTTGATTTATGTATACATGGGGTGACAATTATTTTGAGTCTAAAGACCTGCCAAACTTTTCTTTCAGGCTATTATTTTTCATTGTCAACAGGAGTTGATGAGATTACCTGTGTTCAACTGTCTTGCACTAGAGCTCCTGCTTTCAATCTCTCTTCCCCAGCTCTAACGATTCAATGCAGTTAAATACTCCCCCTTATGGTCTGTTACAACATGACATAGTGCTTTGTATTCCTCCTTAAATGCCAGCATATCGTAGATGCACTGTACATATATCATCAGAGTTAAGACAGGCCTATAGCAGTACAACCCATCTTGGAAACCGTTTCACTGAATAAATCTGTAATATCAGATTTCTGCAACTGCAGATTGTCATTCATTGTTGTGCTTTGACACGTGTTTTTGAGCATCATTACTGAATTTCAGAATAAATATATAGAACAAACATACAGGAAAAGAATTTGTTAAATCAGGATTGGCTGGCTAATGTTTTGCTCTTATTGGGATTTACTCTGGACAATAAACACATCTATGCATTGTTGATAGCAGATTTGCCGCTGAATTCAATTATTTGAAGTTGCATTACTTAATCCTGTATGTAAGCACAGTGAAATGAAACATCATTAAAATGGGATTCAATACATTTTCCTGAAGAAGTGGAAAAAACTGCTCAGTATGTGTATGCAGCACTGACACCTACTCTCTGAGCATATCTGGTGAGAATGACTTTCACCTCCTAATTCACTACTCTTTCTTCAATTCAAGCAATCTATTTAAAAACAGACTAGCAGCTTGCTTGTGTTATTCTTTTAGAAGAAAGCTTTATTAGTTAGACATCATATAAGATCAGCTGGACTAGATTTAAAGCTATTCAACTCAAAATGCCTTTCACCATTCAAAGTCTTCCATTGTTTTTATTTTACCTCTAGTGTTGACTGAAAGCACACAGGGTATCTCACCTGCTATAACTGACTGTAATATCTTATTCCTCGGTGCAGTTTGTGCTAGCACACATTCCCTGTTCTACTATGTCCTCATTATGCTTGGGGAGAGAGCTGCAGGCAGGGGTGGAAGTATATTGGTGTCCTTATCTGAAATATTATTCAAACAGTAAAATGCATAGTTATCATCAATCCTTTTCACTCCTTTTTAACACCACCTCATCTTCTCCAAATGTGCTGAAAAACATTCATTAACAGTGATATGATTTTACTTCCTTTGTGCTATGTCAGTCCAGCAAAGTGCTCTGTTCTCTCGCAAAGTCTTCAGAATTCAGCTGGTAACTTCAAAGAGCAGCAAGTGCTAACTTCTCCCAGAAGATCCTGTAATATTAAGCAAAGCACATTAAGCATTAAGATCCTCTCTGGAAATAAACAGCACTTCATTTGATTCAAGTTGTTCTGCCTGAACTTTAACTGAATAGTTCTGGGGTCATTTTGATAAAACTGCTCACTAAAAGGCACCCTTTCTTGAAGTGCTTTTATCTTTGCTTACTCAGTTTAGAAAAATGAGTGGGTTTATCTGCTCTGGGTTTGTGGTTTAGGTCTCTAAACAAAATGATCAGATTAACAATTTTCTGCTGCATATTTTTTGAGAGTGAATGTTGAAAAAATTATTTAGAACGTTTATTAAAACACTCAAAAGTGTGTGAATAGTGCAACAGATACAATCAACTGGGGAATTAGGCAAAAACCTACTAAAATACCCTCACCAAAAAGTAAGCCTCCATACTGAAGTCCCCATAGAACATTTAATCAATAGTTTCCAGTAATATTTTTATCTCCTCTGTGAGCATAAGGGGGCGGTGTCAGCTCCATTCAAAAAGTTCATTTGATTTTGCTTTTGAAGTTTCCATACAAAGTCATGCCAAAAAAAAAAATTCTTCTATTAGGCAAATATTTTACAACTAAGTCTTAAGGAAGGTGGCTGCCTTTTGAAACAGGGAAGGTTATTCAACATTTCTCTTCCATTCTACTGTTATGAAGCTATGAAATTTCACTGAGGAATTTTATATGAAATTCTAAATTTCAACTTTGCTCTTTCTGAGACTGATTGTATTCAAACAGATACTACTTTTGTAGGACAGATGTTCTAGGATTCTTCATATGCAATTGCAAAGAAATACTCTTAAGAGTTTTTGAAACTGGAGTGAGTAGTGGAAACTAGTTGTAAAGGTATTTTCTTACTATTTATAGGAAGTACAGACAGGGATGTTTGTATCAGAGGATTAAAAGCCATAAACACAAAAGCTCTGATTTTCAGACAGGGTATGCAAACAGAAAGCAACTTTTTCACCTTATTGTTGACATGTTTTTAATCTTTCAAGTGGGGGACAACACCCAACTCCCACAGGCAGTGTTTAATCTAAGGGCAGACAAATTGACAGAAACCCAGAAAAAAAATCTGCAGAAAGGCAACCCTTATGAATATATTTCCTCATGTCTAACAGAGGGGTCTGGCTCTTTTTTTCAGTGAGCTGTCCATCAGCAGCAGGGTGAAAGCCATTCTTTCAGAGAGGCAAAGTTGGCCACCACATGCCTCCTAGGATGTTTCTTGCCCTCTCAGAGATTCATAACCACACTTATGGAGTGGTTGTCTTTCAGCCTGCTTTGTTTGACAAGCAAGTATCTGAGCTCTCAAGTCTCCTGGGATACAAATAAGAAATCTGAAGGAGAATAATCTAAGAAAACCCTCACAAATACATTGCATTATTTCTGGCCTTTCTTGCCTGCTGTTCTGCTCTTACAGAGAGTGTTGACTCACATGGGTTTGCATGCTGTGAGAAACAGCAAGAGGTAAGAGCTGAGTGTAATTCATCTGTTACAAGAATGAAAAGGAAAATGAAAAGGATTATTTATAGTATCATGAAGTTCCTGAGCTCAGTCCATCCAGAGCAGAACCTCAGTTTCTAGCACTTAAGTCTTTCAATATCTCAATTTAAGCTGTTGTTTGGACCTGTAATTATTTCTCAAGTCTTGGTAGATAAAGTTATGGGGGGGAAAAGTGAGGAAGGTGCCCAGAAAAGAAAGAAATTGTTTAATGAGTGATTGTGCAGTTTTTCAGATGTAATCTAAAAATTACTTGGTAATTATTGTCCTTTACATATTATTAGCTTTCCTTAAAACCAGAAACAAAAACATGACTCTAGAAGCTGATGTAAGCACTTTGCAAGCTATCAAGAGAAATTCAAAAGCTGGGCTGGCCAGTTAAACATGACGGCATCATCTCAGTGATGCAATAGAGACTCTGGATCAGAATTCCTGCAGCACACACTTATCTGTTATAAGTTAGGGGCCATTCCATTTAAGTTTGCTGATACAGGTATATCAGGGGCAGTGTGTGCTCCCACAGTTTTTGCGCTACATGCCAGTCATACATACAGCACATGAAGTGCTTTGGTTATGAACTGGGGCACAGCTGATCAAGAGGAGAGAATTGCCAGGGAATTCAAGTCTGCTGTAGTCCACCAATTATGGAGACATGCAAAATTGTAAAGCAGAAATAATAGATCATGCTCTAGTCAGTGGAAAAGAGGTGACAAATGAGGCATGGGATGTTATGCAGAGTGTGTAGGTTACAGAGGACAAATCATCTGATTTGTAACTTCTAACCTCAGAGGATACCCATATCATGGTCAAATCCCACTGCTTTGAAGGTCAGCGGTGAGGTTTTTATCAGCCTGACATTTGTTGTTGACTTTTCTTTTAAGTTCTCATTTCATTTTAATAATAAAGCAATGAGGACATGAAGGTTATGTGTAAAAAATTCCTGGCTTTTCATAAAACACCTGAATCAAAAGAGACTTCAACTTATCAGGAATACAGGTAATATTATAAAGGTCTTATTCACATCATATATCCAATGAACCTCTGAAAACAGGCATGGAATTCTAAGGTAGGGCTGCTTTTGAGGTGTTCAAAAACATAACAGAAGCATATAAAAAAACCTTATCCTAGAGTGCGAATTTTTGTGTTCATTTCCTCTCTCGCTTCATATGGTTTACGGTTCACTTCTCTAGAAATTAAGTTAATTTTTACTGGTTCTAGAGAAGAGAATATTTCTTGAGAAGTGAAGCATTCATCACTGAGGGAAAACAGAAAGCTTCTATTTCCACTGTTCAGTTTATTGTCTTGCAAATGTAAGTTTGCCCAATGCGGTGCATAGGAAAACAAAAGCAAGGGAAATCCAACTAAAACCATAACTACAACAGTCAGTATCCAGCCAAATAGTAGCTTATCTTCCTTTGTACTATCTGATAAAACATCAATGTTCTTAAATACACCCACGTTGCAGAAATCATTTATACCGGACACTTAAGTATACATTTAGCAATGAAAGTCTTGTTGCAAATGAAGTTTAATCCCTACATTGCTTCAAAGTATAGTCATCATTTCATTCCCATGACAATGGGATCACAAGGAATCATGGCATAACAATGCTAGACCAAACAGACAGAATGTCAGCAGTGTCAAACTGGCAAATACATCATTTAACCAGAGATGAAGAGAGAAAATCTGAAGGTCAGAAACGCAATATTTATAATGCTGTCAGTAGCTGGATGCATACCAAACACATATCTAGACCCCTAAAAAGCTTATCAGAGGAATGTTTACAACACACAAAGCAGTGTTACTGAGGTATCCTCCATTAGTTTCCAAAATGCATGGATATGGATCCCAGTATTTCCTAGCATATTTCCTAGAAACAGAAAAAAATCTTGAGATTTACAGGTACCAACACAAGCAGCAGTCAACTAATTCCCACTAATTCCCACAAACTCCCCCAAGCATTTTTCCAATAGGCAACACATATTTCCTTGGAAATAAACCAACATGATTAGGATGGCTTCTGGTTTTGGAAGAGAGAAAAGAATAAACTGAAACAACTCTCTATTGTCAGTGGACACTTGGGCACTGTGCAAAGAAAATACCTGTGAGATCATCCACAGTTTTTCTTGAGTATCTCTGTGACAATTTGAGATGCTAAAGCTATAAGGAAAAGGTTGGCAACAGCAAAAGTTAGTTCGCAAGATAAATGGAAGAAGAGTTAACATAAGCACACTAAACTCTGACTTCAATATATAACAATAGAACACTCCTCCACATTTGGTGTGGGGAAGAATCTGTCACTGACTGTTTGTTCCTTCCACACCTTTTCTGTAATCATAACACCACTATACCTAGATCTAATTTCACTTAGCACCATAGTGATCAAGATGTTCAATGACATTACCATTACCAAATTGATAAACAAAAACCAACCTAATAAAAAGGATCTAGAATAAAAGGTTATGAAATTAAGTTTTCTGAGTCAAATGAGAAAAATTCCAAAGTACTTTTCATCCTTTTCTTCTTGATAGTTCTTTCCTTTACAATTTATTATCATAAACATAATATCTCTTTGATATCTCCCCAAACACATTCGGAATTTAAAACAAAACAAAACCAATAGATCTCTCAGCTTTTATGGTCTTTTTAAGGACCATCTATGTCAACAGCCTAAGGACAAAAGACATGCAGAAGACCTATTTATGAGTACAAAAACCCTGAAAAACATTCTAGGGATGGGTCATCCATAACTTCTCTGGGCAACTGTTTCAGTGCCTCACCACCCTCACAGTAAAGAATTTCTTCCTAAAATCTAATCTAAATCTATTCTGTTTCAGTTTAAAGCCATTACCCCATGTCCTATGGCTACAAGTCCTTGAAAGTTGACCCTCTCCAGCCTTCTTGTAGGTCCCCTTTAGATACTGCAAGCCACAATCAGGTCACCCTGGAGCCTTATCTTCTCCAGGCTGAACAATGTCGACTCTCAGCCTGTCTTCACAGGTGAGGTGCTCCAGTCCTCTGATCATCTTTCACAGCCCATGTCCTTATGTTGGGGGCCTGAGAACTGAGTGCAGCACTGCAGGAGGGGTCTCACAAGAGCAGAGGGGCAGAATCCCCTCCCTTGATCTGCTGGCCTCTCTGCTTTTGATACAGTCCAGAACACAGCTGGCTTTCTGGGCTGTAAGCACACACTGCCAAGTCACATCAAGCTTCTCGTCCACCAGCATCCCCAGGTCCTTCTCCACAGGGTTTGTCTGAATCCATTCTCCTCCTAGCCTATATTTGTGCTTGGGATCGCCACAACTCAGGTGCATGACTTTGGCCTTGTTGAACTTCATGAGGTTGGCACAGGTTCACTCCTCAAGCCTGTCAAGATCTATCTGGATAGCATCCCTTCCCCTCAGTGCGTCAACTGCACCACAGCTTGAAAGAAATAACTCCTCAAAACAGAAACAACTATATTTTCCATCATATACCTTACATTTGCTCTGAACAATGGATCCCAACAACAAATACTTCAGTTATAAGTCCCAAGTCTGTTGTGACTGAAGTTTTTCTGGTTCAAGCCACTATCAATTCAGTGAACTCCAGTATTACTAGTTCACTGTGGAAATCAAAAGAACTGCTGCTTGGTAGGTGGATGTACTGAAATATCAAAGGCTCTTCCAAAGCTTACAAAGACTGTAAGTGTAGGGCAAATGGGGAATGGAGATGTACCTTTGTGCCTATACCTCAGAGAAATGAGTGGTATCCATAACACTTGAAGTAAATCCACATCTTTGTGTAATTTTTATTTAAATTTAGGCTTCTTTAGGAAGTCATACAGAGGCAGATTTCCTAAACACATTATTTAGAATCTTCTCTTACTACAATTAGCTGGAAGTGGCCAAGTTCATTGCAGTGACAGACAACTCTGGACCTGGGAAGCAGATGTAGCAAAAACAACCACCACTCTGGTTTTTAATCTAAACTTCATGGCACACTTCAACATCAACAGGGTCAACTTTTGCTGATATCTTCCCCTGTAAAATACCATGCAATGATGCTCACTGGGAGTTGAAATATTATTTTGAGATTTTTTCATTTATCTCAAGAGTCATGTGCAGGGTGAAATGCTTTCTAGATGTATCAATAGTCAAGCCTCAAAAAAAAAAAAATCAGTAGTGGTTGAACAAGAACTCATTAGACTAACAAATTCCAACAAAAGAATAATAAAAAAAAATTAAAACAAGTGTCAGCCACAGCATTTCAAATTTAAACTGCCTAAGAATTTTATTTAAATAAGGCAAGACACTGAAATAAGACTGGTTTTCTGTTTTTAAATTTACTCAGTAGGTTTTAATGCATATAAATGTTGCCAGATGGAAATCTCTTTATATACATTTTTCTGTGTTTTATCAGAAGAGTCAACACAGATGAATTTCAAAAGAGAGGTTCTTTAAAGAAACTATATAAAGTCTAAGTGCAAACTATACAAGTCAGCACATGAATCTAAAGGAATAGACAGCAAGCTTTTCCCAGGTGTTCAAAAAAACCAAAATCAAAAAAGTGGCTCAGTTAAACAGCAAAGAATACTAAGCACTTGCAAAGAATATCGCAACCAAGCACTACAGCATCAATTCCAGCCTTCAAAAACAATCAAAGTGAATTTCTAATGAACAATGTCACTTTTGTAGCAGGTTGTGTTTTTATTATTGTTATATTTTATTGTACCAGTTAAAAATATGAATTTTTGAAAAGAGAAAGAAAACTAGGTGCAAAATCCAGGTTACAAAGAAAACCTATGAGAATAAGTACATTTGTAATGCATGGTTAGTTTGGCAAAGCTCTCTAGAATAAAGGCTGAATCTGTTGCTAGTTGCAAAGAGAAGGTCAAACTAACAATCAAAAGCTATATAAAAAGATTTCAGAAGGTTGAATGATAACACAAAGAGCAATTTTCCTTAAGACAATGGGTTGTCTTACATATCCAGCCTCTACGACAAAACATGCAAACAACAAACCTTAGCAAGTTTGGCAATAATTGAAATTCAGTTGAAACTACATGCCCCAGGAATGGGCTGAAGAATGAGTGAAATAAAGAAATAGGGCGTATTTATGTAGCAAACTGGATATAGGGATTTAAAGGTGATAGGTTTCAAATCAGCCTTGACGTAGCAATGGTGCTAACCATTCCTTTATATACATTGGGTGTCTGGGATTTGGTTTTTGCTGGTTTTTATTCCCTCCTATTTGAGGCTTCTTTGGATATGGGTCTTTTGTGATCACAAGGAAGAAACGCGTTTTAGTGTTACTGTTTAGAGCTACATATTACTTCAATTAAGTTTGAAAATTGATGGTTTTCATTCTTTGCTGTGAATAATTAATTATTTTTCAGTAACATAGGTTCCAGAATCCTCCAACAAATTTTATGTTGATTTGTAATGTAACTGCTCAGATAATTTCTACATATTATTGCTCTGTATTACAACTTATAACAAACAGTGCTCAAAACTAATGAATATAACATGCAGTTAGCATAAATGAAAAGACACTGCTAACTAAAACAAACAAAAAAAAAACCACACACACCAATCAAACACCACCACCTACTAGAACCAGAATAGTAAAAAACTCACATGCTCATTTTATGCCATGCAAGTTTTCATAACTTTTGGACAAACATTTATATATTAAGGCTTCCTAAATTCTCTCTACTAAATGCTCTCATAGAAACAGGGATGGAGGAAAATACTAGGACAGAAAACAAGGGGATTTGCAAAGATCCATGAAGCATTTAGGCAGGCATAATTCCCTCTGGCCTCTGAAAAATTCCTCAATTGTCTTATTAAAGTCATAAAAAACAATCTAGTTCAGTCACAAAGGGAACCCAAGACTCTTGAACTGCATGTTCATACCTCATAACTGGCTGGCATAGTAGGAGGGAAAAAACTCCAATAGTACTGGTTGCCCCTGTTGGAATATGTTGTCATATAGAAAGAGATACAACTCTATAAAAAGAAGTTATTTTGAATACTTTCTTGTTGCATGACTTTCAGAATTTCAACAAGTCCTTTCAAAAAATAAACAGTGAAAACCAAAAAGCAATCTAATGACAAAGGCACACATCAGAATGCAATTAATCTAAACCACCCGAAGTACACAATTACTTTCTGCAGGAACATTTGTATAAGAAACTCTTGCCCTTATTACTCATCTGTGGCACCACTGGAAAAGCTTGTGACACTTCCTTCACCCATAAGTTCATCCAAAGTCCACTCAAGTCACTGTGGCTTCTGAAATATTAGTAAGAAAAAAAACAGGAGGTATTTCCAGATTCACACCTTAGCAGGAGGGGGGAAAAAAAGAATAAATAATAAATATGAGAGAAAACTGAAGCATTTAAATAATATTCACGGAAGAAGTTGTGACCAGATGCTTAATTTTGACATCAGCCACAGCAGGATCAGCAGGATTACTGATATTAAAGTGAATTAGAAGTTTAAGTAAGAATGGCATAATGAAATTATCAACACGTATTATGTAAAGAACCAGTCAAAGAATTATCCCCAAACTCTCAGTGCTATGAATTCAGCACATACTGTAGGTCAGTAAAATGACAGTAGCTAAACAAGAGCAAACATTCACCCTTTAAGATGAGGAGAGAAGGAGGACAGAACATTCAGCCCAACTTCAGTTCTCACAAATGATGGGCCTCGATGCAATGACTTGTCAGGAACAAACTGTCAAACTTGTCTCATTCCTTCCTCAATATCATGGCTGACTAGGTAATGGGCACAAAGCACACAACACTGAGGCTTTCAATGAGATTCTATGTACAAATCATCACATACAAACTAGAGAAATGGGATTAAAACACTATGTTTTAAGTGCTCATCTGACTCACATTGAGAAGATACCTGTGAACCACTTCCAAACTCAAAGGGTATTTCAAGTAGAATCCCACAGGAGTTTGTTCTGGACTTAGTTATATTCAATATTTTGTATATAAAACAGATGCTGCATAACAAGCATAGTCCTAAAGTACATCAAGATAGCACTGAGACACAAGCAGTTTCCAAGGGATAAAGAACAGTATACTGAGACCAACTTGAACACCTCATTTTTTGGTTAAGACTGAACCAAAATGAAGAGTGAAAAGACTAAACAAAAGTTTACGAAATCACTACTTATGAACAAACACTGATGAAACAGGGTTTGCTTCTTCAGAAACAAGAGGATGTCGTGGTTGAACCCATCTGGTGCTTAGACCGTAATTATCCTTACAAACAGGCACTTACTGTTGCTCCCTCCAGCAGTACAGCAAAAATTTATTACAGTTCTTTCTCCTGCTGTTCCACTCAAGGATGTGATGAACCTGATGCTTCTCCAAGAACTAAGTTAGAAAAATGGGTTAGCAAAATGATTTACAAAACTGACCCAATTTCCACTAGTTGTATTTGATCCTGCCTCTGTGCTGAAGTCCTGCCAAGATCTCCCAAGGTTCCTTTCACACACTATGATTTCTGTTGATTATTTTGCTATTTTTATCTCCTGTTAAGTGGGGGGAAAAAAAGACAAAACCAATAAGCAAAATTCTTATCAAACTTCTAGACAGCTGTAAGCAAAACTTAATTTTCCAACATTCCTTGTAGACTTACTCAGACTCAGAATATTTCAGCTTTTTTACTTTAAGAACGTTTTTCTCCCACCCACCATGAATGCCAAGCCTGTCAATCACACTAACAACAACAAAATACATATGGGACAGTTTAAGGAGGAAGAGCAGACATGAGAAACTGCTCCTTTAACTTACTTGGAATCAACTCCAATGTGTGCCTGGGAGAAGAAAAATGAGTATGTGGTAAGTCATGTTACTTTCGTTATTTTTGTATAAAACAGGAAAAAACAAAAAGTGACAATAGTTCATATTTTATAAAATCTAAGATTTCATTGAGCTATTTTGCTCAAGTATATTTTCCTGAGAGTAATACTCTAGTGTTACATACAGTAAAACAAGTTGTTTGCAGCAAATATGGGTTTTTGCAAAGCAGAACTTGACTTTGAATGTTTTGAACTTTTTAGTGCTTCTGTTAATGAAAATTTATGAATCAAAATAAAAAATTACTTACATTTAGGAAGAAATGCCAGTGGTATGATCTAGGAACCTGTTTTTATACTGTTTTTTAACTATCTCTATGAAATCACAAATTGAGAACCCACGTTACAAAAAGCCTCTAAAAACTTGCCTGTTACATGGCTTGCACATTTCAGACTCTAGGAAACAAACTTAGTGAAATATATACTGTAATGATGTGCTAACTCTGCTTTATATACAGGTTATATATGAGAATTAAATTCTGTTTAGAGGTCAAATTACCTGGTGTATAAAATGCACACATGAAGAGACATATGATATTGGGCAGTTCTCAATTACTAGACATCTTTTTTGATTAGCAAAAAAAAAATCTTACTGTAGAAAATCAAATTGCTACCTTTTTTGGAGGAGTGAAATTGTAGAGTACAGATCAAAAGTGTTAGTATCTCCAGTAAGATACAGGTTTAAAATAACAGATTACACTCTGCACGTGTACCCAAACACATTTTTAAGTCTGCCAGTGTCCATGCCAGATCAAGAGGCTCCACGGAATTTTTAGTAGTAAGTGAGCTTGACCTGCCCAAGGCTAGTGCTGTTTCACATTCAAGTATCTACAGTTCGCTTCAAAGCTTTATATAAGCAGCTGTATGTTTGGAAAGAAACAGTGTCTGTAGTGTCTCTTTATCTGGGAGACTCTGGAAGCCTCGGTATGCTGTTCAAGGATTCCCCCTCTGCAGTCCTCAAAGCCAACATGTGTTCAAGTGCATGTATTTATTTGAATTGTCATGAAAGGGGATACACTATATAGAATAACTAAAAGTATTTGGGTATGAAGTAGAATTGGCAACCTAAGCTGGGGTTCTCCAGCCAGTAATTCTTGAAATAAAGCCCTTGAGGATAGTTGAAAGCAAGTGGAAGTGCATGATAATATTCTCCATTTCTCTTGCACATACTTGAGGAAAGAAAACTACAGTACTGATCAAGCCAAAGACATCAAGAGACAAGCTGCAGGATTCCAGATGAGCCCTGTCCCTGGTTTTGTTGTTGTTGTTTTTCTCTTTTTACTGTTGTCATCATCTTTAATCTGACTAAAACACAAATGGAAAAATATTTCTTGCAAGCTACACTCTCTTTGGTTCAACCACCTATGCTACAGCCCCTTTGGGAACACAAAAATGAATATAATCTTCCCAAATAGATCTGTCTCAGTGGAGAGAGGTGAACTGCATAAACACTGGTTTCTCAAGAATACTCTCCCAAGAAACCAGAATACAAATTAAATTAATATCAATATAGGCAATGACAGAAGAATTAGCCAGAATATAGTGCTGGAGGAGAGCAGTCAGATAGAAACCAGGTGCAAGAAGAAGGCCCAGGCACAGCACCGTGGGTGAGCTGGCAGGGCAGATCCTCAGCTCACACTGCAGACTACCAGGCAGTGTAGGAACACAACAGTGGAGGGCAGCAGGCAGCCAGGAGCAGCTCCTCACATGTCAGGATTTCTGAAAAAGGGCTCGTGGCCTCATAGGCAATGGAAGAAGAGGGGCAGGTATGGCTGGCAGCACGTACTGAATTGCAAAATACTGAAAGCACTATTTTTAATTTGCCTTTGAGATATTCTGAATTATAACTGGTTTACACCTATTCAGTAACCAAATGCATTATTCATGTTTCACACCTGATGGCATCTGTTATTTTGTTGTTTCCCATAAGAAGACGCTAAACCTGTAAACTCGCACATCTCCCACCCAGCTGCTTGCCAACTCCACTACACATGACGATACAACTGACAAAATCACTCCTGCATGCAAACTAGGCAACCAAAATTTCTTAAGGAAATACTCTTTTCTGGTCCTGCATACAGTGGAAGAGAGTATTGATGCCTCCTGTCATCTGGAGAGATCATGTGCTCCCCTTGGAAAAACTCACAGCCAACAATAGGAAACACTAAACACTACAAAACACTATGAACTTCAACATAATTTTTTTATAATATACTAGCCAGGCACCTGGAGATTATTCTGAGGAGACCAAATTTAAGCTGCAAGGGCTTCTGTCTCATTTCTGAAATTCCAGGAATTGAATTTTGCCAGATTCACTGTTCTGCAAAACCACAAAATAGCAGAAAGAGTATATTCACTGTCAACAACTGACTTGTCAGTCACTCTAATAGTAAAAATACATTCGGAGAAATCTGAAGGACAGCAGATGAGACATTTCAACTTATCTGAAATCCATTTTAATCATTGAACATGTGCCCCAAATCCATTTTGCACTGGGAAATAAAACAGGAAGAGTAACTGGAAAGCAGAGTATAACATTCCTTGGTCTCTGGCCTTTTATAGAAGCTTTCATATTTGTCCTGTTATGATGACTCAGAATTGCTGAGCAAAATAATCTGGGTTTGTTTCAACAGCTGCAGCTGCATCTTGGCAATTTTATTGCCCATTTTATAGAGCAATGGCTCTCAAACATTTCCCCCCTTATATTAGGATATGTACTCTGACCCCCTCTCCAATTTTAAAAATTCATATGCTGTTTTCTCCAACTGGAAGTATATTCTGTGTTTGTACAAGAGGTGAAAAGGAAGAGAAGGACTGAGTGGGGCAGGAATGCAGCTCAGAGGAGATGTCTGGAAAGATGGGAAAGGACCAGAAGTTCCCATCCTGAGCCTTGATAGCACTGCTCCCTTGACTCCACATGAGCCTCAACATCCACTAAAAACATCTGTCTTACTCCTTCTGCAACCCAGGAGAAATTCCTGGCTGCGCCCGCCCAGTTCATTGAACCTCCTTGAACAGTGATCGTGGCTCCAAATTTGGGAATCATTGGTGTAACATATATGCATGCAGTGCAAGTAGAAACCACACCCAGACAAGTAAGTCCTCGAGTTCAAAATAGTTGGAGACTAGGATAAGATTATGGAAGTCTTATGTACTTTCCCTCTTTCTATACAGTTTCCTAGGTAGCTCACTTCTGACCACAGTAAGAAAAGGAGATGCTGGGCTGGATGAGCTTTTGGTTTGACTCAGTACAAGCATTTTATATTAGCCCCACCTTTTGAAAAGATAATGTAGAATTGGAATGAATTGACTGACAATTTGTTCTTTAGAATAATGACAAGGGGGGGAGAAAACCAAAAACAAACCCAAGAAAACCCCAAAAACTTTAGATCATACATCATCTTAGAATAACAGAGTGATTTATCTAAGTCGAAAAGTATGATTTCAAACTATACAAAAAATGAGATTATATGATATGACAATATGGAAGTGGAAGTTCCGCAACTGAGGTGTATTTTTTCCGTCTAAACACCACAGCACAATATGTCAAAACCCACAAGCAAGTCAAATGCAATCTGAAGGCAAAACCAAGCAGCTGAGTCAAGGAGTTCAAGGTCGGCAACTGACAGCTATCACTAATTCTTTTTGTAATAGATATGAAAAATAGTTTCCATATTTAAACCACTAAGATGCTGATGACTCAAATGTTTTATATACTGATTTCACTAGTGACAGATATGTGCATATGTTGATATAATAATTTACAGTTTCCTTACACTGGAGTTACTCACACAAGAACATTAGCACTTCCTAAATCACTCTTCATGGGCGTTCACTTTAAGTGAGCAAACAGGAAAAAAGTTGCAAAAAATACTTCCTCCTAGGAAGTTCTGTAAAAACCAATAAAGCAACAGTTCAGTGTTACTCATATAGATTAAGTCTTTCTCCCTGGATAGAAACATGGCCGCAAAACTACCATCTCAAGAGGAATTTGAGAATTGGACAACTTTTCAAGTTGCAGATCTCCTAAGACAGGTACTGAATATATATGTAACACTGGAAAAAAAGACGTCGATATTCAGCTAGCAGAAACTCTTACTGGATTCATCTATGAAAACCAGATATATTATCCTAAATTGAGCACAAATATTCATTAGTACTGAAAATAGATTAGCCACCAGTTGCCACCCCCAAGAACTTATTAATATTACTTGAGTTTTTTGGTACTCTCCTGTTTTCTATAGAAATTTAATTCATGGTAGAAGCTGCTAGCTAAGATCTCCTACATTACAAATCACACAAAAAATGTTTGCTCACAGGGGTATTTCTTATAAGAGAAAAGGTATTTCATGCCCAAATTTATTTCCTGATGGGAAGAAATAACCATTTCACAGAAAATAGGTCTAGGTTTTATATTGGAATATCACTTTATAATTTACAGCCTTTCAGTAAGAATTTACTGTTAATCTTTTCTTCTCAATGCATATATACCCACAGGACTTGCTAAATGTTGCCTAAGTTTAAGGTACTTGAGCTTTTTTGGGTTTTTGAATCATTCCTTTATTGGCTTGTACATTTCTTACTTCTACAATGTTCTTTCTAGCATATGTAAAATAACCTGAATTGCGCAAAGTATTCCAAGCTCATTTTCAGATATCTTTTACTACTTTAATAATCTTCTCCCAGATATATAAAATACATTCTCCATGATATAGCCTTTTTTTGATATCATATTTTTCCTTATAACTTACTGAATAGTATGACTCAAGTTTTAGACTTCTACCTGTAACTTATAAAGTCCATTCACTGCAGCTGCAATATAGTCTCATTTTACATTCTTTTAGGTTTTAGGCAAGTCTCTCTATATAATTTTACATATAGGATTTTTTTGTCTTGTGTTTATCCTAATTCTAACTGTAGAAGCACCAATCTTTTGCAGCACCTTCTTTACACTAAAAGTGAGAACTTATTGTCATTAAGATTTCTCATCCTTTCCTGTTGAAGGAGCATACAATTTCTGTCAAGGAAAATAATAGTGCCATGAAGTCTTTCCACAAGAGTTCCACTTGCAGCCATGCAAAAAGTAGCCATGCAAAGTTTGAGATGTTCATTTTGTATTATTATTTTTCCATCTTACCTGTGTATAAATACATGTGCTCATTCCTGGACAATTAATGAAAAAAACCAACACAACAAAACCACAAACAGATTCCTAATGGAGATTTATCACAGGTGGAATATTGTAACCACGTTGAGAAAGCTAACCTGTTCCATGAAATTAATTCATACCATAATGATAATGTATCAGCTAAGCAGTGAACTTATTACTGTGAACAGCTACTCAGAGGATTAATTAGCTCAAAGCCTTTCAGCTGAAAGGAAATCAGACTAATTTATAGAAGTTATAATGGTCTTAAAGTTCTGCAATTTTACAGCAGAATACAAGACAGAAAGTTAATAACAATTGTTCAACAACCCAGAGGCTTTCAGGGAAATTCCAGGCACACCATAACTACTGGCTTTACACTTGTTAAGAGAGAATCTTCCAACTTTATAAAAACCTGTTTATGCCTATGCTTACACTCTTGTCACTGATTAAAGCAGCTAAATAATCCAGTTACTACAGGATAACCCACATTAAGTGCTTGGCTATTCTATACTGGAAGCAGCAGCCATTTACTTGCGGCCACTGTGTACAGAGCTGTCAGCATCCCAGATTGCCTCAGCACCATGTGTTACCATCATGTCTCTAGTCAGACAACACACTGGAGGCTGTGCTGGATCTCCCCACCCTGAGACGGGCCATATATGCACATGAAACCTAAAATAACACCCTTAAGGTTACAGAAACAAGCCCTGAAATGTGCCAGACCTCGGATTACCTGTGTAACCTGAATTTCTCACTGTTCACATACACACCACAATAGCCTGTAATTGCTTCTTCACATATTACCTTTTCCATTCACAAACACGTGCCTCTGTCAGTGCAGAAAAACCAGCAGGTTTATGCACTACTCTCGGCTGTTACAGAAATTGTAAGGTGCATAAGGCCAGGGCTTGGTGAAAAAGAGAGAATGAATGCATATTAATGTTGATTTAATTCTGCCTTGAAATATCAGATTCTGTCACTGCCCCAGCTCTACCTTTTTACCTGAAAACACGCGAGTCACCCAGAAAAAAAATGATGTTGCCCAAGGGCTTGACCTGTGGCAGTGAGGAGTAAGAGTTGCAGCCACAGTGGCAACTCTTCTCAGAAGGTAAAATGGCAAAATATTGAATATACAAATACATGTGTATATCTCATAGATCTAAACAGTTAGGCATCCAAAAACACTGGATGCTGTACAAGGTTTTTATTTCATGCACCTCAACTTCCCTTACTAATGGAGTTTTCCTCTCACAGGCTGGTCTCAGAAAAAGCAGTTATTAGTCTTTCTGAAGCACTTGGACAATAAAGAGTGCTGTAGAACAGCTCAAATAAAAAAATCATACTGGGCTTAGAGAAAGCTTTGAGTACTGTGCACTACAGGTATGCAAGATAGCAGAAAAGCACTAAGCAGAACATAATATATTAAACAGCAGTTCAGGAAAGTAACATCAGCTTTTATGTGCTGTGACTGAGGCTGGGTTCTCTGGAAGAGGTATACTGATGCTGCTGCCATAATAAATATGTGAAATGGTTATGTACGTATCTACAGTGCAATTTTAGCATTTTCTTAACTTTGAAAGTCTTAATTATAAAGATATGTGTGTCATAAGCACAGAAGTTTTGAACTAGTCATTCTGCAAAGTGTTTCCAGCCTCATAAAAGGCATTTGGTATAAAAGCAATAACTTAACTATTCAATAATAATTAACCATATTGCTTTTACTTTTGGATGTACTTACCTGTTACCTTGTATCTATGCTATAATTGCAACCCTGTGACATTCCAAGTTGTGTTCAGGGTTTGCCTACTTGGAGTCAATTTGCCACATAGTCTGGTCCTTTTCTCAATACTGATCTTAACATATTTGTAAGGAAAGTTAATGTATTTGTTACAAAATGAAAGATTCCACAGTCATCACTAAACACCAGTAGCAAGACATTCGCTTGTCTGATGAGCTAAACATGTAAAGGGAACAAATTTTCCCTTACACAAAAGTTAGATGCTTGATTAATAGCATAAGGCAAAGCTCAAAAGCAGCTCACCAGAGCTAATAACTACAAACAGATGGGCAACAGCCAAGAGCAGAAAGTGTGCATAGCTTTGATTCTTTCTCTCTGCACCAACATCACTGCAACTGACGGCAAATTAACACAATTCACAACCACTCATTGGTCCAACACCCACAGCAATCCTCTCGGTTAAATTGTGATCTATTCTGTATTGCAATCAAGCAGCACTCTCCCAAGCATAGTATAAAAAAATTATAAACCCAGGCATATCAGCTAGTAGGCCAAAAACCAGTCTGAATGTATGTCTGAACCTGAAATTTCCATATCAAAAAGTAGATAAAATACACCTGGAATGTTTAAGCATGATCAATTTTAAGTAGTCTAGAAATAAAGAATTATCTAGGAAAAGCCACATAAATATGAGAAGAATTTATTTTCACTAATATTTCTCTGTTAGTGTTGGAGTTGGTCATTACTGCTACAGACATTTACGGCTAAGTATTACAAATAGTGAAACTCATTTCAAAAGTGCCATGTCCCTAAATAAAATATTTATAATTTTTTTGCCATTTTCCATGCATTACAGTGTCATTTCCTTGAAAAGCCAGACTAAACCATCTAACATACAGTGAGATTTGTGGGACATCTTCAGCCCTGCTCCTTTCCTTACTGATTTTTAATAAAGGAAATCTGACATGTCCACTTTTTTTCAAAATTATTATTTACTAATACTGCTATTTAGAAATATAATATTTCTGGACATTCCTGTTTCATTTTAATTTATAGTCAGATCCAACTTTCTTAAGAAACATCACCAGCACAACCATGTTACAGAAAAGAAATCCTTTTTCTGAACATGAATTCAGAATGCCCATCATGGTAAGTGCAAGACACACTTAGTCCAAATATCTGGTGCTGAAGCCAAGCAGCCACCAGTGCATACACAGGTTGCTAAACAGGCCTATGGGATGATGACATGGCTACCGATGAACTTTTGCTTCAAAATACCTTTTAACCTGTGTCTGATCCTGGCCTCTTCTTATCCCACAGCAATTAAATTTCCACAGTATATTTCTGCTGGGCTCCTTGTTCCATTTATATTACATTTGCTGCTTCATAATTTCATCTCATCTACTCCATTCACAGTTTTATCAGCCCTTATCTCCTATAATCTTTCTTCCTAAGAAAGAGGTAACACCCTATCTTATCTCTCATGTGAAAGTCAGTGCTGAAGCATTAAAGTTATTCTGTCCAATATTCTTCTTCTAATTATCCTTGTCAACAAGTATGACTATTTCCACAGTCCTGAGTATTTCAATACAGAAATATTAATTAGTTTGTTTACAAATGGCAACATTTGTACTATTGTAATGATTCTATCTTATCCTCACCTCAGTTTGGAATGCCTGAATCTGCTGTGGTTTTGGAAAAACTGCGCATAAACGGATCTCATTTCTTGGTAAGCAAATATTCTGTAACAGCTATCATTAAACCATATCTCCACATGAGGACTGTACTGCTCACAGTGCCAGGAAACAATCTGAAATGTTCCTTCTGTAAACACATCACATCAGTTGCTCTGGTTTTGCATTTTAGTGGATTGGTTTACAGCTCTGACTCAAGGAATTCCCCCCCAAAAAAGAAATCCCAGCCAGCCCTTCCCCTGCTCCAGAGAAAGGGCAGATATGTAGTATCAGCCACTAGCACAGAGGTGTGTCAGGGAATGTCTCATGAAATATAACCTGGAGAAGTTTGGCAGCTTTTTTAACAATATACATGTTTTAAAGCCATTGTTTCCATAAAAGGTTTTCATAAAACTTGCATGATTAAGAACATTTACCAGTACAGAATTCTATATAAATTTTATAATAAAAGTTTAGAGATATTGGAAAAAATGTCTGAAAAAATCTGGTAACTTGCTTTCCTGACCTATGTAGAATTTTTTTGCATAACAGTGTGCTTAATTGATTGCAACTAATTAGAAGACACAAATAGAATAACTCCTTGAACAGCAGCAATTCCACTACCACTAATTCCAGCTATTGAAGCAAAAGTTCCTTAAGATCTATTTTAAAGGTAAAATTTTTGTTATGGTGTTTTTATGCAATGCAGAGATACTATGTTTGCTTGGCAATTCATTGCTCAACACAGCTGTTTCCTGGGTGCATCAGGAGTTTTACCTGCTGCTTATGCTAACAAGGGTTTCAGTCCTACAAAGTGATTCATTAGACCACAGATGCATGCATGGCCACAGTAAAATTGGGGTTTACTAACAATTCATACTAGCACAGTAGGGCTCACAAAGTTGTAAAATACAGACTGATTCCCGTCCTGTTCATCTATTCTAAACTGAATCACTAAAGGTGTTGTAGTCTCCATTGCTGGATGAGAGGCAGTGAAGTTAAACCTAAGGGTGGTTGTATTGTCTTCTTATGTCTGCTGCAAATAAAGCTATACAGCAGCAGTGGACAAGGATCTGAGAAGTAATTTCAGATGTTACTGGTAACCTATTCAAAACACAAGTGAAAAAAGCAAGGAGAACAATGGATGGTCTTTGGTGACAGTCTGCAAACCCAAAAGCAGTATGATTAAAAATGAAAGCTAGTATGTTCTCCAAACTATGTAGGCTCTTCTGCAGTCTTTAAAGATTATTTTGCACTGCAGAAAACATGACATTATGCATGTGATACAATAGCAACATCCATTTTTTATGTTGTTATAGAGAAAATGAGACAGGTCTCACACACTGTCAGAAACCTTACTACAAATTTCATTGAATTGTTCAGTACCATTGTCAACATGATAAATCTGTATGCTTGAAACAGAATTATTTATGATAATACTAAAAAAAGAAAATATATTCAAGAACCTATATTTTGCTATCATTAATAGCATTATTTGAGTAACTCCAAGATACTGTTCTCCTATGTACAAGCTAATATGTATGCTAACCTATAAGTAATGAAATCAACAGCCAAGGTTTTTATTCCAAGCTCCTAAGCAAATACACAAGAAATCTATATTATGCCAGGAATTAAATGTTCCTTCTCTGTTACAAGGTGTGGTTTAGAAATCACACCCTTAGTAGATCCACCTTAATATGTGACAGAGTAACCAGATGGCCAAGGTATACATTTCCACTCAGAAAATCTGAGTTTCTGTCTATGTCCCTTACAGTATGATTCCTTAACTGGATTTACTGGTTTTTGTAGAGATGTCCAGAACTCCAAAATTCAAAATATCCTCACACTGTTATTTTCTTTATTTATTGCCTTTTGCAAGAACCTGAGGTTTGGCACTTCAGTTTATCATTCAGTTATAAGATTTCTTTCTACTGCTGTCTGCAAAGTCTAAACAGAAGCTCAATATCACCTTCAGAAATTGAGGTCAGAGGCACTAGAGAAAAGCTGGCTATCTATTGCTAGACAGCAGTGAACAAAAAAACCCCAAACAAACAAAAATAAAAACCCATAAAACAAAACACTTGAGCAAGCCTGATGCCATTTACAAAATAGGAGTGGCAAGTTTGCCTTCACATATTAATAATTTTTAAAAAGTCAATACACTATCTGCATGTGCATAGAGACACTGTGAACACATGTAGATGTCTTGATACACGTGCAGTGGTTTTATATGTCTACTCAATGTCAGATTCATATTTAGATACAGACCTGTTTTGCTACAAAATCTGTTAGGAATCATTGGACAGAAAATTCCTTCCAGCCTGATAGAGAAGAAAACAACTCTGTGGTGTCTGCCATGAGAACACACTGATCTTTCCACTGCCACATATTCACAGGAGCACAAGTTACTGTTTCACCTTTCCATGGGCCGAAAAACCGTCTTCCATCATGAGTGTTGCTGGAGATGGCATACCAGAGTGCCTCTAAAGGCAGGACTTCTCAAGGGGAGCCATTCTGACGCCTACCAGAAGCTCTTCACAATTCTTAGACAAACCTTTCTCACTGTAAAACTCCTCCAGCCTGCCCCAAACATCCACTATGGAAATAACACATGAAGCGTATGCTGCACAGGTATTTTGTACCAGTGAGATACGCCAAAATCCAGAGGCAGTGCCCCCTGGGGGGCTGCACTTTAACCATGGCATAGAAACACCCACTCGATGTGCCTCTGCTTCCTGTGTGGTTTCAGCAGGGCACTCTTTTTAATCTTTCCAAAGGGGAATGTTGTCAAATGTTGGGGAAATGCTGCAGAAAGTAATTATTCTTAAAGCCTAACACTGAACTAATAAAAAACTTCTTAAGGGGCCATCCTGCATATGTTCTTTGTGTAAAATGCAAATGACATTTTATTTCAAAGTGAATCAGATGAACTTATCAATACTAAGGTCTTCTTGAAGTTTAGAGTGTTCAAAGTCAAGTCATGCAGATATTATAGCCACAGTATCTGTGATAAGTTAGCCACAACACCTTAAATTGATTTCACTGCTTTCAGAATAGAAATAGTCAACATTTATATGGTTATTTCTTCAAATATTTCTTGTCTTTGAGTGGCTAAAAGAGAATCACTTTCATGGTAATATTATATCTGTTTTATAAACATACTGAGTATCAAACTGAACTTTTATAGGAAACTAAATTACATGCATTTTATAAAAATTTAGAAGTAATAGCTCTTCCTTTACACTTCTGTAGAATCTAAACCCACAAAAGGGTGGTATATTAGATCTGAATTGTACCATGCAGTTTCATTTTTCATCAATAGTACCATACTTGTGATAGTTACTCAATATGCAGATCACATCTGAGTGATGCTAATCTAGTCCTAATGTGCAAATCAGCATTTAGCCAAAGCTGCATTGCACAGAGCATATTATATTTTCTCTTGCTTTTTAATGTCTGAACTTGCTGCACTGTACTCCTGCTTTTCAGTTCCCTCTAAGAGTAGGTTGCTTGTTTGATGTTTTTTTCAAATTCTGTTTTGAATTCCCAGTGACAGATTATAAAAGATACAAAAAATAGTGAAGTCTGACTTGAACTTCAGAACTGAAAAAAGGTAGACTTTCTTATTGGATTTGTATATAGAAATTTACTAAAAAAAACCTCAAACATAGCAAAATGGTCAGACATTGATTCTAAACAGCTTTCATGTATTTCTCCTTTCTTGCTATTTCAAAATGTGTTCTGAATTGCACAGCTGGAATAGGAGTGCCTTGGAGAGAACCAGACCCATGTGATTCACCAATACTCTGCTGAGGACTTTTGAATAACATTTAGAGAACAGAACTTGTGTCTTCCTGTGGGAGATTCTTGACTCCCTGTCAAGGTAAAAACACTGCCAGAGCTTGCCAGGTTCAACTCACTGAGCCTGTCCTTTGACATCCATTTCTGTCAGCATTGCTATTGAGAAGAAGCAACTATTGTCTCACTTGGATGCTCATTTCCAGCCCTACAATGCAGAAGCAGCAGACAGAAAAGGACAGATACCACATCTGCTTTCTCCAGTGACCACAGCAACTATACACATCACACCTAGTCTTCTTCTGCTGCTATTTGAAAGCGCGGAGTCCCACACCACCTTCCCCAGTTTCAGCTAAAAGTTTTTCCCAATAGTGAGAGCAGTAATTTCACAGCACAAGGTCAGAGAGTAGATGGAAGAGTAGATTAAAATTAGTTTTTGGGCTGCTTGCCTATCTGTTAGGAAAAAAGTTAACCAACATCACATTCTGTTCAACTTGATCTGACATCCACCCCTGCAGACTGGGTTTTACAGATAAAATTCAGACCATCAATGCCTTGAGTTTCCATAGGAGGGGGAAAGGGAGGGAAGTCTTTTCTAGGTCTTACATAAACAACAGAAATTAGGGACTTAAGTACATCTTTATAACCTAATTCTTTTGGGAAGGAAAAACTCCTGCAGTGTTTTCCCTGGCTGTCAAGCAAATATAGAAAGCTTGCATACAGGGAAGGTCAGAAAAATATGGTGCAAGTTGCAGGTACTGCTGATTCCTACTATTAGATTGGCTGTTCATAGTGAGGCTTTAATAGTATACTGCTTATCTCAGAAAGCCATAAAATAAGCTTTTTACAATCACAAAAAACCTTAATATTAATGTTTTCAGGTGTGTTGTGGTATGGTATGTTGTGTGAGTGGAAGTGATGTAGACATTTTTTGTCCCACCTTTGGCAAACACACAAGATCACCACAGCAAAAACCCAATGATTGCTCACCACAGAAAAGTGATGTTAGAAAAATACACATTTTCAGCTGCAAAATATGATTAGGCCATGTATCTGTATTAATTTAATTGCATTTTTGCACAATTTCTATTCCTCTGACTTCGCTTTCTCTTGTTCACATTTATCTACAACGTGACACACACACACACATCCTACCTTTCCCCAATGCACTTTGTAAGGCCTGAGCCCCTCTTTGCTCCCTTGCATCTCCTTGCCTTAGGCGCTTTCCAACCTCTAGTGCTTTGTTTCCATTCTTCTTTTAGCCAGGCTCCTCCTTGCCTTTGCTCCTTAATTAGGTCCTGCTGGTCACGGACCAAAACTTTGCCTGCTGATATTTCTCATGGATTCACAGTCCTACAGGCTTTCCTTATGTCCATTCTTCTTAGATGTAGAGGTTTCCTCTCAGAGGCAGTAGAGGTGGCTCAGATAGGAAAAGTACTTTTTCAGAAACACCTTAATTTCTAGGTGTTTCTACAGGCTCGCTTTCCAAATGAAGAGCCTGGATAATGATAGGAGCTGGGCACCTTAAGATCCTGATCTCTTTTATGCAAAGTGATCTCGGCACCTACCCTGACAGCAAGTGCTTTACAGACTTTGAAACACGGTTAAAATAAAGCTGTTTAAAACCAAAGTTTTTCAGGGCAGGTAGAAACCGAAAATAGTTTCTCCTCCAGGGAGATGGATGCAAAGCATTGAAACAGAAGGCAGAAAATGTAACAGAGCTGAGAAGTGCAAGCTTTGCCCCCGAGCAGTTCTTGCAGAGCGATGCAATGGGGGGCTGAGGAAAGGGACAGGTAATGACAGCTCCCTAAGTGGCCCTGAACATCATCGGCTGCCAAGTACAGAGGGCTTTGGTTCTGCTTCTAAACAAAGAAGAAACTGTTTCTGAAAGCAGAATTACAATTATTTAATAGCAATTTCAAGAAGAGGAAAATGATAAGAACATACCTTAGAAATGAGGCAAATGTTATTTAGCATATAAAATAACTAGAAGCAAATAGGGACCTTAAAGAGACCAGGGCTAAAAGGGAGATATTTTACAGCTTAGCACCTCTGCTGCTTATCAATCATCTTCAATTAAGTAGTAAGGTACAACGGCATTACATATTCATGTATCATCAACAAAGCATAAGGCAACTGTAAAGTAAAAGTAAGATTTGCATATTTATCCTTATTCTTCAAAAAAATCCACAAAAAGATGAAGATAGGTTACTGAATATAGATATAATTTCTGAAATCTAAGGCACCATGAAGTTATGCATCATTACGTGGTGCACAAGAACACAAATTATTTTAGCTATTAATTTATTAGTTAAAATATATAAATATTATAAATAAAACACTCAGAAGAAATTATTAGACTAAGATATAAAGTCAGACATCATTGTCACCAGATTCCCATAAATGTTAGCTTGGAAACTGAATTTTTATCCAATCATTTTGAATTATTTTCCTGCCAAGCATTTTCAAATATCTCAAAAGCAATTTAATAAAACTGTTTAATGTCATAATCTAGCATGTAATCATGCAGTGAGAAATCCTGAGCCAGCGCAAAAGTATTTATTGCAGGAGTGGTCCCTTAATTATTCCTGTGACAGAAGAGCACGTCTATTCATATTAAAGTTTTGCTGCCAGAAATTATTTGAACTTTTTTTTGTTTTGTTTTATGCACTAGCTGTGAATGATGGGAAGTTCTCACCTGCTTTGCAGTCTAAGCTCCAGCACACAACAATCCAATCAAATTCTAAATGTCATGTTAGTCATAATTACATTAAATATGGATTAAAGAACTATCTTTTGACATAGAATTCTTTCTTCTTAAAGTTTACTGATAATTTTAAATGTTATTAAGTTCTGTGTACCTTTCAAGTTCAAGAAACATGAAAAAGAATGGAGGAGTTGTGGAAATTTTTAAGCTGTTGTGTCATAGTTTCTTTCTAACACGGACTTTGTAAGCCCTTAGCTGAAAAGCAGGAAAACTCCACACTCTCAGGCTTTGTAATTTTTAATTTCCTCCTGTTTCTACTTTGTTCAAATATCCTATTTATATAAGTGCACCCCCTCTTTTGAGACAATTTGTGATTTGAAGAATCTTCATTTTGGTTGCTTTTGTACCCTTTCCTTCCTGAAAAATCAGAAGCTGTTACAACGCATATAAGTTGCAACTTCAAAATGCTAATGCCAAAAATTATTAGTAATGTTTAAAAATCCAGCCAGAAACTATAATCATTCTCCCATTGTTAAATACCAGCTGCTAACCATTTGAGAAATCTTCCTAATCAGAAATTTTGTCCTTATGCTTTCACATTATCTGTTTCCAATATAAAGCTATAAATTGCCAATTCTCCACTCTTTATTTTACCCTTAAAGAGGCAGGTGAATGTGGGAAACTAAAATGCCAAGTATACTTTATCACTGTTCATTTTCTGTAGAGGATTGATGTGGAGAGAACAGGATTGTGGTGAGCAATCCATCCTGCATTTCTGTAGGCCCAGCCTTAACATAACCGGGCACAGACAGTGTGGGAACGCTGAACTATTTTGATAACAGACCTTCTGGTCTGAAACAAAGAGAAACCCATGCCAAAATAAGGGATGAGTCCCAGAAGGTAAATAATGATTTCACTCTGTGTGGACACCTGTAGTAATCCAATTAAAAGTGTGTTAGTAATGCATGTTTAGTTCATGGATCCAATAGCTTAAGAGTGATCATGAGCCAGGGTGTATTGGAAGTGTATAAAAGAGCAGCTTATGTAAATAAAGCGGAACACTGTTGATCACATTGGTCGTTAGCAGAATTTGTTCGGAACCCCTCTGTCTACAGACTGATCCTACCGAAAAAAAAAAAAAAAAAGGGGCAGAAAAATAATCAGAAACATATTGTAATTATCATAAGGATTATTTAATTTAGTTATTATAAGTTTTGGTGAGCAAGTCCAACAGGGAGTCTGAAAAATATCTCAGAAGACAGCAGGTTTTCTCTTCTCCCAGTACATACTTATTAAAATTAGTTTTATATATATAAGCATATGTAAGGGTGGATCAAATTTGTCATTACATATTGATAGCTGCAGCTCCAGCCATGCAAAGCTACCAACCTAGACAATTATAGACAGCTTTCTCTATGTTTGACTAATTGCCACTGCAGGCACACAGCAGTTGGAAAACATTAACCAACTGCGACTCAAAGAAGCATTTGAGGAAGTTATACTTCATGCTTTTGTATTGACAGAGAACTACACTGGGACAGTCAGTGAGAATTTCCCAGAGATACAGATTTAGACAAGGCCGCATTTGTAAGATGGGTACTGTACCTTCCTGGTAGAGTGGAAGAAAAAGTTCGGGAACACAAGTTTTGCAGGAGTACTTGACTTTTAAAAATTAAAATAGTGTTTTCAAAGACTAAGAAAGAACTGAACTCTTTGTTGGGAACGCTAACAAATTTGCAAGTAGCACCTCCTTTCGTAAATACTGTTTCCTATGAAACCAAAATGTGTTTGTTTGGATTTTTTTAAGAACAAAAAGAAATACTGGAAATCTAGTAATCATGTTACAGAAATGTCTCATTGACCAGACTAAACTGGTACTTCTATCATTCCTTAATATATGACAGTTGAAAGAAGCTGACAATAAATTTGAAGTAGATGCAATTAAAGCTAGGAGTTCCCAAGGATAATTCACTCAAATGGATTTAACCATCTTATTGGTGAGAGGGACCACAGAGCTCTTAATCTGAAAGGTATTTCTGAAGGTTTCTGAGAAAATATATTTTTCTGCTGAAAAGACTAAAGCCACCTGAATACTATCAATTCTCGTGAGAAAGCGTGAGCAAGGTTAAAAATCAATGTTGTAGAGGAGTTTTCCAAGAACAGGACGACTCTCAGGGCTTTGTTTGTTTGGAAAGGTGAATGCATACAATTCCACTGAAAACAGGAAAATCCTGTGAGAATCAGACAACGTAGCAGGGAGAAGGGGCTCCTTGGGAATAGGCTGAGGAGAGCCTGAAGTTTTAAGTTGTTTATTTCTACTGGGTTCAGAAAGGAAGGGCTTCATCAGCTTTCTATGTAAAAACAGGATTGCATTAAATATAGCTGGCTGTAGGGTAAGTTTCTATTCCATGCAGAGGGAACCTGGAAAGGCCCCAAATATTAACATGCTACTTGAGGCAATGAGTGATGGTGCCAAAATGAGTGAAGTTTCCAAGGAGATACATTTCAAGCTGCTATCAGTCAAAGAAGAACTAACTGCAGTCCTAAATGGAGGAATGAAAGATGCTAGAAATAATTATTAAAAAGAAAAATAAAAGCAACTTTAATTAAAAAAAAAAAAAAAGCAGAGAAAGGAGTATCCTGTTTTTGGGACAACTTCTAGCAGTATCTCTCTGGATACTGCTACTACAAAGCTACTAAATGTAAAGTGACATGAACTAAAGCAAAATGAGTACACTGTTACTCCCACCAGGACATCCACTGGGATGTTATGTGAGGATGACTACGCCAGGACAGTTCTGTTGGTAAATTTTTCACACAGACACGCTTGTAGCTTAAGAACTAGATACAAGCCACAATAGCCTGAGTATGTTTTGCTAATGCTGACTGAGCTGTTATGGCTGTATGAAAATCCATGTAGTCTGCAATGCAAATTTATAGAAATTAGAGACATTGAGGCAGAAAGACCAAGTTACCAAGTGTCAGGGGGGTTTCCCTTAGTAAAATGAAGGCATCCTGTTTGTTGTTTTTTTTTTTTACAGGATGACATCTGCTCTGAATAAGCATGATGCTAAGGGAAAAAAAATAAAAAGGCAAACAGGAAAGGAACACTAAACTTGCAGATTGCTACAAATGTAATGACTGCTAAATTTCAGTGCAATATTGTCCTTAATTTAAAGTGATCAGCAGATGGCTTGCACAACCTGTCAGTTATCAGCACACTGCTAAGAGCAAAGAAAGCTTCCAGCTATTCCTAGCATGGTTCAGAGGACACTATTAAATATTTATCAACCTTTCCATATCTAAAAACTCATGGAATTTACTCACATTAAAAAATAAAAACAAAGCACATACAAATGCAATTGCAGAGATCTTTCATTAATGAGTTTTCCCAGTGCCAATTCTGTGCATAGGCACAGACCTTTCCATTAGGGAATCAAGCTTGAAGTTTGGGTTGCATTGCTGGGAAACCACATCACACACTGCTGCTCAGGGAGAGGCATGCTGGAAAGAATTTAGAATTCCCAGTGGTCTGACAAAACCAGTGTTTAGAAGAATAAGAATTTCAATCATTTCATTTATTTTAGGCCTCTGGAATACTAAAAAATATCCAGAATTCACATCAGTGTGGCAAATGCAGAAACAGTTTCTATTTGTAGGGTACTTGGTTTCCTGTAGGGACTATTACCTGCAGCATTTGACTTTGTATTAGTAAACAAATAGGTACAAAATTGCTACAAAAGATATTTTAAGTTGTTTATTAATATTCTGGAGACCTGCTGTAGAATGTTTTTATTTTGTTTCTTTTCTTCCACTGTTCCTGTGTAGCTGGGCTTTTTCATTTAAGAGATTAACTATTTTGCTCCTTGCTACATGAGTACAATTTACACTTCTTTTAAAAGGTGTTACTGCCTGCATCCATTGCAGCACAGTCCTTGAAAAGTGTAAGGTTGAGAACTGGTAAAACTTTACAAATGCCCAGGGTTGATTTGTCATGCTATAGCCCTGGTAGAGCAAAAACTTGATTTCCCATTAAACTTATTTAAATGTCCCAGTACACTAGAACATCTGATCAGCGTAATACAAAGTAGGCAGGGTGTTTAACTATCTGAATGTAGGATAAGATATAAACAAATTGAACAAGGCATAAAGCTTTTCTGGTTTAAAAAGTATATACACATTAGATTACAAACATATATTATTTACTTACAGCTGATGACCTCTTTCACTCACTCAGAACTACTCAAGGTAAATGTTGACATTTGCCCTTAATCCCTAGTTTCCTGTGAAGCGGAAAATGCAATGCTTCACTTGTGCATTAGATTGTCTGGGTCCTGTAGTATATAAAAATCAGATTAGAGAAATGTTTGAATGTGCCAGGATTGCATTGGTAAGTGAAGGAGACTCTTCACTAGAACAAACAAATCAACCAACATCAAAAACTCAATCTCTTACCTGAATGTTTTTGATTCAAGTGGTTTCAGAGTATCTGAAATGCATCTGTACAAACACAACACTGAATTTTAAAGAGGTAGTAGGGAGAAAAAAAAGCAAATAAATACTGTAAGAATGAGGGTATCATCCCCAAAGCCTGAGGTTATATTTGGCCATATATACACTCTCCGAACAGAAAGTCCTCTACTGACTAAAATTCAGTCTTTTTTAGAACTGTCCCATGCATTATTTATGGTGTTATCGTTTCTTCCTTTTCCCTGTCCAATTAAGTATTCTTGAAATTTACAGTGTAGCACTACATTTTCTGTTGGGTCTTGAAGGATTTTTGTGTCTGTGCTCATGAATAAATTCAGGAATATAAGAAACTGAGGAAATCAACAATTAGGCTACAGATTTTTTTTTATATTTTCCTATGTTTTTCATCATAACACACAAACCACCACATTGGTTCCAAATGGGAGAAGTTCCCATTTTGGCAGCACAGATCAAATTGGTATAATCTGACATTTGCAGACAATACCTGGATTTCCACAGCATAACATGAAGTATGCTTGCAACATCAAGAGTTTCTTGAATATGATTTTGCCTTTTTTGAGCTTCAGCTCGAAGTAACCCCTTTTCATGAATATTCATCAGCTACAGCCGAATAGAGCCACTTTTGTCATGCTAAAGGCTACCCAGATTCACAGACACTCTGCATAAGCTTAGCTATCAGTCAGAAGGTCAACAACTATCCCAACATCCATCATCTGAACACGTGCATGTTCACATACACATCTGAATGAGCTGCAGATTCACTTTCTCACACAGAGAAAATAGTGGGAAGCAGAAGTCATTTCAGAAACATCTTATAGTGCAAAATGCCAGGGTCTTTTATTCGGCAGGTAATGCAACAGGAGAAAAAATATAATTTGTTTTTACTTATTTCAGTATTCTAGAAGACATCTAGTCATACTATGCAGGTATATTACGTGGCTGGGCAACCACAGTCAAATGTAAAAAGCCATAGAAAATACGAAATAAAAATATAATTTACTTTTATTATTTAAGGCTTTATTTTTCTGGTGTAGAAATGCTACACTTCTGTTTGGGTTTGTGTAGGAGGTGCACACCATTATGGGTTATTTCATTAACTTATAAGGAGCAGTTTCTAAATTAATTTCATTTTCCAAGTCTTTATGCCTGAAATTTAAAAGCTATGCTTCCCTTCCCCTCAATACTGAGAAAAATACATGAAGGTAAAATACAGATTTAGCAACAACGCCCATCCAGTGGCCATCCTAAATTATTAAGGAGTTGGGGTTTTCTTACGTTTTTTACACTTCTATTGCACCAGAAATAGCTACAAGTAGTTGCATCCTATAATTGAAGTGATATGGTCATTGCTAGCAGCTCTAGTTACTAGAGTGAATGTGGAAAGCCATGTTGAAAATAGTACTTACAGTACTTATTGAACTATGAAGAAGCCTATGTAATCAAAATTGACCTGTTTTATTCAATAAAGTTGTTTCATTTTGCTCAAGGTCCACTAAAAAAACAAACAAACAAAAAACTGGATTCACATACAAACCTTTAACACAGTGGATGAATAACTTCTAAGAAACATGTCCAATTTGTCAACATTTGATAATTGACTCATATCAAAATTCAAATGTTTTCTCTTTGAATCCTTTTCCTCTTTTACAAGTGTAAGAATGGCTGTTAAATCACATGATTATCATCCATTATTGTGCCTTGACTTCCATACATCCAGCAAATCATTTAGCGAGCAGCATGTTTTTTATATTAGTGCTCAATAGTCATACAATTTCTAGTTTGTTTCTGCATGTAAACAATACTAAATGACAATCACTCTGTGCTATAAATTTCTTTAAAACCTTGATTAAAGCGTTTAAACAGAACAATGAAAATTTCACTGTAAGTTAAATTTCAGTATTAGTCAATATCTGAGGGTGAGAAAGGGAGAGAAAAAGTCAATCAATGGTAATTTTTTTTCCTAAAAAGAAACTATGCCCACACACAAGGAAACTGGGGTTAGGAAAGTAATTTAAAATTAACTTGTTGGTCACTTCCATGATGCATAAATATCACTGGCTTTCAGATACCGTTATAATAACAGGCTAATATTAGAGCGGTTTGCAAATATCTGCATTGCTCCCCTGGAATGGGCTTATTTTTTGAAGCCATGTGAATTTTCAGAAATTACTACAGTGTGAAAGGACACTTGCATGTACAGCTTTGACCTCTTCTCTTGCTCTTTGCCCATTAATGTATCTCAGCTGGTTTGTCTTTTAACATTCCAAAACTTTCAGTAGCTTTCAAAGCTCAACTTCTCTCAAAGAAAACATGCCGCTTTTCCTTTGTCCTCCCACTCTGAACTCTGCACAAGCCTGCTAACAGATTTAAAGACATACTGCTCCAAAATGGTCAGATGGTAGCACACTGAAATTTTGTTTCATGAACTGCCAGGAAAGGAAACAGTGCCTTATGTCAGTGGAAATTTGGAATTTCTTGTAAGCATTTAATTTTGGTTGTCAACAACATGCTGGGTCATTGACTTATAAAGCCTTGAAGTAAAACTATTTATTTTTAGATACTTTAAAGACATATTCTACTATTTCTTTCACTTCAAGACTCATGCTTGTTAGCTACTGTAATCTAAATTTTAAAAACTAGGAGAGAAAGTTCTTTGCTAAAGGAGATTCATGTATGCTTATATAAAGTAGACAGTCATTTCAATGACATTTGGCATCATTTTTATAACCCACTCTAATTGCCTTGTTCACAAACAACTTGGATCATTTCAAGAAAGAGCCAAAAGGCAGTCAGTTTCATATCCATTCCTGAACAGTACTGAATGCTAGAAAATCAATGCAGAATATACTAAGAGCAGAATTATACAGTCTGAATACTTAGAAGATTTAAGAACTTCAGACAGACATGGGCTTCACTGGCTAATGTGAAGCGTCAAAGAGAAAAGACTGATATTTACATTTCTGAAGATTCATCATGCTGAGAGGGAAGGGAATATACACTGGGTACCCCAGGACCTTGATTAAGTATGCAGATCCAGCATGAAATCCAAATAAATAAGTGTTTGTGTGTGATGACCAAACAGCAACACAGATGTATAAAAACACAAATACTGCATCATTTACATACTAATACTCTGAAGAGAAATACATATGCACATAAACATAGCAACTTTGTTTAACCTAATATGATGAGACCTATGTTCAAAACTACATCTCCTTTTTCCTATTGAAATCAACTATCAGTTTAAGATGTATTACATAGATATACATCATTTGACAAATAGGTCATCATACTGTTAAATTTCTCTACAAGAATAAAGGAGGTGAGATATTTTCAAAGCAACTCTTCATTTGCTTCTTTCTAACTGACATTATCTGTTCAGCTCATGATAGCTAAAGTAAAAGGAAATCAAACCTCTCAACTTATTCTTTACCTTTACAGCTGTCCCCACAACATTTATCATCCAGAAGCATCATTAGCATCAGATATGTTGCACTGACAGAAGACATTGTTGATTGCATTAGACCAGAAGAGACTTTAATTAAACCATTTAAACACACTAGAAAATTTAATGGCATTCCAGAAAAGCACATCAGGCTGTGGGGGAGGGAGTGCTATATTTACAGGCTGTCTTTCAAATTTCCAAACTGAGAAAAATAAAGCAGATGTTTAAATCAAATATCTTTAACCACTTTGTAGCCAAGTACTTACTGAGAAAGTTTCTAAAGATCTTTGTGTCACTGGTAAGCACTGAATAATAACACACTAGCCTTTGGCTTCGCCCTTCAAGCAGTGGCTCTCACAGTGTAGGGCTGTCCTGGCCAAAAACCACTAAGCAGCACTCTGCACTGCATCACAGACCAGGAGAGAAGTCACAACTCTCTGCTATACCTGTCTTCCACCCCATCTTAGAACTCTTCATCCACACTCACCATGCTGTGACCCAACACAGATGTTGTTCATACTTTGAAGACATATACAAATAAACAACTACACGTCTTTCTCCAGTGGCAGAAATAGTTTTTTCTGTTTGAGCCAGTGCCGCATGTTTCATGCACTACTGGCAGATGGCCTTTTCAACACATTACAATCATGAAGGTTGAGTTCTTGCAGCAAATTAGATCTAGCACATAGGAGGTTTTAATTGTATTGAATCTTGATATTCCAGCTGCTTACCAAAATTATGACAACTACATATGGTGTTCTTTCTCTTCCTTGGTATGACTGCCAGCACCTTAAGATCTATGTTTTCACAAAGTTATTTCAGCCCCTGAAATGCAGCAGTCATGATCTTGTTGATGGAGTCAGTGATTATTTATCATTAATGGTGTTGCTTGCTGTGGTTGAGGTAACATGAATCAAGCAAAGAAAGTGCTAATTTTCATCATGCCTACAGATATACACACCTAACATTTTTGTGACCGTATGAATTAAAGAGTATCTATACCAGATAGCTATAACCATTTTGATTATTAAAATGAAGCTAAACAGTGGGACTAAAGCACTACCTCAAAAATATAAACCAATATAAAAGAAGGTACAGCAAATCTATCCCACTCTCCAGGGGATACTTTCAAAGTCAAGTAGCTTGGCAGATTTCTGGGTGGGCACATGAAATGGTTTCTTCAATATGAATGGGCAAGGAGCTTGTGAGGTGGTTTATTTACAAACAGAAGGCACCAGCCATCAGAGCATTTAGGGCTGACAGGCATGAACCAAGACACATTTGGTTTCTGATTCACCAAGGGCATTTATTCTTATCATTTAGATTTTCTACTTCTAGTTCCCTTAATGAAATTTAATGTGATTACAATTAGGCAGATGTTCTTTCTTAATCTTTCAAGAATACTCTCACGTATAGATTTTGCTTTTAGGACTGCTGTTGCAGCTGACTGCTGCTGACAGCTTCTGCCATAGTATTTGCTCTGAGAGGTAAGAAGATTCTCATACCCCTTCTCTGCAGCTTTTTCAGACTCAGCTATTTCCCAGCACTTCTTGTTATAATTATTGTTTTTGTCTAGATGCAGGAAAGCGGAAGGCAGCTGATTCTGCAGGCAGTGTCAGCAGGGAGTACATCTGCACAGTTCCCAGGCCCTTGGCCAGCAGGGAAAGCTGAATGCCCTAAGTCCCCCACTTTCTGGGATTCTCCAAGATGGATCCCATTGCTCCCAACAGCCTGAGATACTTGTGGAGCCTCTGTATTCAGTTACTTGGCTTGTACAGCAGCATTTAAGTAAGATTATGACAACTTTCCCCAAGAAACAAGGGTCCTTGCCAGTTCCACCTGCCAGTGACCTGAGAATTGACTCCTGCTGAGCTATTTCCTGTTGTTATTTTCAGCCTCCCTCATGAGAGCAGGATGGAAACAATTAGCACCCAGAGAATAGTTTTCTATTTCAGTGCAATGCACAGACCATCTTGCACCAAGACAGCCTCAGCCATTGTTACAAGACATTACTCCTTCCACTAAGTCAATATTCTGAATATATCTGAATATTGAAAATATTGAAAATACTGAAAATGTCACTGCCACCACCACAACCATTTTACCTCTTGGCTCCCCTCATTCCTTCAGTAAGCAAATTAGATTAACCGAAGGAACTATTTCATACCTGCTCTACCTTCAACCTTTGCAACTGTATCCATTACACACAGATTTTTGCTAGCACCAGCTCTTATTTGGTGCATCAAGGTTTTATCCGGATAGAAACTTTTATTTTTGTATGATTATTTTTCAGCCAGTCCTCTTTCCTAATCCGGTTCCCCATACAACAGCTGGTGCCAGCAGAGAGGAAGTAGGGTAAGCACAGTGCCCAGAGAATACACCTCTCCTGGAGGTTTAAGACAGCTGTGAAAAACACAGCTTTGGTGGGAGATTTCACAGAAGCACAGACAACTGAAGAAGCTGCTGCCAGGGATGGGGGTGGGTCTCCTCACAAACTGTTTTCTCCATCTCACCCTGCCTTTCTAGCCAGAAGCTTCCCATGGTTCAAGAGAGTTCCCTTGGTTAATTTACAGCTGGTTCAACTCAAAAAAGGATCAGAGAAGCACCAAAGTCAGCACAAGGATGGGAGACATCCCTCCAAGTCACAAAGCAGGAGAAGGGAGGGAGCAAGACCGTCCCTTTTAGCAATGACACCCACTGAACTGTATGTTCAGGTGCCTCATACTGCTTGGCCCCATCCTGCCTGGTGTCACCTCACTGACATCCAGTAGAAGGCTCCATCATAGCTGTGTTTTCTAACATACACACAAATATGATATGGGGTAATAAAACTTGCTCGGGTTATCCAGGGGCAAGTGACTCTGTAAGAGGTAGGGAGGGATCCTGAAAGAGCCCCTCACCAAGAGCCTGGTAGACCAGCCATGGCAGAGACATCTGCTCACTTAAGGAAATACCAGATAGCAAAACCAGATTGGTTCAGGAAGAAAGATGAGCTAGAAAGAAACTGCCCGTAACCACACAGAAAAGGAAGAGAGGTTTTTTCACAGCATAAGCTAGACACAGAAGGGCACCACTTGACTCAAATCACCTGCACGCAGTTACTGGAATAGGATTCAGGTAGCTGGAAGCAGCAGCTGGCCTCAGACCAGGTGCAGCCCTGTCAAAGGATGGGATTATTAACAGAAGCTGACAGCATCAATTCTGTTAGATGTCACTATTAAACTGGGTTGACAGCATATTGCATTCCCACCTTGGGCTGAGTCCTGGGAAAAAGACAGTTCCTAAAGCACCAGTTCTGCTTTTAGCAGGACTCCATACTGAGGACATTTCTCCAACATGTCCTGTTTCTTGGAGATCTCAGGTGACTGGTGTCTTGACTACAGATGAGAAATATTTTCCAGGCCATTAATTCTTTGATGTGGAACTTCTGACACTTCAATATTTTCCTTTGCTCTGAGTCAGAAGGAATAGTTGCAAGCTTCCCACAACAGTAAAATAAAGTGTTTCTGAACCACCAAACCAGTAGCATTTATGTGCCTCATTTGTGTCTTTTACCTTACATTAAAAAACATCAAAATAAATTGATTCAACTTTGCCAAAATATTTTTTAGATTCTTAATCATCAATGAAGTGAAAGGAGCCCTGCAGAACAATTTGTTTTAATTGATGAAGCATTTTAAGAGATAAATGATTCTGCTAGAGGACTTTCAGCTGGCCTTCTGAATTTTCTTCTCACAAAAAGAAATCAGATTTCCTAATCTTGCAGCCTACATCAGCAGAGTTTTGCTGGGTTTTGCTGAGGCTAAATTTCTAGTGGTCACAGTTGCTATTTCGGTATGTGGTGACTTGCTTCCTTTTTTAAAACACTACAACCCATTTTAATTTGCTTAAGGATATAGTGGTGCATTACTATAAAGATATGGGAAGTGGTTTTATTTTCTGTGTCCCAGTAAACATTCTTTCAATAAAGACATGCAAATACAGAGCTCATCCCACACAACGTTACACTGTCAGTGAGGAAGACGGTAATTTTTGAAAGAACCTTGGAAACCTCTCATTTCTTCATCAGGTCAGCCTAAGAATAATGGGGACACCTATGTTCTAGAAAAACTAACATGAACTTTCCAATTTTACACACTATATAAACAGATTTATGCTGCAGATCAAGCTTTATTGTCTTAGGCTATTTCTGCAGCCAGCTCTCATGGAGGGGACCATTCACTCACTATGTGAGATTGAATAAGACAGGTTCAAAAATTCTTGGACGGTCAAGTATGAGCAAGCAGCTCTTGGGGTATACAATGGGTTGGAAACCCTAGGTCATAAAACAAATAAATCATAGGTGAACCCACTCATAGCACATAAAAGAATAAAGGATCAACTAATTGAATCTTTCATTGGAACTCTTTCAAAGCAAATTGCAATCGACAGTTTCCTCCGAACAATGCAAACCACAAGGATTCACTGAGCTACTATTGCAGGAAATAAGTTTCTAACATCTCAACAGTTACAATGTGGTAGTGAAGGCAGTGCAGACTCCTCAGTCTTGGAGTTCCAGCAAAACCATACAGTTCAGTGCATATTAAACCTAATCAAATAATTCTAAAAAAACCCTTGGTTTCATTTGAAATGTCAGAGCAGCAATACTACACACAGATCTCCATCAGTGGTAATAATGTAATCCTTATTGTCCTAAAAAACTGTGAAGTACTCTTCTGTTCCCTCCAGCATGAGAGACATCTACATCTCAAATTCCCATAACATGTTGAACACATTAGATGAGGAGTTTTTAAACTAAAAAACAGCCTGAAGAGAAAATACAGGCAGCACTTTCTGATGGATAACAAATCCACAGCGGACCAAGAAAACCAACACCAACAGACCTATTTGCAACAAGTATTTCCTGAATATATTCCCTTGCTACCAACACTGCTCTCAACACAACTTCATTTGTACTACGCAGGATTCTATATACGCCAAATGCAGACATAGCTGCTGTAAAATCTTAGAGATGTCATGCATATCAACAACTCTGGTGCTACTAGCATGACTTATCCTTATGTTTCCACTACTTTGGAAAAGCATCCGTGTCCAAGTGGTAAGGAGCAGCCCCAGGGAGTACAGACAGCCAGAGTGACTCTGCACATAGCAACTGGCCTCCTGTCATTGCAAGTACTCCCACTCAGACCTGAAAGGTCAACAGCATATTAGAACTGCTAAGCACCTGCACTGGATTACCAGCTTCAGGACAGATAAGATTGCATCTCCCAGCTCTGTCTGGCACAACTGTTAACAACTAATCTTGTCCTTAGAGAGCAGCTCTGCAGCAAACAGGATGGCTGCTCGGCTCTGCTTTCGCACTAAAGCACGAGGCTCGCCTATCTGAAATGACAGCTGCTGTTTCTTATACCACTTTTATAACTGTGACTTTAGTTTCACAGCAGAATATCAACATTTGTGTTCAACAAATATGATTCACCACATTTTGAAAGTGAGACAAAATCATAGAGGCAGCATATGATTCACCACAGCCTTGAAACAAAGTTCTGTGCAGTTCCAGTAGAATTATATACCAATATATTTAATCTCAGATATTTTCAACAGTTATTATGAACTAAGAAGATTGTAAAATAAACATTTGCAACCAAAATCTGCCCAATATAGTTTAACAAATCTTGACACAAACTGCTAACCCTCCCAAAAAATATTTTTTTGCCGATTTCTAATTATACTTTCACTGAAGCACTTTTGCTTTTCTTCTTCCTTCAGATTTATCTCTGTCTTCACCCAGCCTTCTCTTGCTGATCCACTTTATTATCTGGAAGACAGATTTGGATGATGCTTTTATATTTTTCTATGTTCTTTTTAAATTGCACCCTTTGATTATAGGTATTGCACTTCTAAGCCATGCTGTAAAAAATAATTTGTAAAATAACTAATATTTCATTTTTGCATATCTTTGCTCTTCCTTGTTTTTAGTAATTTATCCATTATGTATATAATGGCACTGGAGGCAAAGCTAAATTAAAGCCTCAGTGGGATAGCTATCACACAGAGTTTTAGCAAGGGTTTTTTTCTTCAAAGACACTAAAAACAAAAGCTAGACAAAACATGGAAGAGAACAGAAAAATATTTTTTTAAATGCTCTTTCAATAAAAATATTAATGAGAAACAAGGATATCAACCATGATTTGGCCAATGAATATGGGAATGATTTAAGCATATGCCTATATGCTCTATTGATTCAGACTCCACACACCTTGCCCGATTTCATGTGAGATCTCAGTTCTGGCCACGAAGTCCTGCTTCCCATCCTCCAGGAGCTGTGAATAACACCACATCTGAGACACTCATCACAGCTCTGAAGCCAGATTTCTCCTGTTTGTCCATAAGAGGTCTAAAATTGGTAGCTGTCCAACAATTTCTTAAGTGACTCTGATGAAACTCTTTAACCCTTGCACTCACCTTTTTTAATCCTCATGCTCCTTTCAGCCTTTTCTAATGAAATTGTTGGATGACCCTTTTCTAGTAGGAGGCCATGCATTCATGAAGATGAACAAGCACCTTGCATTACAGAAGTTAGTTATTAATAAGATTTAGTTTTAATTGCTCTGTACCGAGCTAAAGTACAGGAAATTGCAATTTTAGTATGTAATATAGTTACAATCTCTTAATCTGCTGTGAAAACTGGTCTTACTATAAAGTCACTTTGCACACAAAGTGTTCCTGCTACCACTAGATGTCAGTTTTACACACTTTAAAATGGACCAATACCTTAAAAATAGTAATTCTCCAGTCACAATAGAAACATCTATTATGTAACTCCTTCTTGACTGACCTTTAATTTCAAGGATTTCACATTTTATTTACCTTCTTCTCTCCAGCCCCCACCACCCCTTATGGCACAGTTCTCCTTTATCTAAGAAAAAAAGACCTAACATTTTCCACTATGCACTTATTCAATGATTTACTCAGTCTGAGACACTCTGACAGTTTTTGGCAGATATTGCTGGCAGAAGTCTGTAGCTCAGGTTGCATTTCTAGAGACCAGCATTGAAATCCTACTTTTATTCCACAAAGATATTTTTATATTCCATAAGGACATTTTTACTAAGAACTGTCATATCTTCTTTGACTAATTACAGATAGGCTACTATGCCAGTTAATAATAGATATAATTAACATAGATTACTACATTTCTATGATTTTTCAAATTTTTATTTATAGTGATTACCTAAATTTAGATAATTTTTATTTACACTCCAAACTTCTGTTTCTCGGAAGTGACAAATATAGCTGTAACCTTTTTGTCAATACCAAACAGTTTTCATAAAGTAGTCTTAACATAAACTTGGTCATACTGAATACAGAACTTCTGTATCATGCGTTTACTTTAGCATACCAAAATGAATTGCTTTACGTCAAGTAAATGTCTTTACTTCCCTCCCTCCCCCCTCCAAAAAGAAGAAAATGAGGAAGTAAAACTCATTATCCATTATTACATTCAAGTGTACTTATACATACACAAAAAAACCCGAACTGAGTTCACAGCAAACATTTCCGAAGTCACACATGATGAGAACAGACAGCTACAGAACATAATTCTGCATTGTTATAAGGCAATGACAAGACTGTCACCTTCCATGCAGCTTTACTGCCCAGAGATTAACAGCTTATCTAGCAACACAGTATGTTTGTTTACCATAATATCAAAGGAATCCCCTCATTCTCATTCACATCAAAATCTGACCTTTTCAAACCCCTACTGATGCTTCACAGCTCTCCTGGGTTGTTCAAGGTATTATTTGCACCTGCAACCATGACCATCTTACACAGATGCTTACCTACCAGAAGGGCTGGAAAGTAAGGAAGGGGAAAGATGTGCTTCTATGAACGGAAAAATATAGTTGAAAAGACTGTATCATGCAATCAACTGTATCAACCACCTTTTTCAAAGATATCTGAAAACTTTTTTGAGGCAACAATGTTATTAAAAACATCTTTTAGCATAACCTCAGCTAGGAACTGTAAAAACATGGCAAATGCAGAGGCCAAAACACATGAGGTCCCATGACTTCTACAGCAATGTTTATGACTTAGAAGCCTTCCATAGCGAAGTGCTACGCCTGGGGCAGGCAAAGGTGCCGTATATGCTCTGTATTGTTACAACGTATTATTCCACTCCCCTTATCTTCCTACTGCACTTACTCAGTTTCCTCAACCAGAACTCCACTTGCATGCTCACTATCCCTTATCCACCTCCCAGCCATCCTCTACACATCCCCAAGATGCCCAAAGTCCCACCCAGTCAAGGCATGTAAGCCACATGCACATGTACTGATCACTTGTGAGCACATACGCGAAACCAGAGCACCTCAGGTATGCCAGATCACTCTGGATGTACTGCACAGCCCATGTGCATGAGCCAGTTTAAACTCCTCCAAACAAAAATACACAAAACCTACTTATAGGTCTGCAGCTCCAGATTGTACAGAAACTTACCTTCTCTTCGCTTTTGATGTAAGGTGTCCCCTTTTCAGCACCCATGCTGGCAAGCAGCTACAGCAGGATAGGCTCAGGTCCCACAAGTGCTTCTGCAAGTAAAGGAGCAAAACACACACCTCAGACATTTGCACCATTACAGCCTTTCTCCCCCTCCACAATGCTGGTTGGCTTGACCTGCAAGCTAAGAATTTTGGTTACTCAGCTACTGAGCTAAAAAAGTGAGCTACTCAGAAAGTTAATGCTGGATGAATGAAGCAGCCACTAGAAATGAGGAAATCAATAGCAGACTAAAAGGGAACATAATTTTTATATGCTTTTCAAATTGCACTATAATATGAAACTATAAACATGAAACAAATAAACACCCCAATCTGTCCCTTTAGTTCCTCATTGTATATTTAGCAACTCAAATCCCTCCAGGAAAGAAACTACTTTAACTTCTTCTTTATCACATATATTCATTTGCAACTTATTCCATTCATGCCAATATGAATCACTAACAACCTATATCATAAGCAACAACAGAAGCAATGGGTAATTAAAACCTGAAAGCATTAGTCAACTTCCTACAGAAGCTACCATGTAATTTCGAAAGTGTTGAGTTTGCAAGATATTTTCATACTCTTTCTCAAGACCACAATTTTGTTGCAAAAAAGCAGCACCACAGGTATCAATCTCTTCAAACCTCGGAGAGACTCATTGCTTAATCCCCCCCCTGCAGACTGTCACAGGAAAAAAGAAAAAAAGAAGAAAAATGAATAGAATTAAAACTCTCTCTATAAAACATTCACCAATATAGAAATTGCTTAGATCCATTGCTTCCTTCACTACCAAGCCCCACTGCCTCATCTGACCGTACACACAGAACTTGCCTATATAGAAATGCAAGTGTGCTTAGGCAGCACGTTCCAGCAAACATCATCTTGGAAGGACATAGGGAATTACACAAGCTATTTGTCTGAAATCACCAAGCAATTACACCCCGACAACCTTAATGCACACAAGTAAACGTTTAAATAATCTGTTTTGCAAAGAAAAGAGAATGAGCAAGAATGAAATCCTTACAACAAAAAGCATAGCTGCCTTCTCCTTCTCTTATTTAAAAGGTGCAAGAGTAGGGGAGGAAATGGCCCTAATACTGCTGGTCATTGATATGCAGAGGCAATTTGGTGAGTCATCACTTCAGCTGATGTCTGAACAAACCCAGATGGGCCTGTATGGCAATCAGATGGCTCAATGCAGTTTTAAATTTCGCCAGGAATTTGGTGATTTCTAGATCTGCTAGATCATCTGCTAATTACCATACTGTCTACAAGTAGATATGCAGCTGCTTTTTTGTTACAGTATAATTACAGGTTAAGAATTAAATGTAGGGGGTTCTCTACTGTCTGAAATGGCATATTTTCACAACAAATACGTCAAGGAAATGCAGAGATTCACTGGAATTTGAAATATGGACTGAGGAAATATGTTTTCTCTGAGAACTTACATGTTCTCCACTTGATCTCCTCTCATACACTTTTTATTAGTGTCTCAGTTTGTACAGCTGATACAAACACATCTATCATGCTGGTGAGATGGTGAGAGAAGAGGCAAAATGGTTTGGTTTGAGAGTAATGGCTGGGGTGTTATTCAGAAAAACAGATAGACCTGGGCAAACATCAATCATACTACAGTGAACTCAGTATCAAAGTATCTGTTTCAGAGATTTCACATTCACTGTTAGGTGTGCCAAGGAAGTCTCAAGAAATAGGCAAAATTAATGTCCTCTTCCTGACACAAAAATAGACGGAGGGTTAGGATTCCATCTATTAAATAGACATGTTTTCAGCCTGACCTATCTGCTGAAATCTATGCTGACAAAGAGGGCATTTTAGCACTGGCAGGTATCTGGGCAGAAACCATGCAATCCCACACTGATTCTGGGTACAATCCAGAGACTTTACTGGAAATTTTGCACTAAAGGAAAATCCATAGATTATAAAAAAGGGTTTACTTAGACTAGCTTAAAACTCTGACTTGAATGCAAGCTGCACACTAGCTTGAACATTAAAAAGCAGTGCATGGACTCCTTGACACATCGAGCTGAAAGGTCTATAGAGCTATACAAACTTTTGAAACCATTTGGTAAAACTGTTTTCAGTAACTGAACTAGCTTGTACAGCACTTGAATGGGCACTGTATATGTCAAGGTGACACACTACAAATTCTATTCCTTTGTCATCACCTGGTTTTCATGGGTTGAGAAGTCATGCAGAACTTTAGCACAAGAACAGACCAAACATGGAGTTAATAATATCCCAACCATTGTTAAAGTATCTTCCATTCAATCATTGTTATACTAATCTGCTAACTTCAGTAAAAGAAACCCAAAGAAATTCTGTGCTGGAGAGACCATATTAAATGGCTTGCTTATCACTTTTTGAATGATTCATTAACCAGCCTAATTTAATCTGCCACATGCCCAGTAAAATTCCAGTTTAACAACGTAGTGTGAGCTACCAGCTTTTTAGAAATGTTACAACAGGCCAGTAACAAAAAGTTAAGCATTAACCAAGATGAGACAAGTATGTAGCTACAAAACAAAAAACTGTTTTTTCAGGTCTTTGCTTAGTTCACTCTTAAAAATGTCATGTCATTCACTTCATGGGTTGCTCTTGATTAAAATAATCTTTAAAATATATTAAAATTAAAATATAAAACCTATATAAATAAATTAAAATATAAAACCCATTTTCTTTCTTTTCAGAATATATCAGACTATGAGCTGAGCCGATTCAAAATAATGCACCAGCCGTAAGTTTCTTATTATTTTCTGCTTCTCCACTGAATGACTACTACACTGCTGTACTCTGTTTCTCTGTTAATAAATTAGGAAAAATGAGAACTGAAACCATCTGCTCATGTGAACAGCATTAATTGATGTGGGTGGAACTTCCTCAGGATTAGGATCCTGGAATGTTTACAAGAGTTGTGGTGCAGATCAGCTGACAGCTCTTCTGCTGGGTGATATTCTTCCTCAGAACAGATAGGGACAACCTTAATATTAAGAAAAGCACAAGTTCAGCTTATTCCAGAATATAGAAGCTCTTTGCTTGTATGGTGTATTTTCAGAACCGGTTAGTCTGCTGCTTAAGGATCAATTTAAGTGATCAGTTGAACAAAGTGCTCTGTTGAAAGTAATTTAAATAGAATTTAAATACAGTACTGAATAAGCAAATACACGTATAACAGTTGGGAAATGCCTTAATGTTTTTTGTGACAAATTAAGTTCATTCAGAAGGACATCTGTGATGTTCAAGTGTATTATTTCTCTTGTAGTACTACACAGAAATAATATTAGAGAATTTTCTCTATGAGCCAATGATACCAAGAAGACTTCAGATTAATAGAGAGGGTCTTGCTGTTCTTCACTTAGTGGTTGTTATTATTCCATGTAGCTTCCCCCCTCACCTGCTAGCTGGGAAAACATTGTATATATTTATAAATTGCTTTCTGAATCCACTCTATTGGTAAGAAACTGGATAAACTTGAAGGGATTTTTACCCATTAAATTCCTATTCCTATTGATAGGAATTTGATGAACACATAGGTAAATATTATTCTGGGTTTAATTTAATAATTAACTAGATAAGTAAACAAAATATCAAAGGAGCTTCTTGCAAAGCAATTAAGTCTAACAGGACGTCATTTTGAGAGAAAATGTACAGAGAATTAATATAAAGTTAACCAGGGATATGTTCCCTGTTTCTGTGGTATACATGAATCTGATCTGATCTGTAATGCTGAGGTGTTCTAATTGAGATGTCTGCACTTGCATTAACACCTTTTTTTCCCTCTCCCCTCCACTCCCATTATTTTCTTTTATTTCTTCATTATGAAGGTAAACAACCTAATGTGGAAAATTCACTTTTCAGTTTGTCAGAGACATCAGCATTTAAATACAGGGACAAGTTCCCCATACACCAGATGCAAAGGCCTGGATCACCTCTTAGCTCCTTTGTCCGGGTCAGAAGTAAATTCCTATGGCAAAGTTTTTTGTAATTGTCCAATAATCACTAAACCTAAATTTCATAAAAGCTCTGAGCTGAAAAAGCAAAGGATGTAGATGACTTCTTTCCCAACCCTTAGCTAGTAGGGATGGTTTTCTCCCCTCCTTGGTATATACTGTAATGGTTTTCTGCTACTCTATATCCTTTAAATGCCAGAGCTGACTCAGGCTGAATGTTTTATGTCTAATATGTAGATTTAGTTCCTTGCTTTCCTTAGTTCTTGATGTAGCTTAAATGGCACTGAAAAATCTTCACTTATTCCCAAAACTGTAAAAGGCCAAGGCTGCAAATTCAGAAGATACCTCTTCATACAGTTGGACCTCCGAATAAAAAATGATACTGAAAAGAGACCAAAAGAGATTCTCACTACATAACTCGTGTCTACAGGAAGTTTCCTTGGTAGGTACATACATTCCACAAGAGAATAAAAATGTATCTAAATTTTATTTCAAATCACATTTTTATAAATTATTTACTCATTTTTAGCATAGAAAAGCTATGATGGAAGTCTACCCAGGTGTTAAATATTTCCAGAGTCAGCCATTTCCTGCTGACTAGAATGAATTCTGGATATTCTCCTGTTCACAGGAGGATACAGGAAATATTTTCTCAGCAAAACACCACCACCTTGCCTCCTTTTACAGCAGAAAATAATACACTTCTGCAGCAGAAAGGGGGCAACAGACACTTGCATTGCAGCAGTGTCTCTTCCATTCAGCCATGAGCCATCGAGACTTTTGCAATGACACAGTTACTTGAGAAGGAGGAAAGGGCCCCTCACAACTAAGGAGCATATTGTGTTCCAAGTTCTCACAAGATCACTTATGCTCCTGTAACTAGACTGTTCCCTGTGTCACCTTGGACCTAATGGCAAGCAAAACTAGTGTTTTGAAATAATTTTTAAGTGCTTTGCCAAAGCTTAGCAATGAAAGAATGGAAAGATCACAGCATTAAAAGCTTTGTGGCACCACCATAAACCACACGTATTTGAACCTGAAGCCACAGTTTAATCATAGCACCTTCCCCATCTCAGTTCCCATGTCAAAGCAAGTACTTAGACAGGCAAACACAGACAGATACATTCCAATACTATAACTGGGCATTTTTCCGATTACTAAGGAAATTCAATTCAATATTCTAACCAAGCTTTGCCACAATTTTGAAAAGTGCCAAAAATTTGTGACAGTCTATCTTGGCAAAATAAGCTGTTAATTATTTAAGACCAATAACACTTGATATTTTCCATAGATAAACAGTGAATTTATATTTTAGTCATCAGTTTTTATTAAAAGTAATACATAAAGGAAAATGTAAAAGGGAGAAACTGTTTCTGTACATCACATTGTCCTATGACTGTAACCACACATTTTCAAATGATCTTTCTGAACTGGACAGGGAACTGGAACACTAACTGGACACTAACTGGACATTAGTGGTGTTCTAGATGGGATAAAAACCCAAACCCAACACAGAGGCCATTCAAGCTGTTGATACGTTCAGCTGAAGAGCAATGTATATCACATTTTTTCAGTCCTGTGCATCATGACTTTTAGATCTGAGCGACTTGCCTTCTGTCAGCCTACTATCTGATTATATGTCACAATTAAGACATCTCAGAGATGCAGTATATAGGCAAGTGTCTCACCTGTCTTGCAGCATCCCTTAAAATTTCAAATGAACAGTATTTTAAGTGAACACAACTATTTCAGTGGCCTTTCTCACCACACAATTTCTTCAACTGCAATTTTATAAAGCCACTAAATAAAATTGACAGGAAATAACTGATCACAAGCCTATATTTCTTATAAAAATAAAGGTGTAACTATAAACTATATTTGGTAGAGCTTATAGAGAGAAAACAGATACCAAGAATCATTGGAAGTCATTGGAGATTGTAAATAAAACAGCATTCAGTCTTTGAAAAAGATACTAGAAATAGTAGCAATACAGTTCTCTCAAAAGTTGAAAATATGCAAAAATACACAAAATATACAAGTTCATATTCTCTGATCAAGTCCTGAAATCCAGATACTTGCTGATACTACTTTTCAAATAGCAACGGTGGCACTTCAGATGTTACATTGCTAAAGTATTACAGGTGTGGTTCAAGTGGGAACTAACTTGGCAATGTTTTAGTTCCTGTGGTTTTGTGGACTATATTCCTACCGCTGGGCTGAACAGAAAGAATATAAAACAGAAGGTTTTCTTTATGGACATACCACTGTTAGACTGAATTATCATAATTGCAATTATGAAGAATGCCTCAGGGTTACAGGTATATTGTCAGAGTTGGAGAATTTTCCCCATTTTCATGAAAATTACATCCATAAACTCCAATGAAATAAAACAATTTTGTCCTTTCTTAATGAAAACAACCATTCTCAAACAGATGAAATACAAGTTGATATTATCTGGAGGTCACCAAAGTACTGAAAGAGGATGAAGATGTTACAGAAAATCCCGAAAAATGAAGATGTTACAGAAAAAGGCACTCTTGATGCCTGCAATGGAAACCAGTTTCAAGCTGTCTGAGTGTCTTCCTTGGCAAATTTTGTACCCCCTATTCCGGTTAGGAAAACACAGGGAGAGGCACAGAGATTGCTGTCTTAGCTGGTTTATGTCTGTATATATAACATATAAATCAGTACTAGAACTGCCTTCAGCGTCTCCTCTTCTTCAGCCCATGATTTTCCATTACATATCAACATTAGCATGTTCAGGACCATTTCTAAATTAGAAAATCACAGAATTAATTTGCCCAGTCATTTTTGAACCTTGCCCAGTCATTTTTCGTGGTACCCTACCATGCTCAGCCATCTATGGAATGTCATTTGACTGGGTGGGACAGAGCTAACAGTCTAAGAGTTTCTTCAATATTGGAAAACAATATGCTCATTTTTATAGACATTAAGCAAGATATATCACAGATACTTTTTGATAACAGTGTGACAGACTAGTGCTAAATAATACTAGATATCTATTAACCTTCTTTGAAGAGCAAGGGTGGATCAGCCTCTGAGAACAAAGCCTATCCTGGTCCAGCTGGAGGGACTGCAACAATCAGCTTCATCTCACTAAGTTTTAGCGAAAGTAGAAACATTTATCTTTGTAAGTAATCTAGACCAGCCTAAATAGCAATAGAATATCAGTCACACAGCAACTCAATCAGGGTACCAAAAATCAAAGAAATGGGTCACCTTTTTAGGATACATATCCAAATGACCTGTTTATGTTTCTACACAAAGCCAGAAGCAGGATTAGAAGTGGAAACTGTTGTCCAAATCACACCAACATGTGTTGGTGTGACAGGATTCTTATCCTCTGCTTTGTCAGTTGATGTTCTTTCCTTTTCTCTATTACATGGCTGTACTCAGACCACAGAGAAGAGGTTGTTGTAGTTTCGATTCACTGGTTTTTCTTCCCTTTTAGAAAAATCATATTTGGTAGACAGAAAGTGTTGCACCTGGGACTCAAAACCAGAAGAAAATAACTTCTAGCTCATTCAAGCAATGAAGTGTGAAGGGCTATTAATTTATAACCTCATTTTAGCAGAATTCCACATGTCCCAGCTCAAGTACACATCTGGCAAAAACCAGAACAGATATCTCGGCTCATTTTGCTCCAAGTGTCCAAACTGGAGTCCTCTCAGTTTTTGAAAGAAATACAATATTTAATTTACAGTGTGTTATCAACATGCTCTTATGTTCTCTGAAAGAGAGACATTTCATTCTTCTTGCTTTAGACTAGCCTCAGTGAAAATGAGTGGAAACACAAACTCTTTTTGCTCTTGTATAAACATGTGGAGCTTCATTCATTAGTTCATACGTTTGTGCTGTGACGTCAGGTGGTCTATGAGTATTTCAAAGATAATGAAGGAAAGTATTAAACCAAATCATTCAAACTTTCTTCAATTCAGAAATGAGAAAACAACAAGTTGAGAATAAGACACTAAACAGTGAAAACTGTGGTGCTTAAAAATGGGGTCAGCTAGACAAGCAAATTAGAGAAGTTACAAGGTGAGCTGCAAGGAGAAGTTAAGGGACTGTAGCAGGAGTGCCTGATGCAGCTGCAAGCCAGACAGTTGGGGCTGTAGCAACCAGTCACTTGAAACAGCTTTAGGAGAGGCTGCTCAGCACAGCTGGCCTGGCAAAAGACGAAGTGCATTTGGTAGGATGCCACAGCAGACCTCTGTGCAACAGAATTCAAGACTTGAAACCCAACAGCCTGTAGAATAGCTACAGGTGGCAACCCATAGAATTAATAAATTTACCAAAAATACATATTTCAAATATTCCCCCCCTAAAAATGCAGAAATTGCATTCAGCATGCAGATAAAGACCTTTTTACTAGCACCTTTCCTATAAAAGCCCCTTCCAAGAGTAACACCAATGTGAGGAATGTAGAAGTACTTTAGCAACAGCACTGACAATGACATGACAGTACTTGTGCATAACTACATGCAGATGGGATTAACACTTGTCAACACATGATTCAGAGCATCAGAGAGCCTCTCTGGATAGATCACCTGTAACCACCTAAATACAGACGGCATTATAATGTACATATTTATGAGGTCATGAGTCACAAGCAAACTTCATGCTAGCTTTCTCCCATTTTCAGTGCTTCAGAGCACCTGTATGCTTGCACTGGGTACAGCAGAGGAACTGAGGAGCTATCAGCAAGCACAGGAGCTGCTCAGCTGCCAGAAGCAAGAAAGCTGCTTTACTGGATGCTGCACATGATCAGAAGCATCTTGTCTCAAGGTGCAGCTCTGCTACGTCTTGTTTCAGAGACTGCTCAGTTGTCACCATTTTGACACCCTGCTCTTCCCCACAGTGTAAACACACTTTGACTTTACAATCTTGATGTTTGTTTATAATTCTTAGAGGTAAAATTCAGAAATGCTCTGAATTCAGGCCATACCATGGCCAATCTCTTGCCACGCTAACAGCAGCTTCCCTTCAGGATGCTACAGTTTAGGACTACTCAGACCACATCTCACAGGTTATTTTATCAGCCCCTTGGAGGACAGAGAGATTAAAGGACTTTCTCCACAGTAGGTAGGCAGGTCAGTCTCCCTGCCCAAAACCATCTTGGTCTGGACTGAGACTGCTGCTAAAAATTATAATTGAACAGTATTACCTAATATGTCTCAAAAAATATTTAATTTTTATTCTTCCACAAGCCATGCCTGATTTTTCAGACTCTGACAATCTCCTTCTGTTCCTAATTGCCAAGAGTTCTGAGAGGAAGAAAGAAGAGATTTTATATATTTTACAGTTCTTATACTAACTTTCCTGTTTTCTATTCTTCTCTACCCACTGCCACTGCACATTGTAGGTACTCTCCAATGCTCTCCTTGACCGACCAGTAGGTCTCGGTTTCTTCTTCACAATTCTGGCACTTCGGTTTCCCCAGACACCTGCTACCACAGCTTTGCCATTTCTCCTATTTAGTTCCTCACTTTTCAGTTTCATGGCTTTTTATTTTGCAATCTCTTAGAATACAGACAATAACCTAAAAATATCATTTCAGTTAATTTACCTTACCATACATTTCATAAGCATAAGGAGATCCTTCTCTAAATCACTGATCTGGCTGATATAATTAATTACCTTTATCAGTATGTAACTTCCTCATCTGGTTCCTGTGGCTCAAGCAATAATATTCTGAAGGTATACATGGGAATATAAGACATATCTATTCTTTAATGAATAGATATTACACATCAAGAACACAGAAGCAAAGGGATTCTTCATATTGCTAGAAGTGTCAGCATGAACTACCAGCTTTTGTATTATTGGTACAAATAATGTTCACATACAGCCCACAAATATATAGATTTAAATGAATCCTGACAAAAAATTTAAAGTAAATTATTTCCCATCATTACATTTTCTTTTTAAAGAAATAGAAGTATGATTCATATGTATAGTGTTACAGGTATTCTCTGCTAGATAATCTCTTTCCAGGGATGTATTGAAAATTACAGATAAACCAAAATTTCAACAATTTCAGCTTTTAACCAAAAGCAGTACTAAACATGTATGACAGACCTCCAACATGTGGTATTCTATCGGTTTTTACCCTAAAAAAAAAGAAAAAGAAAAAGAAAAAAACAGCTCTAAGAAAACACTGAAAAATAACAAATGTAACTAATTGCAGATCATAGACCAACACCCTTACAGATGATGTTTTTATACATCTATACCTGTCATGTACCTTGCTGAGTCCACAGGATAGAACACCAGTTTCTGGGAAAGCCCTACTTTCTGAACAAATTTGACATGTGGTTTATTCACAACCAATGCACAAAGAACACTTTGAAATGCAGCCCCACGGCACAGCTCCACCAGACACCTGGGCAGGCTTGGAAGTCATTCTAAACCAAGCTCAAAATGTTGCTTCTCTCCTATGGCATTTCTTTCTACTCTGGCATTCTCGAGTATCAGCTTACTTAAAGTAAAGCAGTTCTGAGTCAGATCAAAGGTCTATCTCATGTGATGTTTGTGACATTAGTCTGCATCAGATACCTGAGGAAGAAAGGAACAAGCGAGGGGTGGGTGCCTCCAGACATGAGTATGTAAGTACGTCACTTACTGAGCTGGTACAACGCCCCAATGGGAAACTCTGAAACAAATGAAATTACACTATGAACTTTGATTCAGTAAAAGTGTTGGTGGTATCAGTTCCATGAGGAGTGATAATAGTAATTGAAATCTATAAATTTTTTTAGGAACTCATGATACTTTGAGGAGGTGTTTTGCATTTTTTTGGGTTTTTTTCACAAAAGAAGAAATCCTCCTTTAACAGAATGACGAAAATTAATAGACCTCGAGAAAAGATTAAGCCTAAAAGAAATCACAACCCTTAAGGAAAAGATACCTTGAAAACCAATAATTTTTCCCTGAAAGACTCTATTGTATCACTATTGTCTTCTTATTTGCTAAATACTATGAACATTTTATAGCAAAAGCTATACAAATAATATATACCTTGTCAACAGTTTCAAATTACAGAGTACACAGCAATCTAGTCTTCGCTCATCAGTCTGTTTATAAACATAGTCCTGACTCAACATCATTATGGCAATAACAAACAGGATTGCTTCAAACCTATGACATAACCCCAAGTAGAGCTCTACAATACAGAGAAAGGTTCAAGTACCAAAATCCATGCTGTAGCTGTTGGTAAAATCCACTAATTACCAGAAATTAAATATCTTGTACACCTGTCATTCATGTATATTATTTCTAAGCTAACTTAGAAACTTTTTAATCACAAAATATTTTAGATCGTAATTTCTTCAATGATGAGACCTTCTTGCTCTCTATTAGAATAATATAAAAAGTGATACTTGCTTATAAATACAATGCAGTATAATGGATATTCAAGTTTACATACATGTGTTTCTTTACACTTAGACTACTATCAGATTTTCTTTCTGCTTTCACTTCTGAGTTTATCTTATACTTCAAATCTAAAGGGATGACAAAAATGACAACAAAAAAGTAGAAACAGTTATTCTGAAATCCAGTGTTTGATACTAAATGCAGAATTTTTTCTCCCAATATACTCTGAGAGTAGAAAGATGCAGGCTTATATGACCACAAACTTATGAAGTAACTCTTTTAAATGCTGTGCTACAGCAATAAATGTTCCAAACTAGAATATATAAAATTAATAGCCCTCTCTGACATAGTGTGGCTACAGTTTTGTGGTCTTAATGCAATTACAGTTACCAACTGTGCAAACATATTCTTAGCAACAATCCACAAAATTTGCAGTGTTAGACAGAAAAATGTCACGGCTATAGTTAAAAGTCTGAGCAATTTTTCTCCACAGAAGAGAATATGCAACGAAACTCTTTACCTTTGGTCATAAGATGTTCTCCTGTTATTATTTCAAATAGTAGTTTGATATATTTTAATTAATAAGACAATGGTTTCTTTCTTGGGAAAGTCCCCCATTTCCTTGATCATTTCACTATCTTTTTTTGAAGGCGGTATTTCAAATCCACTATATTTGTGGGTGAGAAGGACTTTTGAAACTTTTTCTGTTTGGTGACGTCTCTGCTCCAGAACACAGTGTTAGGCAATTCCAATTAGCCAAGAAACAGGAGAGAGCAGTCATAAGAAGATGGAAACACATGGAGATAGAAATTACTACAGACAAGGGTATTTTTCTTGAGCAGGAACAGGAATAGGAAAATGTTCAGACAGCATAATTATGGTCAGTGGAGCACTGCAGATCATCAAACTGTGCCAGAGAATACGAGCGCCAACTCTTGGCTGTATGTATAGAGGTCACAGCAGAAGAGAAGTGGTTTAAAAAGTATTGGGTTTTTTCAGCACTTTTCAGGAATTGAAGTCATTGTGATATGTGTAACAGCACTATATAACCTTATTTCAAGACATCCTTTTCATTTTTTGTGCAGCCTTTTGTCTGTGTGAGCGATTTTGTCAGTGGGGACACAAAGATATTGAGACCATTCACTATCTGAATGCTGACTGATGCTTGGTAGGCACATGCTGGAAGGAAGGATGCAAACCACTGCTTCTCCCCTCTGCCCCATGCAAGTGTCATTCTCAAAGTCAGGGCCCAGTAACCCAAGCTCCTAAGCACTGCCACAAAGGCCTCCTGGGTAGCCTTCAGGGTAAATCCACACCCCAAACAGGAGGATGGACAGGAAAGCAAACTTGTCCAATTTAATCCTCTTGCAACAAGGGGTGAGGAGGAAGGACAGCAGGGTGTACAAGCTCTGGAGAAGAGTCAGAAAAAAGCATGGGCTGCCAGTCTGCAAAGAAGCCTGTGTCCCTATATCCTCCCTTCCACAGTTAGGTTCCAGATTAGGCTGGCCGGTTAGGATTATCTCCATTGCAGGCACTCTTGACTATGGAAGGGAATCAGATTTGCAGATCTGCAGAATCAGCAGAAACAGCAGCACTGTTCTCAAGAGTCACTGTAGCTGTCAGTTGGCTCCAACCTCTCAAGCAATCTGACCTCAAACACTTTAACATTAAACAATTAGTGTGTCTGTAAGACCAAATTTTGTGTTTCTGGATGCACGTGGAACAGATGACAGTAAAACTGAAAAGCAGAAGTGCAGATTTTTACACAGTCCCCAGAGAAATAAAACACATTTTCTCAGCAGGTGCTAAAATGTGTTTGCTCAGAAGACACTTCATGAGAAAATCCTACTAAATTTACTGTTTTCATATCTTTGCCGACCCTGCAGTACATACCTACATGTATGACCTGTTTCCTCCAGTGAGCCTAATGACAAACACAAATCCTATTCAAGTAAACTTAGAGTTGCATTTTCAAATGCATCTCCTACTACCATATGAACAACTTTGAAAATGCCTTAGTAATCACTTAGCATACAAAGTGATAAAGGATAAAAGTTTTAAGATTTCTAGGAGCCTTCCAAAATCAACACTGTGGCATTGAGCCACTTGACCCACAGTAAGGAGACTACAAATTCTGAAAATCAGTATTATTTAAAAACACTTGGGACAGAAACATACCTCCTTTCATTTGCTAAGACACAGCTAAATGTCCACATGTAACTTTCCCTGTACAAGTAATGTTCTCTAGTTTAAAATAGCTTATATGAATCCTGGAAAAGGAAAAAATCCATTGAAATCCATTAGTTGGAAAAAATAGAGATGTATTATTTTAAACAAGAAGCAGCACTGTTTCACCTGTTTGTAGCAAGCAGTAAGTAGCAAATATAGAGAAAATCATGAGAAATCATGTTCCATAAACTCATGGTTTCCAAAAACCGGCTATGGGACACTGAATAGGAAGTTAAGTAGGCAGTGTAACAACGAAAATAGACATTGAGGGGGAAAAGAACTATTCTAAATTGACACAGTTTTAAACAATAGCATTTGAGTGCTTTTTTGGCCTGGTATAAAGTACCACAAATTTGCATTCAGATCCATATGATCAAGCACAAACCCTCACAGGCAGCATGTGACAGTCTACTGCTAACCCTGTTTGCGCTACACTCTTCATTGCTACAGCTCATTGCTGGCACATCTTCCTACAGATATTCTGAGAGCAGAAGAAATCAAATACATACAGAATACTTTCAAATAGCAGATTCTGTCAGGAAAAATTTGAGCCTGCTACATGACTACATATTCCAGTTCAGATTCTGGAGGTTTGAATTTGGGCTGGTTTCCAATTCAGATGTAGATGGTATCAATTCAGGCTATTTTCACTAAACTTCTACAGCCTTTAAAAACAGAACTGTGGCAATAATTTCCTGACTTTCATGTGAAGGCAGACTGATCAAGCCAAATTCCTGTTACTGAACAGTTACATTTACATTCACATTACACTACTTCCATGGTTGGAGCTCTCCCTTTAGTGCTATTTCAGTAGTAGTACAAAATCAGAGCTCAACCTGTAGATGCGTATTTTAAATAGAGACCTCAACATATGAATAAATACTCTCTTTGAAGCAATTATCAGTCAGAGAGAGATTAAAGACAGCATGTAGATATAGGCAGGGTGAAGCATCTCTGAGCTAGGTGAAATATTATCACCTCAAGACAGTAAAATCAGACAGATATTCTGAAGTAAATTTTCAATCATTTTACATAGTGCTCAGAAGAGCTTACACTGCTGCTCTATTGTCAGGATCTCCTGAAGAAAAAGCCACACAAAAGCTCACAAAGCTGTCTTTTAAAGAGCAAAATGTGCAGCATCTTGTGATTCCCCACGTTCCCCGAAAGTGGGAAAGTGAAAATCAAAACCACACTACACTTGGCAAGACAAGTAGTATATTAAATTCTCTTGATGAATTCTTTCCTATAAAGAACAGTTGCATCTTTGACTCCTGAGCACTTCTAAGAAAAAAATTTGGCCCAATCACCTCTATTAATGTTGGAGATGAAACTTTGTTCATAGAAAATGGGCTAAGAAATGGTTTTTCTAACATGACTGAAAGAAAAAGCACATCTTATATATAAGTACATCTTATAACGGTCATGTGATGAATAAAATTGAAACCTGGTTGTCAACCAATTGCTTACTTCAAATCAGGTTTCTCATCTGTTTTATATGCATTGAAGGTACTAGACTGTACCTATGACCATTAATGTAATCTGTAAAAAAGAGCTTTCTCTTGAAAGAGTCATGCATTGAGATCCTTTGATGCAGCACTGTCTCCTCAAAGCATTAAAAATAGAAATAAACATTAAAGAGATTTACTGTAAATCGATGTTTTAAACTAATCTATTTCCAGTTCTTTTTATTTTCCTTCTCAATGCTAAATGTTTATGCTATATGACACAGTTTATGATTCTCTGTGTTTTATTACAACTGTGTGAAATCCCAGAAGTTCAGAAGCGGCAACTGAGAGCCAAGGCTGTACCCATACCCTGGCTGGCACTTTTCACACTCCTCAGTGCAGCCTGATTGCCCATCTCTCCTGTGTGCCACAGCACCTACCTGGGACACATTCCTAGGATTTCTTGCCATGCAGAGGAGGCTATGGGTAGATGCTATTGCATCACTGAACCTCACCAGACCACGCAGTCAGGATGCAGCTTTGACCTCCAACCCAGATCAGGAACTCAAATGGGCCGTAGGTTCCCTAGACTAAACACAGTCAATCTGTAATCCACAGTAAGACAGCGGCATGAATGGTCTCCATAATTGTTTCTCTACAATTAGCTCTGTATGAAGATGCTTGTTCTGATCCAGGGACACCACTTACCAGGAACTAAAATGCTTACGTGCTACAGGAGTTTTCTACCTACCCAAAAATTCAAAGTCAAACCAAAAATTATCTTAACAATAGAGAACAATAGAGAACTGGAGCCCTGAGTAAACAGGAAATACCTGGCACTTCACAGCAAATTTTGACCAAATGAAGGTGGGATACTTGCAGTCTGGGACAGAGTTTGTTTCACTGAGTCTGGTTTTGACCATGCCTCAATGGCCTCAACAGCTCTTAAACAGAACACGCTGCCAGAATGGGGCAGCAAGTGGAAGAAACGAGCCGGTGGAAAATAAATAGCAGAAAATAACAGTGGAGTTAAAACATAGGTTTTGTTTCTGAACATGCAAGATCAAGATCATGCTTTTAAAAATCTTTTTATCTCTAAGCATAAATTGAGAGTTACACAGTCATATTGGGAGAGGATCAGAGAGACAAACCCAGACTAAGCCACAACACATGCAGCGATGAGGAAATGATGTTGCAACAGACAGTGACATTTAGAAGGCCTTTTCCAAAATTACAATGGCATTTTGAGCATCAATACTTTAGAATAAAAAAGCCATCCTGCCAGGTGAATTTACTGGCAAATCCTGCACTACCTGTGTTAGGTGATAGTGCCAGGTTTCGATGATGTTGCTCCAGAGGACCAGTACTGTGGGAACAGCTCTGCAAAAGACCTCATCCAAGACTTCAAGATTATTCTGAGACACCATTATGCCCCAAACTCATGGGCCCTGTCCCTCAGCTGGGAAGTGCAGGTTGGCACAGGCTTTCAGGCCATGTCTCAGCAGGCAGCAGCACAATCCCCATTGGGCCCAGATGTGCCAGGGAGCACAGTGGTGACACAGGCATCCCCCAAAACAAATGCCCATCGACCTAAAACAGCCCTTGTGGCTGGGGAGGAGAGTTTCGTGCTAACCATCACTATGGTCAGTATGCCACCCACGTGGTAAACAAATGGCAGTTCCTCTTTGTCTTTATCCAATGAGCATATTATGTCAGAGGGACAGTTGCTGGGGTTACAACTACAAAAATAGCATGACATTATGTTTGCTGCAAGGCTCAAATCTATCACGCCTCCAGGCATTCCCAGGTCTCCTGAAGAGGAAGGCAGGGTGTTTCCTGGAATGGGGGTTAGTCAGGCCCTGGCCACCCTGCCAGCCGGGGCCCCCAGAGACACCCTTTTTGGGTGATGAGTAATGTTGGAGGGATGGAAAAACTCCTGCTGCTCACCCACCCCCTCCGTGGTGCAGGTCTGCAGGGTCACCTTCGCCAGCTGCACACTGCAGTGTGCTCCTGTCCATATGGGCTGTACAGAAGCCCACTTGACCACAGGCAGGATCAGTCCCAAAATGGGCCAGGAGTTCAGACTCTGAAAACACCTGCAGGGCAAAAAGAAGAGGTCTAGGACTGTTTGGAGAGGCTTGGCCTTGTTCTTCTTTATTGAAGGTTTTTCTCCAGTAATTTTCCTATCTTGTTGCACCCAGCCAAGCCTACTCAGCACCAGAACAGATGGCCACACAGGCTGACTCGCAGGCAGACCAGAAAGAGCCAAGCAGTCTGTAGGCATATTCTGGTGAGGTTGTGCTGTTTAGATCCAGACATTTTTGATGAATGGAGGAACAGGAGGAATTTCACTTTAACAAAAAAGGCTTTGTTTGACATTTGGGGTAGGGTGGCTTCCTTCTCTTCATTCCAGGACTTCATCTGCACTTGACTCTCCTTTGGTTTCCCAGGAACAGTATATTCCAAGTATATTCTCCAACAGGAGAATCCACTCGCTCAGATGCCTCAGGTTTAAGATAAATGTGAGATACTGGGTCCTAGATGTACTTTTTTGGGGAGGACTAGGAAATAGTATAAAGTTGTGCCAGGGGAGGTTTAGATTAGCTATTAGGAGAAATTCTTCACTGAAAGGGTGGTCAGACACTGGAATAGGCTTCTCAAGGAAATGATGGAATCACCATCCCTGGGAGGGTTCAAAAGGCTGGTGGATGTGGCACTTGGGAATCTGGTTTAGTGAAACACAGTGGTTCTAGGTTAATAGTTTGGCTCAATCTTAGAGGTCTTTTCCAGTCTCAATGTTCCTATTATTTATTCTTTGTCCATGTTCTGCATGCTAGGCCATATCACCTGGTAGCAGCAACTTCTGTTAATTCTAGACCAAGATTCTTTTTCCCGAGAAAAATTCCCAGTGCCAGTGTGTCTTCATAGGAATAGGGAAGTAAAGTAAGTAAGATATGCCCTGTGTGAGCATTTAGAGTGCCAGAGCTCTGAGGACAATTGAGGACAATTAAAACAAACCCTGATGGAATAGTAGGAAAGGTTTTGGGATTTTTTTGGTTTCGAACTCATTGTAGGTACAAAAATGAAGCACAAATGCACCTAGGGCCGTGCGTGTGGATGGAAGAATGGAAGAAGCAAACAGGCTGAGGTATGACCAGTGGATAGGCCCCATAGCAGGTGCCACAAAATCTCATGAACAACTCCTGTGCAATAAGACTTTATTAGGAGTAACTTCTTGGCAGCAGTACCAGTATAAGCAGTCACTCACCCTATTTTTCCAGCCCTGTGCTGTACCCTCTCAAACATCTGTGCACCAAACTAAATCAAGGAATTGGTGCAGTTAAAAACCCTTTTTCTGGGACTTCTTGCTGGACTCCTTCCCTAGTCCATGTCACTGCACAGCTACACAAATACAGGGGCCAGCAGATCACAGGGGTGAGACATCCTATGTGAGTCACACCGTCACCAAGCCCTGAGCTCACGGGACTCAGGGACTGCCCTAAGCACAAGGCATCAGCAGTGGCCCCTTCCCAGGAGCAGTGAGGTGACAGCTGCAAGGACAGGCGTGAAACCTCTGCACCGGGCACTGCAGAGCACTAAAACTAGACCTGTAACTTCTGTTGAGTCAGGAAGAAACAAGGCGAAACCAGCATGGCAGTGCAAATGACAGGTTGCCACCAAAGATGTCAAAGGGAAACAGCCTGGGATTTCTGTGACAGCCAGCCAAGAGGCAGTTGTTGTGTAAGAGAAATCACTGCATGAGCCTACTGAGCAAATCTTTTATTGTGGTATGTGTTCAGATAAGTGTAAACATTATATAAGCAAAAGGGAAAGTGACAGAGAAATTTATTAATATCCACTTCTTCATATTGTCAGAGCATTAATTTTAACTAATTCAAAATTAATTGAATTTTCAAAATAACTTTTAGGCAGTAAAATTACAAAGTTGTCCAGTTTACAACTACATATAATGCAAGGAGAAATTCCAAAGTTTTGTGTATTGAGTGACATTCAACATTACTATATCATTCCTTAAAGCTCATAAACTTCATAAGATACCCCCAAAAGGGCAATTTTACACTGTGGGCCCACCCTAGAAAAACACTGTATTCAAATATCAAGTGATTTCCCTGCTGAAAGCTCAGAGACCAAAAACATCATCCATGCTAAGATCAGTGATACTGTTATCAAAGACATAAATCTCATGGCAGGCCATTTCCCCAGAGTCATCTGCACTAACCAGGAAAGTCTATTTCGTTGCTACAGTTTCGCAAGAAAAAAAAATGCAGTCAGTAGAGGTGAGGACAATTCCACATGACAACTTAGCCCAAGTGGCAATGAGAACCTCCCCTAGAAATAACTCCGTGTGTCCTCAAAAAAAATATTATACTTATCAAAACATATTAACATGATGCAGGTGGATGTATCTTTTCTAAAAAAGAACTAGTAGGTTTCCTACCTAGAGCAGCCTTAGTTTATAAACTAAGCTGCAGACAGGCCAAAGATACAGAAGAGGAGCAACAAGAGTCATCCTCTAAAGGCACAGAATTCAAATTAATCAGTCCTCTGCGATAAAGGCAGAATGTGAATAACTGCTTACACTGCCCCTCAGAACAACCAGCTACCTCCAAAGGTCATCTTTAAAGAGGAAAAAATGGTTGAGCCCAGAACTAAGCAACAAGTCACAGGCTAAGAGATATCAGAGCCATAAAATACAGTCAGCTGCCTGCATCTTGAGTGGGAATAGCCTTGCCCTGTGTCCCTGGAAGGATCAGGGCTGTCCTAGTTTAACAGGGTGAGAAATTTTTTTTCTTTAGTTACATTCAAAAGACTGGGGATCAGCTGATGGTTTTCTGTAGCTTTTGCTGGAGAACCTCTGGGAAAGGAAAAGTTTCCACAGCAGCATGTTCCCACCTGGCACACCTTCACCAGAAGTGTGGAGGAGCGGGGAGGTGAGGGAAGCCAGGCGCCCGCATCGCTCCCCGCAGCCAGCGAAGTCACCTGGGGCTGGACAGGTGATGGAGCAGTTCCCTGCCCTGGCACGGCCCACTGGGCTCATCTGCATCGACCCGCTGCAGCCGGGCCGCCCGCGCTGCCTCACCTGCTGGGCGCCGAGCCGACGCGTCCCGGAGCCGCTCCGACAGCTCCAGAGGGAGGGGTGGATTAGCGAGACCTCGTGCTTACATTTCCAAAGGCTCCACCTCGGCTCCCGGCTCCTCAGCCACCTGTGCGCGCCCCGGGCGGGGCGGGGGCGGGCGGCGGGGCCGGGCCGAGCACCGGGTCCCTCCTCCGCCGGTGCCCGCGGGCCGAACGGGGAGAGGCTCCGGCAGCGCTGCACGGCCGTGGTCTGACCCGGCGGAGGCTCCGCCGCGCTCCGAGCCGGCGCCGGGAGGAGCCGTGCCCGGCTCTGCTGTGCCCTGCCCGGCTCTGCTGTGCCCGGCTCTGCTGTACCCTGCCTGGCTCTGCTGTACCCTGCCCTGCCCTGCTGTGCCCTGCCTGGCACCGCCGGCAGGTGCCGGGCCGGGGGCAGCGCGTCCCGGCGAGGGCAGCGAGCGGGATCATGGACAAGCTCAACAGGCTGACAGTGCCGGCCGGGGAGAAGTTCAGGTAGGGCCGGACCGCTCGCGCTCCCCTCCGGGAGCGGCAGCGCGCGGGGGCTCCTGCGGGAACGGGGCGGTGGGATGAGCCGCTGCCCGCTGTGGCGTTCGGGGGGGACTGGCAGACGCTGGGGCACGAGGAAATTGGGAGCAGTTTTGTAGTAAAACGGAGTTATCACCGGTGGCCGGAGCGCTGCCGGGAAATGTGGGAGGTAAACACACGTAGTGATTTCAAAGCAAAACGTGCGTCGGCTTCACCTGCAGCGCGATGAGGAATGTTGTCAAAGCGTCTGTTTTCAAAGTTGTAAGAAAATATTATGTGACTCACTAAGTTGAGCATTATGCAAATTAGAAAAACTTAATTAATTGCTTAATGGTTTAATGCCCTGTGAAGATGGCGTTTGCAGTTAAGTTCTGTAATGTTTCCTAATCTTCGAAAGAACTGGTGGGGTAGGGGGAACTGGAAAACGGGAAATGTTCCTAAGTGAAGAACAAAGTTAAATACAGGGTTTGAGAGGAAAAAAAGCAGAAGCTGGCCATTACTGAAGTATTTTTAGTGTGACTCGATTGGTGTGCTGGTACAGTTGGCATCTCAAGGCTCTTTCATTGTGACTGGTGGTTTTGGTTTTTTTTTTTTCTTCTAAATAGCTAAAAGAAGTTCTGTTGCAGATTAAAGTGACATAGAAACTTTCTTCCCCTGAAAAATAAAAATGGAATAGTGAAAGATATTTTTTTCCTAAAGTAGCTCGTACTTATGCACTCAATACTGACTTATAAACCGTTCTCAAGTCTCTCTCCCTCTCCCCAGAAGCCTTCATGCAAATGGGAATAATCCCTTGTACAGCTAATTTTGATGCAATGCCGTTTCTTGATATCTACTCTTTCCATACCATTGGCGGGGGAGGGGAGAGGGGATGTACTTGCAGAGCTGCAGTGACACTTAAGTTCCTCAGTCAGGCACACCTAATAAAACCCTAGCAAACTGCATCCTGCAGCCCAGCCCGGGCCAGATCTCTGTGTATGGCTCAGAGGACAGGGCGGTGAATTTTCTTATTGACTGCAAATTTATCACCTTAAGTAGTCTAAACCAATCTAAATGGTGTCAGAGCTCAGTGTTGGTCTAAACCGGCTATATTAAGATAATAAGCTGAGGAACAAGATGAAAAGTTTGATTCTATCAAGACAGTTACTGGTACATAAAGAAATAAAGCATACTCTCTGCTATCATAAAATTGTAGCTGGGATGAATCTTCTGCACTTTTGCAGACTATTAAAGCAGGATTACTTTCAAGTACCCAGAGATGGTCTGTCTGTATATGAGGTTTATAATGGTCCACAACTTGTTTGTGAACTGATGCATCACACCTCTGAGGCATCTTCACGTAGTTGACAGTCTTTGTCTTGTCTGAGGTTTTAATATTGTTGTAAAATAAGAAAGAGGAGGAAGTAGCACTGTTTTCCTGTATTAATTTCAAGTATTTAAAGCTATTTTTTCTCTCCTCCTCCTGATCAAATCACTGTAGCTGTGCAGGGAATGTAGGAGCACATGTTTCTCAAACGCGAGCGTTCTCAGCATGAGCTATGGAAGTGCATGCATGCTTTGATTTGAGCATGTTGAAATACATCCTTAAATAGAAACCTGGATATTTGGCTACATGATCTAACTGCAGCATCATCATTTTAAAACCTTAAGGCAGGACTTTCCATGAGTAGATATTGATAAATTTAGCGATGTGCAAATATAGGAAGAGATCAGCACAACATGGCGGCAGCCTTTTCCTCCTTCTCTGAAACAGCTGAATACCCCCTTGTGCTGTGAGACTTGTTAACAGTGTAGTTGACTTCCTAATATGGCTCTGTCGGCATTGAAGACACAAAGGTGGTTCAGAGTTTGTACTGAATGTTACATGAACTAAATGGTTATATCAAAAACATACCTTTCTCCATATGCTAAGATGCAATGCCAAGAAGTAGCTTGCGAAACATAGCTTCAATTGTAGTAATTACAGTTCACATTTTTTTAAAGACAGCTTTCTTAAAATTTCCACTCTGTAGCAGCAAAAATTAAAGAAGCACTGCTGTTGAGTCAGTGTCTGAGAGTAGATATTTTGATTTTTTTTTTTTAAGTGTAGACCTGAAAAACTAGATATTATGTGGCTTTGTTAAGCTCAACTATTCTTCATGGGTATATTTGAGCCTACCAGACCTAGCTTTTTGTTGTGTCAGCAAATCTTATGTCAGATCTGAATTCTTAACGTATTTCATTTGTTAACTTTATTGCAACAATAAGAGATGTAAGTGTTCTTACAGGCCTCTCACCTAACATGTTGTGGTGTGTAAATGGTTTGCAGTTAAGTCACTCAGTTAACTTCAATATCAGTCAGATAGGAATACTGGTACTCTATGGAATTCCAATATTAATTTTTATGTAGTGTTTCTTATAAGGCATGCACAGTACTATACAAATATTCCCTCAGAGTTCATTGTGTGTTCTGACTGCTTCCATGTAGTCAGGAAAAATGAATTCCAAGGCTTGGTTGTTTATTATGAGTGGTGCATACAAATAATTTGGTACTTTGAATTGTTTTGTAAAGTGTGGAGTGAATACATGAGTGATAGCCATGCTGCCATGGTAGGCTCTAGTGTGACTTGACTTTAGCTTAAACTTCAGGGGGGAAAAATATGCTGTAAATATATACATAAATAGATTCACTCACAGTTGGGGAGAGTAGGCAACATGGGTAACAGGAAGTTAGCAACTCAAAAGATACACCTCTAAATTTGCAGACTTTTTTTGTGGTTTACCTTCTTTAGACTATGAGCCTATGATTCCTGGTATTTGAATAATTTCTAGCTACTATATATGACTGTGTCGTTGCATCTCTTCAGACTGGCTGCATTTTTTTTTATTATGACCACAAACCTTAATATTGACCCTCTACTCATAACTATCTTCAGCTGTGTATCACAAAATCCTTTTCAAAGCCATCATTTCCATCACCATTGCAGTGATGGGCAAACCAGGGCATGAACCACAAGTGTGCCACATGCTTTCACTTGCCTAAGGTCATGGAGCTAGCAACTTCCAGATTGCGGACAGACTTCTGCAAAAGCAGATTTTCATGTTGTTAATTTGCAGCATTTCTTCCCCCACCCTCCCTCAAAAAACCAAAAAGTCTTAACATGGCCATCTCCAACCATAACTCCCAATTAAAAGCAAGTGGAAAAAAATAGCAATTGACTTTTTTCCTGAGGTTGAACAAGTGTGTCCAATTATTTGCAGTATTTTGTATTTGCATCCCTTGCTAAACAGGAGGTTTTAATCCCTAATTCTAGAAAATTAAGAGCAGTTTCCTTAAGGCCTGAATGTCTGTTCATTGTCTATCAAATATGGAGCTGTTTATGATCTTCACTAATTTTCTACTGATAGAGACAGCTTGGCTGTAACTGCTAGGTCTTTTCTTTAGCACAGGATTTTCTGGCACCATTTCTTCTCAAAAATGGATAGTAGAAAATTAATTCATTTGTGAGTGAAATGATATTTAGCTGTAAACTGATACCTTCTATGCGTAGAATGCTTTATCGTAGTTAGCATTTACTTTTACAGAAAGATGGGGAATATCTGAACAATAGTTCTACTAATTCCTTTTAGTTGTAGCAAACAGAAACTTAATCTGTTTTTTCAAGTTAAAATTTAACAGAGTTTATTGCATCAATGGACTTGAACAGAACAAAAGAATAAAAAGAAACTGCAGTTTCAAAGTAAGCTAAAGACTGCTCCCTGTGACAGAACTGGGCATCAAAGCCCACATCCAGCTTCCACATCTCATCCTCTTATTTGTTATATAGACTCCAGAGGAAAGGCTATGTGAATGATAGAATCATCTGATGGTTTGGGTTAGAAGGGACCATCTAGTTCCCATCCCTTTGCCATGGACAGGGACATCTTCCACTAGAACATGGCCTGGAACACTTCCAGGGATGGGGCATCCACAAGTTCTCTGGTCAACCTGTTCCAATGCCTCACCACCCTCACAGTAAAGAATTTCCTCCTATATCCAATATCCAATCTAAACCTACTCTTTTTCACTTTGAACCCATTCCCCCTTGTCCTGTCACTACATGCCCTCATAAACACTTCCTCCAGCTTTCTTGTAGGCCCCGTTCAGGTACTGAAAAGCTGCAGTAAGGTCACCCTTGCGTATCTGAAATAATGTCAGCCTTCTCCAGACTGAACAATCCCAATGCTCAAAGGAAAGGTGTTTCAGCCCTCTGATCATTTTCAATGATTCAAATGTCAAGTTATTTGGACACTGTTCAGTGGTCTAAAAGCCCAAATAGAAACTGTTCCACATATGAGATTTTTCCAGACCAACCTCTTCTAATTGCTCATCGCTGTCTCTTCTTCACAAGTCACAGCCACCTTGCTTCTACTACCACCTCCTCTACCCGATCTGGTGTTCTCCTCTTTCTAGCAGAAGTCTAATCTGCCTCCAGCCTCAGGCCCGAAGGACATAACAGCTGTGAAGGCCTTCTGGGACACCACCCATTGGCACCTCCAGCAGTCTCCTGTCTGCTCCTCACAACTTTCCACTGCACAGTAACATTCTGTGACGGCAGCAGCTTTTGTGGCACGCCCATGTTTAAGCCCACCAAAATGCGGGCTGAATGCAAGGTCACGGGAAATCACAGTCCAAACGGTATGCAGTCTTCAAAGTTGAATTTCACAGGTATGGGGGGAAAAGGAGGTCACCAGCTACGTTTGCTGTGCTGATGAGTACAAACAAAAGTTTTCTATGGGATTGTGAGGTTCAGTTTGCCATACAAAGCACAGGATTGTGACTAAAAGATAAAGCTGTATGTTCTCTATTTCTTCTAATTTTCTGTCAGCTTAAAGAGTTCATGAATCTCTCTCATCTCTGGACTTTGGAATGGAATGAGATAGGAAATGCAAACTTCCCCAAATACCACTGCAAAAATCCATTCTTTCACTCACAGTGTGACTTCTCTAGTCAAATCCTCTTGCTTCTCCTTTTGACCTTGCCTCAGCATAGCACAGGCTCCGTCCCATCTATGTTTGTTCTCCTTTATTCCTTTCTCTCTGCACCATTTCATTACACCAATCCCTTTAAAGCTTCTTCTCTTCAGCTATGTCATCCTGCCTGGACCCATCTCCAAGCTAAAAAAACCCAAACCAACAAACAAAAAATCCCAAACCTGAAACATGCTACTTTTTACTTGAAAAACCAAAACATAAAACCTATCCACAAACAAACAAAAAACCACAATTAAACAACCACACAGTATTTATTCTCACACAGAACTTCCTGCCTATAATGCTGTTTATAGAAAAGTACGTTTGATCTACCTGTGTGTTAAACAAAAATATGGCACCATGGACAAAATGGCATGACGTAATGTTGAAACTGTGGTGAGAAGCCCTGGTTTAATCTCTCTATCTAGGCAGTAGTGTAAGAGTGTAGTCTCTTCACAACATCTATGTTTATACAGTACCTATAGTTTCATTCTACTTGTGCTGGCAAAATTGTGCAGTCATTGGCATAGTTCGTTCCAGCACTGCTTCATATGCACACTCTTCCAAATAAAATGAAGTCCTGTAGTGACATTGTAGTTCTGCCAAAATAACTGTCCATAGTAGGAGCATTTGTCAGCTACAGCAATAACAAATGACACCATCTTAGGCCTGCAACTGTGAGTTATTCAGTAAAATTGAGTAATTTAGAATTGACCCAATGACTTGCCTTTTTTTTTTTTTTAGTCAAATAATAAATGATCAGTAGCCAAGCAAATAAACCAATTTTCTTGACCATGAAAAAAAAAAAACAACCCACATTTCAGCAAACTTGGCATAACCATCTTTTACTGTTAGTTTATAACTATAGCCCATACAGCTGTGCAGACTGCTAGATATTAGATCATAATATTATATTGCAGGTACCCAGTGGTGTGTTGATCCCAGAACAAAGCAGTCTTGTGTTTTACAGAATCATTCAAAATCTATATACTGCACATTATATTACAATGTGATAGGTGCGTTTCTTTTGGAAGGCAAATATGACAATCATAAAATGTTGTAAAAAAAGCTCTGCTGGAAAACCATATTAGTTTATCACGGTGGGAAAAAACAGTTGCCACAATAGTAGAAATTCCTATAAATACCTCTTTATTTGAAAATAAGAACTGTTTTTAGTGGCTTCCTTTCTCACCTTGGAGAATGCCTCTGCTGTTTGATTGCCTCTCTGAGAGCTGTCTGATAATGCTTGGAACCAAAGTTCTTGTAAATCAACAGCTGAATCAAGAGTAACAGCATCAAGTTCCACTTTTGGTGAATTTAGTGTTGGAAAACCATTTAACCTGATCAAAAATCCTGACTACCAGTTGTAACAGGCCAGATATGATGTAACCGGAACATTTTTAAATATCCTAAGCGTTGTTTTGTGGGGTTTTTTTTAAACCATGAGTGAAATCTGGAGTTTCAGTCTGCTACTGCAGCATTGTGTCCAAACATAGAGGAAAAAATAAGATTTCAAATATTTGCCAAAAAGAAATAAATAAAAAAAAAGACAACTTGTAGAGTTCAGATCACTTTATTTCATGTTCAAATTAACTGAAATTTTTGACATTTAAAAAATTTGCATGTTTCTTTTTAATTTGTTGGACTGGTACAGTTCAGGATTAAAATGTGCTTCTCCTTTGTATTACATTATCTTATGCACATTGGAATGAGGAACATTTGTAATGTTTGATGTATTTAATGGAAATACCTCAACATTTGATGTTTGACTTTGGGAATCACTTAAGAGTAACTTTTATCCATCTTCAGATGTCTAAATAATTTGTAGATGATTTAGAAGTCGCTGATTGTTAGAAAAGAAATAATGTATTTGCTCACTACATAGTTTTTTCCTTATGTTTTTGTGTGGTTTTTAACATGATTGCTGCATTAGAGGACTAATTTTAGTTTTGGATAACATCTTTTATAGTCTAAATACCCTAAATATGACAGATAAGGAATTATGTCTTTTAGAAAGCAAATATCACTGGTTTTATGTGCTCAGCAGCCAAGAGAATTGGAAAACAGATGGAAAACTGTCTGAAAGTGACAGTATTTTCCCATTTGGCTGCAGGGAATCATCTTAGATCTTTGGTAAACTGTAAAAGGACTCTACATACTCTGTAAATAAGTTTGTTTTGTGGCAGTCATAATAAATGACTGAGGGGTGAAAGATGCTTGAAAATTCTGTTAGCATCTTTATCCTAATTTGTAATCTGTTAGTATATACATTTTGGACAGGTTCATTTTCCAGGTGTAAGCAAACCCAGGTGTGTAATGCTACAGGTTTATGACATCAGTATAAATTAGTATACAGTAAATACTTTAGAAAGAATTAAAATAATGCATCCCAAGGCAATAATATGAAAACATGAGTATATATTTTTCAAGCTTAATGCAAGGGCAACTGGGTGAAGTAGGCTATGAATGCAAGTGGCTATATCATGTGGCTAAATGTTTCCTTCATGTCCTAAAATTGAGATGCTACAGGCATCTCTGCAAGAAGCACAGAGGCAACGAAGCCCTACTGGAGCTGTAGTTACATGGCCAATTTGACTTAGCATAAGTCTGAGCTGCTGCCAGAAGAGTAGGTCCCTTTCTTGCACCTTCCCAACATCCCTGTTCTCATCTCCACCCTGCCACTCATCTCCGCCCTCACATTGGCACCAGAGTTTCAATGACCATGTGATGAAGCTGAATGTGATCCTGCTGATATATAAATTGGCAAAAGAAAAAAGAAGTTAGTTTCCCAGCTGGAAGTTCCATGATTCATCATAGCTGGGTAAGCACCGAGGGCATTGAAGAGTGGAATTTCCTCTTTCAATGGCAGCCCATGTGGGCTCCATTAAAGTGACTTAGAGACCAAAGTACTTCTCCAAAGTTTTAACAAAATTTGATAGGCTTCCTAACAAAACAGATCCATGAGTAGCCTCTGTTAGATCCCTGTCATTATATCCATCTATGGTGGATATAATACTTATGTCGCTTGAGCAAAAACACTTTCAGCCCAAGTACAGCAATGTTTGTTAGTGGTAATTTTCTGGGTCCATACCAAATCCTGTCTTCATTCACTTCCCTGCAATGACTTTGCACTTCCTCTTTTTGGTGAAATATAAAAACCCACTTAACTCTTTTAAATTTCTGCCCTTGCTCTCCTTCACCAATCAGGTTGTAGGGTACTAGTCCTTCAGGAAGGTACAGCACTCAGTTAATTTTAACTGGAACCGTATTTCAAAATAACATCCCTCTGCTTGGAAACCTTTCAGAAAAAATGGAGTAAGCCTTGTGAACGTGGCTTCTTTGTGTGGTTACTTTTTGTTTGTTTCACAATGCATTAACTTATATCCAGAAAGCTGATGCAACAAGGAGATCAGTTAACTAAAAAAAAAGATTCAAAACAGAGCAGGTCAGTTACAGAACAGAAAATATACTTTTTATGTCAAAAAGTGCCATGTAATATTCATATTACATGTTGCCTATTCTAATAGCTAATTGTTTTCTGTACTTTCTACCATATTACTAATATGCAGTTGGGATAAAGGGGAATCTGCATAAGGGGGAAGAGGTGCTCAAACCTCAAGTGCTTCCAGTTGTTGTTAAATATCCATATATTTTTTAAGTTGTACTAAAAAATGCTTATCCATCACTGCTTTCTGATATTCAAAATTGGCTGTCAAGTCAAAAAATCAGGTTGAATATTCTCTGCTAAATAAAAGAAAAAAGTCATTGCAAAAAATACTGTACAACTTAAACACATGAAACCTTTGTTCATATATAGTCCATACATACTCAGAACAAGCCTCAGCCTTGATCTAAAATGAGGAAGCAGTTGCACCACTCAGTGACATTGATGGGGCTTTAGTTTTCTTTTCCCACTGAGAAATCTTCACGGGTTCTTTCCATGCACAGAATTCCCAGTCACCTCAAAGTATTTATACTTTCATGTTAGGACTGATTTGTGTCAAGGATGTATTATGCCTTTACATGCTACATATTTTTATTTAATCTGTGTATGTTAGTAATACAAGAAGGACTGACAGCTTCTTTGTGAAGATTATGTAGAGGGCATATGAAGATGAAAAGTATAATCAGTATTTGGCCTTTTTGTGCTTCTGTGTGTACAATGTAAACACACACCTGCTCTAATTATGGGATTTGTCTTTAGGCAAAACAGTGGATGATATAGAAGTGAGCAGAATAGGATGTTGAGATTTCTTAAAAAATCAACACTCTTGGCAAAATGACTGTCAATTATTTATAGTCATTTCCCCTTGTGCATCTCATGAACACAGCAGAAGGCAATTCCTTGTTCTCTCTTCCTCAGATGGGAAGCTGTAATTGACTTCTCCCCATAAGCAAACTTCTTTGAACTTTTCTTCACAGCTTTGAGATAGCTTTACAGATAAAGATCAAAGGCTTGGTGCCTTGAATGGATGGCTTAGTGACACAGGTTACCACCTCCACCTTCAAACTTCCTTCTATCCCATCATGAAGGCCATTGCAGGGGATGGGTTGTGATAAGCCCCCAGAGTGGATGAGGAGCTGCAGCCCCCTATCTTGGACCAGCAGCAACTGAAGTCGTTTATCTGACTGCACCTCAAGAATTCAGCTCTGTCTATATGCATGTAACAGCCATTGAAAACACCAGCTCCAACCCAGCCTGTATTTCCTTGCAAAGGACTTCACTCTGGTAGCATCTGATACAGGGGTGCATGTATGTGGAAATCTGAAAGAGGTCTAATGAGAGGAATTAGATGCTTTCTGTATTTGCACATTTCCTTTTGCTTTCTACTGAGGAATTAGAAGGAAGGTGAAAGGCTGTACAGTTGTTTTATATAATTTAATTGGGTTGTCTTAGATGCACAAAACAGACAGAAATATGAGAACACATCTTATGAAGAGACCCAGTCCATCAAGATCCACATTGTTCCCCAGAGACCACGTCAGGAGCACTGTATTCATGAAAGCCAGTCGAGAGAAAGGTGGTACTTTTTTTGTTTGTTAAACTAGTTTGAGAAGATAGTTCAAGATAAAAGCTTCAAGCTTTTCAAAATCTTGAGTGGTACTTTAACAAATTCCCTTCTAGGTAAACAGCTTCTTCTCACAAAAGCAAGCAGGAGTTTGCTTTGCCCAGAAACAATAACTTTCTTATTTTGTTCACCTGCTTAGCTGTTTACAAAACTGAAGGCTAATAGAAACACAAAACAAAGACTAGCTGGGAAGAAGAGTGGTGGAATAATTGTGCTGTGAGAAGGCATAAAGGAGGGGTCTTTGGATACTGTTCCTTCTCTAGTTTCATATTTTAATGTGTTTTTTTAATTAACAGAGGTAACTACTTTTATGTTCTTTGAGTTGTGTTTTTTATCTTCTAATAACTTAGCTTTTATTCTGCAAATTTCAGTATGCTTTTCCTCGCTTTCTGTTTTGTGGTTCTTTTTTGTAAAACTTTATAGCTGAGGCAGGTGGGTATTTTTGGAGATGTTTTTGTTTTAAGTCTAAATTTGTACTTAATGAATTCTATTCTAGATTTCCATTTGAATTTGCTTGGGGGAAAAACAACAAACAAACAAAAAAATCACAAAGAAAAACCTCCAAGAAACAGCTACTTTTTGTTTTAATGTGATCTGACATGCTGCCTTTCTTAAGATAAAAATGAATGCTACACCTACCTACAGTCTTACTTTAAGTGAATGGACATAGTAATGATCTTCAGAAAATGTGACTTTCTAGGCATACAACTATAGGTTGTCCTGCCAGTGAGAAAGAGATGTACCCAAAAAGGTATAAGAACTGAAACTAGAATGCAAAGTGTCTGATTTACAGTGTGATTAATTTTTTAAAATATTATTACTGTTTTAAAACCAATTCAGTGTCATCAGTTAAAGACTGAACTGATGTTAAGTGGAGAAGGAATATATACAGGTCCCTTCATGCTGAATGTGCCAATATTGCTTGCAAGGCTTCCCTGGCAGACCTGTTTGAATGTATGATGTTCAAAATTCTGCCCTGCTTTAACTAAATAAAATGGTTTGCAAGTATAGATGGGGATTTTTCAAGAGGCAAAACAGATAATTCAGACAGTCCTGTAAACACTAGAAGTGTAAGGAGGTAACAATTCTAATCCTCCAGATAAGCAGAAATAGGTATGCTTGTAGTATAGAAAATTTCCTGTGAATCCTTTAAAAATGGTTTTTGTTTTGTCAGCTCTCCCTGCCATTGCTGCAGTCAGCCCTGTGTCCAAAAACGACGCACCCCAGCTGCAAGTGCTCACAACCAGACACCCTGAAGCAATTGTGCCCCATCTGCCCACTCCACAGACCCCATAAGATACTCTTACAGCAGAGGGGTGTCACTTGCTATGGGATGTCACTTGTCATGTGACACAGGCAGCTGTACAGCTAAAAAACAACCCGTGTGCACACAGAAGGTGCAAAGTACTGGATTCCCTGTGTGCAAGGAGGTGAACCGTGCTGTTCATGCACACAGGAGGTCCCTCCCTGTTTCAAGGAGTAGGAAAAGGTCATGACAACTGAGGAAGCATTCATGATGACTGCTCTGAGCCATAATACATGTATCTACATAATAGATATTTGTAAATGTCTTCACAGATTTATAATACTGATAAATATAATTTCTCAAAAAACAGTCTAAATGGTGGGAGAATTCCACATAACACAGATCTGTTTGAAATTAAGGCAGATTCCTCTTTTTCAAGTCTGGGGACTCTATACCTCATCTGATGTTTGAGTTGAAAGCTTGTTGCACATTTTATTGTTCTTTATGTTATTTATATTTTTCTCCTCTAAAATTTATTTTAACTTTTAGAAAGCTTTTGTAGGATAGTGTATGCAGAAGAGCCAAAAGCTTCCAGCTGATGTTTGAAGGTGGGAATGTGTCACAGGCCAGGTCCACCCAGCTTCGTTCCTTCACTCATCATGCATTCCTCATACGCTGAGCTGTGACCAGATCAAAGAGAGGGCAGTTCTGTTTCATTTTGTTTCGTCTCAAGGCAGCTCTGCCAGTCCTTGAGTACAGCTGGCTATTTTGTGACACAGCAAATCCTTCTTTTAGGATATGTGGTATTTGCAGTGGTAAAACTTTCCACCTTCCTTTACATATGTAGTCACCCCTTTGTCAATAGATTTCATAATCGCAAATTACTGGAGGTTCAAATTGGTAAGATATGAAAAATAGCAACACAGGGCTAAAAAGTGTTTCATTTTAAGATTCCGTCTTTTTTTTGTTATTCCTTCCAACATGTAGAATTTCTAAGGTACTGTTAGAAACTTAAAAATTTTTAGAAGCACCTAGAGCCAAGACTTCCAAACTTCTCATCTGCGGAACTTTGAAAATCTATTATCTTCAGCAGGTTCCTGATCAAAAGGGTCCCGTCCAGTCTATACCTGTCACAATTACGCTGGATCTCAAAACATCTATCACTGAAATGTGTTTCAAAGATCAGCAGTGACACAGAACACATCTCTACCTGCAAGCTTGTTTTTACATAAAAAGCTCTCAACCAGGTTGAATGAAGAGTTGGTGCTTGTAGTTAGGAAGCAACTCTTAAGTTTGACCTCTTGATTATCTTTAATTACCTGCAATGCAAGGTAAAACTAGCATTACTTATGCTGATTGAGGTCCTAGAATGTTTCTCATATCACTCATCCCAAGAGAACACCAGAGGATAAACATTAGTTAGTAAAGAGGTCCTGACTCAAATGTTGTGAAGAAAGAGGGTTGTAGTTACGTATCTCTATGGCTGTCTTCATCGGGCCATGCTAGCCTCCATTTCCTAGACACTCTCAGGGCTGCTGCTCTGATAAATCCTTCCCACAATGAACCTCTTGGAGTATAATCTTAAGTATTTGAGAGCCAAACAAAGAGTATTTTAGTGCTGGTAAGATACGTAGATCTAGGCAGAATGTTAAGTGTAGAAATGCCCTTCTGTGCTTCACTTTCCTCATCGCTCTGGAGTGGCCTTCAGGCTTGGCATTGAGACCCTTAAGAATTGGAGAATCCTCTTGCCATAGACTTTGCTATCTGCCTCTCATCTTTTCTACTGTCTCCTTAAGATCTCCAGTCAGACAGACAGCTCTTTGTAAAACTTTTCAGTTGTTGCCTCTTATATCACCTGGCACCTCACGAAATCTCAGCCTGTAGCTAACTGGATGGACTGGTTTGTGCAGTTTATTCAACTTTATGGGTCAAAGGGGATTCCACTTGAACTGGAGATCAGCCATGGTTGATGACTTCCTACACTTACCACTACACAGTACATTGGTTATCTGCTTACTCTCACATGCTTGATACAAGTTAAATTGTCCAGAGGCAACAAACAAGTTTTCTAACAACTCCTGTAAGAGCTGTGTCATTTTAAAGATTGAGAAAATTCACACAAACACATATTAAGTACTCCGTAATTTAACAAAGTTGTCATTAGAAAATGAAATGCCTCCATTAAAAAAAAAAAAAAAAAAAGAATAAGAGCCACAGATTTATGGAAATTGAATTATGCAAAAATGGGAATGTTTTGATTTCAGTCCATCTGCATGGAAAAAACAGCATACCAGCAGCAGTGCATGTATTTATCTCTTATTGAAATGCACTTTTTGTATTAAAATGATCTTTTAATCTATAGCCTTATTCAAGACTAATGGAACACCCATGATACTCTAATCAATTCACCTGAATATGATAAAATGAAAAGCAAACTGTTCTGGGTACTTATAGGTATCAGTTTTGGGGTGGGTTTTATTTTTGTGTGTGTATATGTTGGAGGTTTATTTTTAGCGATCAAATGACAATATAGAATAAAACCAGCAAGGTGACAAAAAGCCCAAAAAAAGAAAATAAAGCCTTATTTTAGCTAATGTAGCTAATGTTTATGTCAGCACTGAGCAATAAGCAATATTCAGATATAATTCTACAATTAGATTTTGTTGTTGATGATGTTTGAGTCCTATCTCTAGCAAAGAACAAACACAGGAAGAAATGTAACTGCTGCTTACCTGTATGCCTAATTGAAGTCTGGCAAACCTTTCTGAAACACAAACACTTGCAGACAACCATTCTCCCCAGACTAGAACTAAACCATTTAAATCTCCTCTCAGTCTTTTAATTCCTCATTACTTTTAGTTTATAGATACTGCCAGGTGCCAGCTGGGGCACAATACAGAAACAGTGAACTGCAGAAAATGGCTCTGTGTGATGTTTCAAGCATAACCAGAAGCTGAATCTGTTAGGGAAAAACCCAACAACAAATACCACAGAAAAGCAGAAGTTCATCTGAGCTTTTCACCCCAGATTTAATGTACCTGGTTAGTACAGATGATAATCCAAGCTACTCTTATAGGTGTAGTGCATTCTTGATGGAAATCTTGGAACATTTTGCTGTGCAACTGTTTTTCACCCCTATAAGTAACTTATTTCTTGTATTAGCAGGTAACACTGTATCATTTTGCTGTAAATTAATAGTTTGAGGTTTCAGCAAAAGTTAAAGATGTGCTTGTGAATAAGTTGCCTGCTATTCTTTTTTTTTTTTTTTTTTTTTTTTTTTTCTGTTTNTTTTTTTTTTTTTCTGAGTTGAGGATCTAGAAAGAATAAGTTGAATTCCTTTTCAAGTAAAGTTGGGCAAAGATTTAGGCTCTAGGAATACCCTTTAAGTATCAGACCCATGATGTAGCTTGTCAGAACATTATATACCATGCTATGGCATTACAGGGATTATCCTTCAAATTCTGCTAATATAGTGAAAAGATACTTTTTTTTTCTGTTCTGTTAATAAACATAAATAATAAAATAATAAATAATCAAGCTTCATTATTTAGTTTTCTGAAAACTTAGAAGTACTCAGTTATTTAACTGTTGTTTTTAAGCAAGTTTCATAAAATGTGGCTAATTATCACTACCTAACACAATTGCTCTAAAATCGGTAGCAGAGGTAGGAAGGGCCTTTCCAGCAGAAGCCTAATATTCAACTGCTTCCTGGTGACTTGAGTGGCTACATGTCTGCTCTGCCCAGACCAAGGACTGCATATAAATAATCACATTTGTGTAGTTACCCCCAGATTTTGATTAGGTAATTCTCATCTAATTCCAATTCCCTTTGAAAAACTTACTTTAATTTTTAAGAGAAAGTTTTTAATTACTAATGATGAAGCTGGAAGATGTTTCTTTTTAGAGAAGCTCTGTGTTACTCAACCTTCTGAATAATAAAGTTTCAAGTTTCAAGGAAAGCTTTAAAAAGAAGACAGAGTACTTTGATGCTTGTACTTCTCTTTGTAAGCAAAGCGTCCAAGAGTCTATTGGTAGCCTTACTGTGCATCAGAGAGGAAGTAGGGAAGACTAAAACATGGAATGACATGGACAACGTGTAATGAAGAATGGAAGGCCAATTTTTTTAAGTGTTTTTTTGGGAAAAAAAAATCTATACCTCATTGGTTTTGCTAAAATCTTCAGCTCAGATTTAATAAAAAACACTAAGTTTAGGTGAACAGGAAGAACAGCCACTGAGAAGAAACTAAAAATATATGTGCATTCTATAGAAGTTTCTGATATCTGCAGACTTGGAACAGGTTTCACTCTAAAGTCAGTCTTTTGCTAGAAGTTCTGTCTGTGTTCTTGACATTGACTTGATTTTAGTGGTGTGGATCTTTTAAATGAGAAGGGAGGTGGGATTCGAAATGATATTTGACAAGTGAAAAATATTCAACTTAAGTTACCTTCATTGCAAGTAAAATTTTAATGATGTCAGTGCAGCTGATTCATAAAACAATCTATAATTCCAGATATTAGTCCATGGAGTCCTAAGACCATGAGTTTTTACAGCTCAGAGTTATCAATACTCTAATAGTTTCTCAAATGGCCTGGGCCCAGCAATGTATTGTCTTTCCCCTGCTATTGTAACTGCGAACACTGTGGTCATGAGATAGTGTCCCATGTAAGGTCAGAAATCAGAAGTCATTCCCGCTATACCTGTGCAGTGTTGTAAAGTCAGATCTGGACAAAATGTTAACCTTGAAATATTCTAAACTATTAATTTAGGCAATGATGTTTCTTCCTGATGGCACTCACTCTTAAATTGATTGTTTAAACTACATGTAATTGTATTAAGAAGGATAACACAAACAATGCTAAAGGGGGCTGTTAAAAAGGGAGGAAAAATTTATGCACAAATGATTAGCAACTAAACTACTTATTGAAGATATATTAAGCATATTTTTCTTAATTTATATAAATGGATGTTCAATCACTTGGAAACTTTAATGCTGGTTTTGTTTAATATCTTACAGGAAGCTTCAAAAGATGGTGCATGACATCAAGAAAAATGAAAGTGGGATAATAAACAAGTTCAAAAAGTAAGTTTGAAATGGCAATCCCTAGTTTTATCAATTTGGGGAAGTTCATGTTATAACATAGTCTATAGTACTTTAGTGGTGGGACCATGTTTTTCTAGAGGGGTGTACTTCAGTGTATGTGAAAAGCTTCAGTTCAGACTGTGACATGCAGAATTGTCATCAGTGTTAAGACTGTCATAAGTTGAAGAACTGGACTCCAATGGCAGGTTGTGTTTGTAGCCCTGAAAAAAAGTATTTGAGTAAAATAGACTTTCCTTGAATGTTCTTTGGGAGTGGTCATTCCTTGTTGTTTAGATGTGTGCCTTTCTTCTTAGGCAACTGTTTAGGCAACCTGCTGCAATTAAGTTTAATTTGAGCTCTAGCTTGAACCAACTGGTCAGGCATCATAGTTAAAATTCCCATAAAAATGTTAAATCCTCCTGTGTTTCATTCCCATAAAACAAAATTCAGCATTACCTAACATCCTTATTGCAGTAAGAAGTGCTGTACAGCATGCATATTGATGCCACATGCATGAGAGTATCATAAAATATTCATGTGTATTTATACATTGAAAGGGATTCCAGTAATTCAGCACCCTTGTCAAATGAATACACTATTCACTGTTTCCAGTCAAACATCTATTTAAACCAATTAGCAATTTAGCACACTTTCTCCTAATGCAATAGCTCACTTGCATAGGACTTCCATTTGGATGTGATTTTCTCATTCAGATGTCTTTCTTTACATGGGTCATTGGCAACAAAAGTACTAAGCACTTTTAAAAGTTAATTAGTACACGGTACTTGAAGTGTTTCCAGGATGACCATATTAAATTCTAGAAATACAGCTCTTGTACATAAGAGGCACATAGAAACATTGTTTCAAATTGTTCTTAAAGAGGGACCACAATGGCTCAGTTAAAGACAAGAGCTAAGACTTGTATATAAAGCAATCAGTAGGCCGTTGAGAGAAGCAATAGGGTTCTGCCTGATTTGGCTGTGCAAGAGCTCTGGAAAGCCAGGCTGGCTCAGCCATTGTCCCTGCTGCCAGACCATGCATGGCTGGTGTTTGTGGGACAGCTGCTGTCCCTGGCAGAGTGGGATGCTCTTCTAGAAGCAGCAGTGATCTTCTGGCTCTCCTGTTCCCCAGGCAGAAGGAGTAACCCTAGGCTGCAAGCCCTGCTTTGTGGTCTCATTTTCATAGCTGTGTTTCTGTCCAGAGACCTTGAACAGACTCTGACAGTAAAACACCTGATAGATTCTTGAGATAATTTTTTCCTTTACTCATCCTTCTTCTCTCTAACACTGCTGCAATTTGCAGTAAATGACAGTCACTTGGTATATGCACTTGTTATTTCCACACAAAGTGCAAAAGGACAGCTTCCATTAAAATGACCCTATTTCAATTACTTGGGTCTTTAGTTTGATTTGTGTGGTTTTGTTTTTAGCACAGTGTGTATGTCTCTGAATACCACTGTGTTCAGAGACCCATCTGCAAAAAAAGTCGTAGTTTCATCTAGGACCTGCTCACAGGGAAGAACTGGTAGGTGTCAAAAGGTTTTTGGTGGGTTTTTGAAGGAGACAAGCGTTTGTTGTTGTAGTTGCTGCTTTTTAATAAAGGGTGGCTTCCTACTTCACAGAAGTAGTTTAAGTGTAATTAATAATGTTGCAGTGGGTCCAGTTCAAAAGCCTCAGGGAGGAAAGCAGATGGCAGAAACAATACAAGCATCTCAAGTTTATAATTTGAGGCTGCAAATTGTCTCCCATAGTTGCCTGAATGTGAATTTTGCTATTAATCAATATTACTCTGACTGTGTGTCCTTCCTAGAAAGTAGAGAGGGGAAGGAAAGACAAGGGAGAAATAACAAGAACAAAATGTAATGGAAGCTGGGAAGGTTAGAGGTATCATCATTAATGTCAGATATAAGATTGCTGATATAACACTGCAATTTTTTGATTCACTCAAGATGTAAAAAAAAAAACAACCCTATAAAAAAGAGCAGGCTCATAAAAAGTCTTTTAATGTGTGACTGCAGCACAAAGTTCACATTTCAGCTCTTTCAGCTATAAGAATACAAATTGAGATATAAAAAGCACACATATAATAATCTTTCTGATGATGCTGTGCTTCATCTGAGTCATATTAATATTTTCTGCAGTTATGAAGATCAGAAATATAGTTTTTAAAAAAGTGAAGAATTTTTTTACATTTGCATATGACTTCAGAACTCAAGTCTGGAACCCAGCACATAACAAGTTGCAATAAAAGCATGAGTTGACAGCACTGATAAGGATATTTACAAGAGGTGCCAGGCTTTACAGAATTAGAACTGGATGTATTGCTTTCAGTGTGCCCTTAGGGGACTTCTTGTTGAATTTTTTTAAAGACTTTTTCTAAAAAATGTGATTATCCAATTGACCGTTACTTCCATTTCTAATCCAGAATTATTTTATTAAGTGTTAAGGATCTAAACATGACTGAAGTCAGAATTTTTTTTTTTTTAATTGGCTTTATGTATCACAAATTTAGAATTTGTCTATATGCTAGAATAAAACCCATCAAATTCAAACCTATTATAAGTAGAAATAATTTTAGGGAATTCAAATAGTGTCCTTGCTTATCTGAAGCCTAAAGTTGTCATGCTGATGTTTACTGTAAGCCTCTGCTACTCAAATTGAAAGAACAATCAGATATTAATGAAATACATTCGACTTATTACCAGTATTTTTTTAAACACTTAAAAAAATCTGGATTGGCTCTTGATTATGCAGAAATGTAAGAAAAGTTCATGCATCAAGACTTGTTTTCCAGTTTAGTTCATGTGGGGTGCAGGTGTGGAGGGATTCCTCTACCATCCATACTGTGGAAGGCAGCCTGAGCAGTGATAGGAACAGGAAATAAATTGATTGGTTGTTTCTTCATTATTTAAAAGTTCCTGTGTGTTCTTCATCCTGTCTCAGAATTTTCTGGCAGTAAAAATATTGTCCACTGCAGAATAGCAGTCACCTGCTTGCCCTTAATCACATGCAAAACTGTTTACAGTATTGGAGCCCCAGCTGCTCTGCAGATCATGCTGCCCAAGAGGAATATGTACTCAGGTGTAGAAGCAATGGGTGTAGCCAACATTGTATAAACAGTGAGAGCTGGGGGTGTCTTTTTCATATTTACATCCTTGGTAGCACAGAGAGGGGAAGTAGAGAAATCACAGGTTTCACACTGCAGGATGGTTGCCTATGCTTGAAACACAGTGTAAAGACATAGCACTCTTCTGTAAATCATAAGCTTTAAATAAACCTCTAGGTTTAAAGTTCAGTGGAATCCTAGCTCCACTGAAGTCGTTGCTAAAAGTCATACTGAATGTACAGCAAAGTCAGGGTTTTACCCTAAAGTTTTGGTAGGTGCTGATCTAGTGTGTTGAATAAGAAACTAAAAGATCAGTTTACTCACCTTGTTGCAGCATCACATCCTATCAAAACTTCCTTCACAATGCAATCAGAAATCGTGCACTTGTAGTTGTGTGTCTGACAGCACACAATCCAAATATGTTCATTTCTTGAAATCACATTTGCTATGTGACCTAAAAAGCAAAAAGAAGATGCTTTACTCGGTTATTTAGTTGGGTAAGTCTTTACTTCAGATTTGTCTGGTCCATTTCTCTACAATTTATAACTTAGTAATTTCAGGCAGAAAAATGGTCATTGTGTTACTAAATGTCTCTTCAACCTGCATAGCTGCAACTGGAAAATATCTGTGATCCAGCTCTTGGCAGAGGGAAAAGTGGTGTTTTATGAACCAAATAATGAGAGAAATGTACTAATAAAACCAAGCTGTACCACACTTAGAAATAAGAAAACAGCAAAAAATATCATACCTAATTTTAACTGTTATTCTGAAGAAACATTAAGTCACCGTGTAGCTGGATAGAATGTTTTGAGTGCCAGGATTTTATTAATATAACTATTTCATCAAAGTGAAGACGAATAAATCACAGCTAGATGCCGTTTCACTGTCATAGGACATTGTAAAGAAAATGTGTGAAAGAGTAGTAATAACCCTTTCCAAAAAAACATTCAGGTTAATTTTATCTTATACAGTTGCCACATACTTCCAAATCTATAACGAACGATTCCACTAGGTCATGAGAACACAGGTCAGGAAAAGTTTATCTGTCAGTTAGATCACACCTTTTGGAACTCTAAAAATGTTTCTGGCAAAGTTTGATTAATTTATCTTTTAATCACAAGTGTGATGATCTAGTGCACTTAAAACTAATATGTACTATAAATATTCAACTCAGTAAAGATTATCAGTATAATTTTTGTAAAAATTATTAAGTTTAAATGGTCCCTAAGAAGGGAGTGGACTTTGTACAGATTTAACAATAGAAAAAGTGAAGGACTTTTGAAAACATAGAGTTTTCAGGCACGTCTTAAATGCTAGGGGAGTGAGCAGAAACACTAGTGGGGAAATGCACCTGTGGGACAATTAAGTGCAACACAGGAAGGACTACTACTACCTGTGTTTGGTTACTTTTCTGGGTGTAGCCTGTATAAGTGTTGCTAGAGCAAAACAGCCAGACCTCTCCTGCAGTTTATTTAAAAATCCTCCATTTAGTGTAGGAAAAAAAAACATGCTATGAATTCAAAGTATGTAAGTAATATTTGCAGTTTCCACATATGAGAAAAGTTAAGCACATGCCTAAATGTTTTAGTATGCTATAGGGGGGCAGTCTTGGAATACATTGTTTTAAAATGGAATAGCTTATTCTCTTTCAAGTTACAAATTTCTGTACCATGCATTTTGTTCTTGCGTGAGAGGCATTTATGCCCCATTGTATGAAATGTCTCAAATGCTATTTGGTTATTTATTGAAGCTAAAATGTATATAAAATGTATATACTAGGATTAAATACACTTAAATGTGTTTGCTAAATTGTATAGCATTTGATTCTTTCAGTCCTTCCTCGTTTATTTCAGGGGCACAGGACAAAGACAATTGCCATTTTGCAAGCATTTGTGTGGATAATGACATCAGAATCTGAAATAGCTACGTAACCATGCCTTGGCACAGGGTTATGTCTTTTGAGCTTGTGTTGTGGTTTGTACACTTGGTAAAGTTCTGGCTCCTATACAACGAAGCTCCAGCTGACTTCAAAAGAGCCTGGATTACAGACTTGACATTCAATAAATACAGTGAAAATTACTTTTTCAGTGAATTTGAATTTTAGAATAAATAACATATTTGATGAGATTCTAGCAAATATACATGTTGCCGTGAACTGTTTCAGCTCTGTGAAAGAAACATAATTTCTTTTCTTCTATTGATATTCAGGTTCCAAAATGAACAAGTGGCCTTAATTTGCAAAACTGGGAAAGATACTTGGGATCGGTATGCTACTTCATAGCTGCACAATAGCACGATAGGCTGCTTAGACACAGACTTCTGTTCTGTACTTCATACGCTTTCGTTATAACGTATTGACATTTTCTGCCAGGGCCACTGCCAGGATTTACAGGGCCTGGGACAAAGTATGGAAACCTTCTGCTTAGCAGCATTGAAATGTGTAATGTTGCTTAAGCTACATACTTTACACCATGACCCAGACAGCCTCTTACTGTTGCCTCAGTTCCACTATTTTCCAAGTCTCCACCATTTCTGAGCAATTCATGATAGACATGTTGCAAAGTACATCAATAGATCTTGGTCTACCCTCTCTAAGACCTGAGATGTGCCCTGGCAGTGGCCCTGGGTTTTTCTTTCTAACATGGCTGTGCTAACCTGGAGGAAGACAAGAGCAGGGCTGTTGAGAATGCTTTATCATTTACCGTTTGTACACAGTTATATTATACTGCAGGAAGTTAAAATCTTGGAGGCGGCAGCTATCCATCATTAGTGTTGTTAGTAACGAACAAAGCAGGTTAATGTTCCAAAAATAATCTCTCCCTGGACTTTTATTTGTTGGGGTGGGGCATGGTTGGGCTTTTTTGAGCTTTAGCAATGCCCGCACCATTTATTAATTGATTTGTGCATGTGCATGGGGTGATTTTGGTGACTATGTAACAACAGAATTCCATTAATTAACTCAGAAGTAGCCAAAGCATTTCTTAAAAAAGATAGAAAAAGTTTGTCAGTTTATGTGTTAGTGCCAGCGTGCCTCCACACTGAGTTACACTGGTATCTGAACAATCACACCTGAGCAGCACGCTCAGGACTTAAATATTGAGTGACAAATTCTTGTGGTAAAGCAAAATTTGTAGACATCACTATTACTCAGTGATCACAAGAAAGCATTTTAAATTCTTCGTAGGCTTTTTTTTTAATGACTTGCTCATTTTTGCAAATGGATTTGTTAGGACCTGACTGAAGAACGAGTGAAGCCATCAATTCAGTAGACAGAGCTTCAGGTCCATGGTGGGGTCTCATCAGTGCTACAGGGAAGCTGTCAGACAATGTTCAAAAGTTACTTTGAGGAGTCAGTTTTAAGTCATTAATTGTGTTAATGTTTTATCTGGCTACAAAAAGCAAAGCGTTGGGTTTTTTCCTCTTCAGAGGCATCCGGTCTGACCTCTGATGTCACCTGTGCACCATTCCATCTTGACCTTAAACCCAAATTCTTCTCTTTCATTTTCAGGGTAATGAAATAATTCAACTGACTGTAATGCAGTGTCTTCTTTAGACAGCTGCAAGGTAGCAAGGAGGGGTACATATGAGTACCCACGTATATATGTGTGTATATATATATATTACATACATGTGTACTTCTGCTTGCTAAATAAATATATATACATGCACATGCATATACATATGAATCTGTATAGCCATAAAGATCCTTTCAGTCTTTCTACAAATTTTCTTTTGATTCACTTGGTATTACAAATGGCTTTATAACAGTTTTTACCAAAAAATGGGCATAACATCATAAAATAATACTAAGTAGAAACAGAATCTGGCACTGAGAGACCTGGTATACTTTAAACATTAATTGGCAAATCAAGCGCATGCAAAATTGTAGTTCTAAAAATGCAAATGGAGAGTGCTACACCACTTTCTTATGCCATAGTCTTAGCAAAGCCTCTTTGAACCTGAACAGATTTTCATCTTCCAATAGACATGCATTTATCTCTATCCACTCTGTTGTCTGTTTCTGCATTGGAAATGAAGAGGATAGGGGTGAGGAAGGAAGCTGTACTTTCAACATATGTTCTAAGTGGAAAAAAAAAAATCAGATTTTATTTTAATATCTTATCTGTTTCTAGCTTTTCAAAGCATTCTTCTACAGCTGTTTGCTAAGCATCTATGATGGCAATCTGTATTTCCTTAGCTGCAGGTATCTTTTGTTATCAGCTTTTTTATGTGTCTGGCTAATGATCCCTTCTAGTGAATGTCACTTATGAGATCATAAATGTAATAATTATCATTTACAGCCTTAAAAAAAAGCCACCACCAAGTCTACCACAAAGGGATTATGCTTCAGGTAAGGCTGTATTAATGTAAATTTAAACTGCATGTCCATGTAAATTTGTTATCTGTATGCCTAACAGTATTTCAGGTATACATTGCCTCATAATGTGTTTTTAATGAGACAACAGGATACCATTAACAACAACTCTGAAGGTAGTTTATGCCTCTGAAATGAAAAGCTAGCAAAAAATAGCAAGTAGCTACTCTTTCAAAATCAATCTTTGTCTGTATGTAGACTGCTGTAAAAAACAGAGGAGAATTTGCATCCAATCCTTCCTTGCTAGAAACTGTGATGTGAAAGTAAGTAGGGGAAAAAAAAGAAAAAATGGATCATCACAGATTCAAAATCTTAGTACTGTTAATGTAATAATGGCATCATCAATTACCTTAGAGGTAGAACTCACTTATCATACAGCACTGCCCACAGACTAGTTCGTGGCTATCCTTACAAGTTAACAGCCATCTTAAGACAACAACTGAAGCAAAGAGAAGAGAGTTTGGAAGTTATCAGATAAGTGTACCATGTTTAATATAAACACTTGTAATTAGTGTGGTCTCTTGGAGCTTTATCCAAGAAACAAGAAAGTTCTGATCCCAGAGGTCAGCAATAGTTTCATTACCTAGAAATTGTCACCCCTACTTGGAAATGAGATGCATTAGCAGGATCCTGTGGGTAAAGTGCATGCTCCACTGTTTGGACCATGTGCAGTTTGGCATTTTCTAATGCTTTCCCAACAGCCCTGAAACAATTTGTCAAAAAGACAGAGGTGTTACTCTGAAGTGTTTAGGAAATTATTTCCCCTCTTTTTAAACTGAATATGATAAGTATAGATTTAAAAAACAATCTAAGATAAACATTTATGTTCACTATTCCATCTCCTTAAATAGTCTTATGTTTGCTTTAGAGCATGCAGACAATGAAGAGGAACAATGGTCAGATGATTTTGTAAGTACATATTTTGGGGTAGTCAAAGGTTACTGTAGCAACAAGTTAGCACAAGAAATAATAAGAAAAGTTTGGTTTTGAATCACCTAGTTGTGGTTGAATGTAATACTACTGAAATATTACCTTATTTGTCACATCAGCTCTATTCACAAGTGGCCACTAACCTTTAGCTACCTCCATTTTTTTACGTTCATCTTAGAATTACTTTCAGAAGCATTGTCAATGGCAGCCATGGACACTAAGCTTTTTGGATAAGTAAGCATATGGCATCAATTTGAGGGACTTCTTAAACTGAACACTAATTTCAGAAACGAGTGAGATCTTTTATTTGGTAGAAGGAGGGTAGGAGGGTAAGGACAGGAAAACCACTTCTTAAAAATTAGTAACTTCTGCTAAGATTTTAGAATGCACTAGAATGAAGCAAGCCATGGCCATCAGCCTTGTAAAGTAATGGTTCAACTATCAGCTTGAAGTGACCAGTTTCCTTCTGGAGTTAGACCTTGATTACCATTTTAATAGGAAAGGGAGAAGAAGTGACAAGACACAGCAAGAGTCCCAGCTGGAACTAGAAGGGAACCGTGCTGTGAAGGGAAACAAGCTTTTGATCCATAATTTGAAGACTAAGCTCTTGAGGTGAAAGGGACTCCTTGGAGGCTGCAAGAAAACAGGGAGCAGGAAATTCCTGGGAGGAGCACAAGGGGAGGCAGGTGGAAGTGCCTTCTTGTTTAAAGAGGAGGCACTAAAAGGGAATGTAGTGTGTCCTTTCAAGGCTAGACTGATGTAATTTAGTTACTGTGCTCCTGCAAGCATATTTGTGTTGTACATTGCTATGAAGCCATAAGTGTGTTATGAGATGAAAAATGGGAGGTTCTGTCTTTCTAGGACAGTGATTATGAAAATCCAGATGACCACTCTGACTCTGAGATGTATGTGGTCCCCAGTGAAGAGAATCCTGATGACAGCTATGAGCCACCTCCAAGTGAGAAGGAGAAAAAGAAGATTCCCTCTGCTTTCCCTATTTCTAGGGGTGAATATGCAGGTAGTTATGGAACAGTTGACTATGTCAGCTTGATAATTGCTTATTGATCACTACCAGAATAGAAGTGGCCTCAAATAGACTAACCTGTCCTTTCCTCAAGAGTTTGCTTTTAACTCTGAGAGTCGGGTCTTCAGCATTCAAGGGTAAGGGCATTTATTATTACAGCATGAAACAAGTTAGTATGGATGGTAGTTCAGTTTAGAATTTTAATATAATGTATCCTAGAGACTTTCATATACATCCACTAATTACAAAATTCAAGCAAAGTTATAGGAGAGATCACAGACTTGGCTCCAGATTAATCCACACATGATGATGCAAGAATTCATATTAAAGATTAGGCACAGAAGACTAGACAGGTCCCTTCTTAATCTTCTCTGTTTCTCCAATTATTATGCCAACAGTAGTAAAACAGAGGACAAAGTAGCCCAAATATTCATTCCATATTGTCCTTGAAGACTGGTACTGAGGATGATAAATACCCTGAAAAACAGGACAGGATCAAGATTGTATTTACATCCGTCCAGTGTAGAGGCATTTTTTTTCTGTTTCAATTATTTTCAACCATAGAGAGATTGCATTGAAGTGAATGAAAGTTAGCTTCTGTTAAAATGACACCCCAGAGAACCTGGCATAATTTATGTTCCAGTCCCACCCTTTGTGCTGTGTAACAGTTGTTTTTCTCATATGTCAGGTATGTTCTTTCTCACTTCCTATCACCAAAGTTCATACAAGCCCAGGACATACTAACAAAAGGACTACACCACCCAGCCATGAGGTGTGTGAGCCGTGTAACATTTGTTTCCCCAAGGAGTTAAACAGCTGTTCATAGGACAGTCATGCCTAAGTAACCTCTGCAGCCTCTTACAAGAGGACTAGGTTGCCACCTTGAGCAATGAAATAGGACCAGTAAGGACAAGTCTCAACATCAGGACCAGCTATGCTCAGGTCTGCCTTTTGACCTGAGGTACAGCCACAAGTAAAGATTTGTTTGCACAGGTAGTAGAAGACAGTGCAGAAGCTAATGTGCAATTTTTGCTAAAATTGTTGTTTTTTCCCACATTAAAAGACAATCGCACCAGTCACCAGCAACTTCCTCCCATCAACAAACCTCTCCCAAGTACACCCAGTCCAGCCATGTCCAGACCAAAGAAACCATGTGTGCCATCCCTGGCACTGCCATCTCCTGCTGCAAAACCAAAAGTACCACCAAAGCCTAAGGAGTGTAGTGATGATGAGGTAAAGTTTACATATATACTTGTTTTGACTGTTTAAATGTCTGATGACCCCAGACCAATAAGACAGATCAGATCTTAGCCTCTATGGACAAATCACTTTGTACATCACAATGACCTGTGAGTACCATACTGATTCCTAGGGCGTATCTGCCTATTCTTGAGTATCAAGGAAACTCTTTAGACCACAAAGTAGCTTCTGATTATCCGTAACAAGCTGCAGCCAATGGGGAGGAGTAACCTCAAAGACTACTCCAGGACCAAAGGGAAGGGAGGGCTTTCATCCACCAGTCTAGAACTGGAATTATTTGGTAATCAGATTTCAGTCTTTGGGAATCCCATCCACATAGGATGATAAATGTCTGAAATAGCAGTCACTGTGAAATGACAACTATTGTAAACTGCTGCTAGGGCTTCAATCCCAACAGTTTGTTGATATGATGGAGGTTTAACTGGTAGATTTTTGTCCTGCATTTCTCATAGGATAACTACATTGTGCCAGTGGACAATGATGACGATAACTATATTGAACCCACAGAAAGCAGCATGTCAGTACCTACAAAATGTGAGTTTTAGTCATTTAAGCTAATAATTATTGTGATATTAGGAAAAACAGTGGAAAAAAATTTGATCAAATTAATGTCTAGGGTTCAAAGAGTGGAGATGCAGCTATTAGAGAAAACACAGTCTGTAAAAAGGCATTTGGCTCATGACCAGGCCAAGGAAAATTATTTTTAATGTTATTATTTTTAACCTTATTGGAAGCCATGTTTAATTGCTGCCTCTCTCACTTATTTCCTAGTCTAGCCCTTGTACAACCAGGCATGTGATATCCCTCCTCATCCAAGGGAGCTACAGCATTAAAATCCTCTGTTTATTGAAGTGCCTCAGGAGAAGAACAAACATTTTTAAATATTTCAGATAAAGACAGACTTTGATTGTATTTTTTTAATTTTGTTTTTAATCTCACTATTTGAAGTATATTTAGCTGGAGAGTAAAGTTACTACAGCTCAAAGGTAAAAAGCAAACAGAGAAGACTATGTAGTCTTGGACTTACTTAATATTCATTCTTATTGTATAAATGTTCCATTGGTAGTTTGTTAACATGTGTATATATGTAAATAGATATATACCTATATGTAAATATAGGTATATATCTAGCCATATATATAAAGAGTTGTGTACACATACATAAGTATATATGTATATACACACACATGCACAAGTATGTGTGTACATGAATAAAATATGTTTTTAGCTGCTGGCAACAGATTTATGAAGACAACAAAGCCAGGCCCCCCTACTTCTCCAAAGCCTTCTCTTACTTCTGATATGCAAGGTATGTGGAGTTTATATCACTGTTAAAATAAATTAATCTAAGACTGAGGAATATTAAATTACACTTAATGTATTCACAAAACAAACCTTATGACATACTTCAGTAAAACCTAAATTCAGCTTTTCTGTCTTGTAGCTTTGTCTAGCTTGAATAGTAAATCCATTTTAAGTATGAATAAAACTAGAGCAACTTCTTTGCCCAAATTAATTCATTTTTGGTCTTTTGCTCTAGTGGAGGAATGCAAATAGATCAATACAGCAAAAACAATTACAGGACTCTGTATGTTAATAATCCCGTTTCACTATAGGAATCAAGACCCAATACTTAAGACCACATCAGGATTTAACCATATAGAAATTCCTTACAGGCTGATGTTTTGCATGTCCTTTGATAAGTGTTCCCATTTAAGTTCTATAAAGAGCCATTTATTTGGAAAAAAAAAACCACAAAAGCAGAGGCAAACAAGAGGAATCCTATTTGCTTATGTAAGTGCAGATATACTTGTTTAATCTTCCAGTGCCAACTCAGAGTTGTTTTGTAGCTTCATTATCCCATTAATTGCTTAGAATGTAACCTTTACAGACTTATCACAGTTCTTTAAAAAGCTTTGCATATTGATTAGTAATATATTTAGCTTTCAAGTCGCATACTACAAGTCGTAAGCTAAAACTTTTTCTGAATGACTTAAGATTTCGTGAGTTACTTTCCAGACATTTTAAAATGTCCTTTTCAATCTCAGCCTTTCTGTAAATCAGTGTTGAGCAACAACCAGCTCCTGACAGACGTTATTTAAAAAATAAAACATCTCCCCCTGGTGGGAACTCGAACACTTCGGTGCAACAAAGTGAGGAAGCTCGATGTGACATTTTTTGAAATACCGTTCTATTTTCATTGAAGAAACTGAACGTAAATAAGAATGCTTGTGAGTTTTGCTCTTAACATCTATGAATTAAAATGTACCTTTGTGTCAGAGCTCCTGGATGGATGCTAGCCATGCAAAATGCGCCAGCTTGTATTTATGATTTACCTAATCTCTTCCTCCCTGCGAGTCAAGGAAAGGCTAAATGCTAGCACAGGTTCTTTCCAAACTGTCCTGCATTTGCACAACAAAAGCATTCATCTTGCTTTGGGGAGAAAAGGAAAGCAAAGCAAAACAAAAAAAAAAAGGTTGTGGGGTGGTTAGAAACAGTGACTGTTTATTAGAATTCCTAGGATGTTTCCTGAAGTTTCCACTAGAAGACCGGGGCTTTTGCTCCTCCAGAGTTTTGGAGGCAGAATCAAGTTCTGAGCAAATTCTCAAAGTTATTTTTCCAGAGTCAGAAGTACAACTGATACAAAACAGATCGGTTTTTCTGCTAACATGCAGTATGTTTTTGCTAACCAAAGAACACTTTTTTTTTTTCTCCCTGTCCTACAGAAGTCTACGAGGTTCCTGAAGAAGAGGTGAGGGCGTTTCTATAGTATGACTTGCATTGCCCTCAGGCAGGGTACAGATGTGATTGTGAGAAAAGATTATCAGTCCTTCAAGGGTAAAAATGGGAACCAATTTCTGTCTGCACTTAAAACTTTCTGACACTCTCTTCTCAGAAAAGCTGGCAGACCAATTCTAAAGGTCTGCAGAACAGAGTAAATGGGAAGGGTGGAAATCTCCCAGTCCTGTGTGATAGTTAGCCAATCTGGGAAGCAGCAGCCTAAAGGAATGCTTTTCAGAAGCAGAACTGCAGCAGAGGAGCAATGACAGTTCTGACACAGTAATCTTCTTCACACTTGCTGGTACTGACATAACATGGCCAAAGCAGATTTACTGGTGTTGAGTTCTTACCTCTCCCATCCTAGTGCAGATTACCAGATGGGGCTCTGGTAGAAATCTATACCACAATGCAAAAATAGTATCTTGATGTGGTAACATAAATGGGATCATACAAATGTATTTCATGAAATCAAAAAGTGACCAAAAATTTCAGTGCATTTTCTCTTACAGGAAAAACCATCACCACCACCACCAGTAACCAGGTAAGCCATTGCTGTGAATGTTTGTGCATTATTTAAAACTTGTCAGAAAATATATTTTCTTATCTAGATACAACATGTGTGATAATTCTTTCTCTAGAAGACATATATGCAGTAATTATCTCTTTAGATTATCTATACAGAGTTTATCAGCCATTTCTAAGTTCATTTCAATAACTCAAGCACAACACATTAAAAAGAAATACCTCTTAAGGGGACGTTTTAGAATTTTGGGGGGGTAAGGGAGGAGAAAGAGAGGTTTTCATTATATTCACAGTTGTTAAATATAACTTTCCTTTCTTAATGCATGTTTTATTACTAGGTTCACTAAGCCACTTCTGTCCATGCCGGCTCAGAATACAGAGCACTCCCACATGCAGAGTATGACCAGAGAACCACCTAAACAAGATACTTGCAGGTAAGTCAACAGCAGCTTCAATCAATAGGAAATATTAGCAGAAAGAAGATTTTTTCCTCTCTAATGTGTAGCCTTCTGACAACAAACAGTTGTCAGGACACTCGCTGGGACAAGGTGAGAACTGAAAGCTCGAGTTTCCTTGTGAACTTCTGTAGTCAAGCCGTTTTGCCAAATGGATAGTATTTTCCAGAATATCCCTTTGGGGATTCAGTGAAGGGATAAAATATCTCTGCAAGCCAGTTTAAAGTCCTATTAGCCATCTCTGCACCCTTGCAAATGCAGTGTTTTTGCAGGGGCACAGGATTGCTTGTAAAGAAAAATAAATTCAAACAGTAAATTCACAATTTGTATTCCAAGTCTCTGGAGGAAAAGAGAAAAAGGATACTTGAGCATGCAGCCTACTTCACTCCTGTGTCCCCAGAAGTGTAGGAAGCTGCTTTGTAACCACTGTCTCATTTCTAGGACATTGCTTTACAAAATAGGCCATGTGCCCCAGGAAGAGCAGGTGGCTTCTACGACACTGTGTGTTTAAGGTGTTTGGTGAGGTCCTGCATAGTCAGAGGGGACCTGAGGTCCAGGACAGAAGCTATTCTAGAGCAGTTCTACACCAAGAGCACAGCATCACCACAGCCACTGCAGCGGTGTAGAGGTAGAATTAAACCCATTTACAGGAGACCTCCTTCTCTCTAGATCTTGAAAAGCATATCTGAGCCAAGAAATTACACAAATAAATCCTACTCAATTTTATTTCATATATTTTTCAGAAATATTTTATATATTTTTCAGAAATATTGTGCCTCTTCCCAGAAGTCGTTTTCATCCAAAAACAGTGAGTAATCAATGGGCCACTATAGAAGAATGTGTTAAACTTGGGCTGTGTTTTATATTTAAATAGATGGATGCTTTTTATCATCTGGATTAAGTAACAGAAACAGATGAGTCAATGTCAGATTCATCTAATATAGTAATTGTTGCTATTAATCTTTTGGACAAAAGAGCATTGGACATCTGTACTGATCCAAGAAAAAGTTTAAATATTTTCAGGGATATATTTCTCAGTCCACAAAAATAATTTCTTGTATTACAAAATACTAGTTGAACGCCAGGAACATTAAGTAGCAAAGGGCAATTTTGCCCAGTCTGAAGTACCTTCCTTGAGCCTCCTTCCTCTCAGATGATGAATGATTAATGCTTTCTGAAAATGGAAACGTTCTAAAATGTCAGACTGGGTAGTCTGAGTAACCAGCATCACTAGAAAATGCAGTCCATGAAGGACTAATTACAAGCTTTGGGTTTCTAAGGCTGTGTTTCAGTTGGTTCTCCCTTTACTCTTGTCCCCAGTCTGTCCCTTCCACTGTGCTGGAACAAAGGTTTTTTTGAAGCAAACTACTTCGAAACTTGTCTAACTGCAGAAACGAGCAAAAGCAAATGCACAAAAGATTGTTTTTCAGCCAGATTAGTTACATAAATTGTTTTGCACCATAGCTCTACTCACAGTTGTTCCAGCACAAGAGGGTGAGCATGAGGAGCCAGCTGTCAATAAACAGGGTGACAGTAACTGCATTAGTATCTGTGCCAAAAGCCATGTGCATCAAACTGTATCCTGGCCCAATGCTTTGAGTTGCCCCTAAGAAATAATCAGTCTACCAATAGCTATATAGAGAAACGAGACACCCAAAATTAGGAATTCGGGGTCATATCATAGGATTAGATATTATGGTAACCTAGTGCAGGTGGTATATGAGTCTTATTTTCAATTTCTGTATATACACCAAGTATTTTGTACATACAACAGTATCAACATTTTAGTTTCCCTTCCACCCCATCAGAAGTTCTTCCCGTTTAGATCTATATATCCCATGGGATGCTGAACAATTCCCAAGTGTTGCCAAGTTCAGGATTTCTCTTCTACAAAACACTTTCTCAGCTTTTCTTACCAATACAAGATGAGGAAAAAAAATGCTTCTGAAGAGACAGTGTTGGACAGAAATTCCACTATCTGACCAGCTCTAAGAATACTACTTCTGCTTCAGAACAGACTCGAGTGCCATATTGCAGCTGAAACCTCTCCATTAATGTATTATCAGAGCTTAGCTCTGAGATGGATATCATTCCAGCTTTGCAGAGAGTAAAAGGAGCTGGAGCCACATATCAAGTTAGTTACAGCTCCAAGGATGAAGTTTACAGACAAACACTCATTTGTACCATGGATGTATTCAGCTCCTGGCTCATTGCAGTTAGCCAGTTTGTCACAAGAGTCAGCCTAGGAAAGAGTCACTCAGTGTAGCACAAATTTTGGGGTCTTTGCTTGTTGTGTCAGTGCTCAGCCCTTACAGATTTAAACAAAAACATGGTAATGAGCCTGATGTTTGTGTTGTGCTGTGTTGTGCTTTTCCATCCCTGACTATGCCCACTGACAAAGCAAACAATAACTGAAGCATCTGTTAACTGCTCCCATTCAATCCACTGTCAACACCAACCAGCACTGATCATGTGCACAGCACTGTAACCCTTGTTCCTCTCAAAGGCCTTGGCTGACTGGGAAAATAATTTCTCCACATTTCACTTCCCCAGCTGTTGGATGATGGATTACACCTCTCCAACCAGAGAATGGATGCATTTGTGACCAACATTAGTGAAAAGCCATTAACTGGGAAGATGAAGATGGACAAATTAATAACTGGTGCTTCTTTGAAAGTTACTTATCATATGGGAGTCTGATTCCCTAAAAGACAAGAAATGAGGGCCAAAAGTAAGCATCTCCAGAAGAAGCCAGGAAATTAGTTGGATTGCTTCAATTCTAGCATGGTGTAAGGACAGTTTACTCAGTTTCCTTCATTCAGTGGAAGATGTGTTTTTAGTATATTCAAATCTACTGCAAAATTCAGGCCCAATTTTCTCAATACTACAGGCAATCTCAAGATTATCAGAAAGCTTGAAATCTGATGCTTGCTTAAAATTTTTCAAATTACATCCTAAAAGATGATTAAAAGTGGATTTTGGATCCTATATGTATTCTGTACAAATATTTCTTTAAAAATTACTACAGATACCAAAGCCATATTGATTAGTTATGCACTTCTCATTAAAGAATCATTAAGGTTGGAAAAGACCTCTAAGATTGAGTCCAACTATTAACCCAGCCCCACTGTGTTCACCACTAAACAATATCCCCAAGTGCCACATCCATACACCTTTTGAACACTTCCAGGGATGGTAACTCCACTTCCCTGTTCCAATGCCTGACCACCCTTTCAGTGAAGAAATTTTTTCTAGTATCAAATCTAAACTTCCCCTGGTGCAACTTGAGGCCGTTTCCCCTTGTCCTGTCATTTTTTACCTGGGAGAGCAGACTGACTCCCACCTGGCTACAACCTCCTTTCAGGTAGTTGTAGAGAGCGATGAGGTTCCCCCAAGCCTTGTTTTCTCCAGGCTAAACAACCCCAGCTCCCTCAGCCACTCTTTGTAAGTCTTGTGTTCCAGATCTCTCACAAATTTTGTTGTCCTTCTCTGGACATGTTCCAGCACCTCAATGTCCTTCCTGTAGTGAAGGACCCAAAACTGTACACAGTAATTCCTTTTTTAATTCCTTCACATCAAATCTAACCTATTTTTCTGTTACAGGACCATGAAGCAAACAATAATGATGAAAGTAAGTATTCCATGTTGAAAACATGGCAATATGAGAGGACTAGATATGCCACAGGTGACCTTAATACAGAATGCAGTGTAGTGTGTCAGTGTAAATTTTATCTGTAATGGTGAGCAACAAGAAAGAAGTATTACTGAACTGTTTTCTAATATAGTCAGAGTGGAAATATGTTAGGACAAAAATTAAACCAATGGATATTTTTTACTTGTATTACATTAACACTAAAATGGCAGTGAGGAAAATCCACTGTTCGGATACAACTAACATTACATACTTAATATGTTGCTTGCATCTCTAGGTCAGAGATTCAATAACACACAAGAATCCAGATTTCCCACTGGAGCAGCTCCATCTCCGTTACCAAGGGGCCTGTGAGTAAAAAATAATAAAACTACTTCTTTGATGGGGAGTGCTTTAATAGGTATATTAGGAGCTAACTCCTATCCTTGCCTATGGCAGTTGGAATTCAGGAATAATTTTTATTGCTGTTTGAAACAGATATCCTAACTAGGGAAAGGCAAGCTAATATTTTGTTATTTCCAGAGGAATACTGTTTGTATGGCATAGCTCTTCGCTGCCTGCCACTTATGGCAGATGCTGGCTTGCTTAATTTAATCTCAGACTGCAGCACTAGTATATGCAAGCCTAGTTGTGTTTGTCATTAAAGTTCTTCTGCCCTGCCCAAGTTGTCATCTTAACTATTGGAGAGAGTGTAGCTTCCCTGCATAAGTACCTTTACCGAATACCCACATTACATCTGATACCCTAATTCTTTTCTTATTCTTTTTGATTCTAACTCCTACAGCTATCCAGTGCATCCCATCTTAGACAGAAATACCTTGAGAATCAATGAAACTGATCCTTAGTTGCTAAATGAATTCATGCATCTAACCGTACTCTTTTGTTTTCTTTTTTCCTCCAATCTTCAGCAAGAAAACTTCTAATGTGCTAAATTCACCAGTAAGTTGACTTGTAATTGCATAATGAAATGATAATTTTATTAGATTTTTAATGTACTGTAAAACCTAATTTTATTGCAAGTTTAGATACAACTTAAATGCCTAAAAAGACAAGGGAGAAGAGAGTTATAAAGAAAGGAAATATTTGGGTGCCATTACGTGAACTAAGAGCAGTGAGAAAGCTCTTGCAGGAACATATTTTGATTAAAGGGATGTTTGCATTCAATACTCTAGGATGTAACAATAAACACAGTGTAAGAACTGAATAAATGAGAAATAAGTGGGAACACAGGCCATTCAGAAGTATTCCTGGAAATACATGGGGCTGCCTTATGGGGAACATGAGTTCATTAAAGTTCATTGTAAGAGTGCCAGGTCAAGAAATATGCAGGATTGTACCAAATTTGTTATAGGTTTTTCAGTAAGTATTTCATGATTAGAAAAATATTCCAAAATCTCTAGTGGGAGAAAGTAAGACGACTGGTTAAAATTTTCAAATAAATTAATTTGAGAAATGTTTCAAAACTGGCAGTTCATTATCATTGTTTTAAAATGAAAAAAAAATTGAAACTGGAAGGTTGACTGAGTTTTTACTGTGAGCTAAACTGACAGTTCAACTTTCAGTAAAAAGAAATCTGTTCAGACAGTTGTGAGCATAACTCAATAAGGGTGAAAATCAAATTTTGATTCACAAGTATGTGGGATAGATTCTTCATTTTTTGGGCCTGAGATAAGAATGAATCATTTGTTACACCATAAACTTACCAATGCAAGTTCAAAAAAAAACCCAAAACCACACGTCTCCAGATTTGTCTGTTTATACCCACAAACTGGGATTCTTTCCAAATCTATTTTGCAAAATCCTGAGCTTCAAGGTTGTACAATTAAGAGGCTCTTCAGAGAATGGCTATGTCTCTGCCTCTTAATTCTTCCAGGATGTTCTCAAGTCTAAATGTAAACTGGTTCACAAAAAGTATAAAAAGATAAACATTTGCTGTACTAGTGACATGCCATTTAATACTTGGTGTCCTTCTGTTTTATTGCAGAAACCAAGTTTACCTTCCAGAGAGATCTTAACTGCAAATGAAGGTAAATTATCTCCACTTCTGTGAAAAAGTTGACATTTATCAGAATTAAATTTCCTTCTTATTAGAAACATGAAACAAATAACACCACATTCAACTTTTTGAGGGGTGTTTGGTTTTAGCCGTTTCAGACAGGATCTGGCCAGCCTTAGCTGCACTGAATATCATTGTTCTCTAAAATCAGTCACAGTAAAACTATTGAGGTTACTGGTGGGGTAATGTAGGACAATAATGGACCAGCAATGTGCCATATAGCCCTCTGAGTGGCAAGGAGGGAAGGGAGGCGAATCACTCAGAACTCGGCCAGAACCACCTCACAAGGAGCCGACGCCTGGCACAGGCACAAAATGCAACCCGTCTCTGCTCCTCCAGGCAAAAGCTCAGCAGGAGCTGCTGTCTGACACCAGGGTGAGATGCAGCCAACCAGCCAAGCTCTTGCAGGCAGCCTGTCCCGGCATCTTCCCCCTGTGTCACACAGCTCGCCTCTCAGAAGGAAGGTCTCCCACTGTGACCCCGCAGGCACCCACAGCACAGCACAGCTATTTGCCTAGAAATTTGGTGGTATGCCACTCCTTAACAAAGGAAGTAGCACGATGGCAAGCTGCCATGTAAGGAAAAATCCAAAAAGTTATAGCAGAAGAAACCCTTCTTCAACTGCTGGGACTCTCTTATCTGGGACAATATGTTTCTGAAGAAATCTTGACTCTAACCTTTGTTTTACTAAACCACAGAAAAACCTACAGCAGCAGGACGACGACGAAGTTCCAACCAAGAGCTTCCACTTCCACCCCTCCCAAGCAGTGCACAAAAGTAAGTGCACTGTTTTTCACTGTAGCCTTCTATTGCTTTTTGAGAGTTGTAGTTCCTGAAGCCTCACAATAGCAAAAAAATAAAGCATAGCAAATGAATGCATCCAGATACTATAACCATCACCAAAAAACATGGGAGGATATAATCTCTTACAAGGAAGGTAATGGAGATTTAAACCAGGTTTAAATTCCTAGTTTCCAGTACTAGTGGGATATCATTTTTTTAAATGCCTGTACCAGACCCTTAATTTCTCAATGGACAAACAGGTAAGATGGAACACATTCTATCACTGCATGCTTCAAATGCACAATTTTCATAATACCAGAACAGGGTAGATCTCCTCAGACCTTTCTGTAATCTCTTGATATTTATTTCAGGCCTCTGCTCCAAAAGTTCTCAGTTCTGCCAAGTAAGTATAATTCATTTTTTGAATTAAAATGTGACTAACTTGTAATTTCAAATTAATATTTGGCTTAAGATTATTTCAATATGCCATGCATATTAATGTATCTGTAATGCATACAAAGAGGAGATCAAGTATCCAGGGTCTTAGCTCAGGTTAAGGGAGTATATCAGGGTAATTAATGGAAACTGAGTGCTTCATTTCCATTTATGACTACTGGAAGTTTCTACCAAAGGCAGTTTGAGCCATTTCCCATCATAATAAAAATTCCATCAATCTTCCTTGCCACAAAAGAATCCTAAATATGGCATTTCTGGGCTGTTCCAAGCTTCTGTTGCCTAGAAGACAGGCAGATTATTATTGCCTCCAATTTATTCTTTCTCTACAGGAGTGGGGAGGGGGGAAGTATTTTTATAATGGCAAATACTAAAGTTCTTCTGTAAGTAGTGTTTTCCAAGAGGGACTTTGTTTCAGTTCACAGTTAAAAACAAATTAGGTAATATGTATATTAACTCTCTTTGCATAGAGTGTAAGTTAAATTTAACATTTTTCTAGTCTCATGACAGCAGACACTTGTCTGACCTTTCTATAAGCCCTTTTCTCCACTAGTTCAGCCTCAAGTATATTTCACACTGTAAATAAATGGTAAGAATTGCACACAGAAATCTAGATTTGGTGTAGCTTAAACTTATGTGCTGCTATTAGTGCATCTATTTCCTGGAAATGTTTGCCTGGTGTATGTTGCGTATTATATCTGTGCTTAGGAAGTATAATAATGACTCATCTTAATGAAACTGTGTGATGCTCTTGTGTGCTCCTGTCACACAACTGATGTGCTTCAACTTAAAGCATAAATTCTTACTACTCTCTGAAGTGTAACTATTCTTTGAGGTCATCTGGTGGTAAATAATGCTCTGATTAGTAAACTTTCTTTAACGTAATCTTCTGTCTCAGGTCCAACAACAATTTTATCACACGTACAGCTGGTCCCTAATCACTAATGTCCCTTCAGCATAACCTGTCATCTTTCCTTCGTTCCCATACAAGCCTAGAGCTAACTTTCATCTTCTTTACTAAAAGTACTTATTTTCCATATGGCACAGTATCAGATGCTCCACTGAAGTCCAGATCAAGTACAGTGTCATATTCCTTTTTGTAGAACTCTGTTATTTTATGAAAAAGCTGTAACATTTTATCTACTTGGGTAAATTTCAGATTTTGTCTTGCTAGTTGTATCTGTAGCTCTAAATCTTAATGTTATTTCCTTCAAATTTTCTCCTAGGGCCTGTAGATTCTGTAGAATCAGACAGAAAGGGCTGTAGATGCTCAGCTCACTTTTTCCAACTTTAGGTACAGCAATTATGTCTGGTATCCTTTAATCTTATGGTACCATCCTGACTTGAAAATTATTTAAAATTACTGCTACCACCCCTGAATTTCATGTGCCAGTTTCTGAAATTTCTGGGGTAAAGATTATGTGGGCCCACCAGTTCAATAGTGCTAAGTTATTTAAGCTTTGCTTTCAATTTGGTTGTGGAAATTTCCACTTCTGTATCAGAATTATTATTTGTTTAGTACCTAGGTTACCTTTAAAATCAATAAAATTGTCACTGCATACAGCCCTCTCTTTTCTTTTTCACACAGCTAAGGAATCTTTTATTACTTATTTCAATGTCCTTTTGTCAAGTCTAATTTGGGCTGACTTCTGGCAATTCTTAGATATTAATACAATCTACTTTTCAACTGTAGCTTTTGCAGCTGGTCAGTCAAAACTTTAGAGAAAACCCCTAAATTCTTAATATCAAATATCCTTCTTCAAGTGGTTTCTAATTCATTGAGAGCTAAAACTGCTCCTTACAGTGTCTCCCCTCTACATGAAATGCAGCTTCCAGACAGCTGCATCTGCAAAAGAACTTTTAAACCTACTTCACACAGCTGTCTGAGCTCTCGAGTCCAACTGAATTTTTTAACTCTAGTCACTATATGGGCTCATCTGTAACATTCTTATTCCTTTCTAAACTGAAATCTAAGTCAGAATTATATTAGTGAAGATTTGATAACGCAGTCTGCAGAGCATCAAGTCCAGGAATAGGTGAGTACTAACAATCCTAGTGGCATTTGTTTTCCCCAATAAGTAAAACACACAGGAAATAAAACTCCCCTTAATAACAAAATACATAACACTTAACTTTCTACAATCATCTTCTCTAGTATATTGATCTGCACTCAACTCTGGTCAGAAGTACCTATAGCAGACACCTATACTCTTGGACCAAGATGCTGTTTTACCAGAAAGCAGTGATCTATACTTATTTCCCCTATTTCTCTCATATCATTACTAAGCAACACTACTCAAACATTTGGCTTCTGACTTCTCAAACTCTTGACATCTGTATTTCAGCCCAAATAACTATTTTCTACTATGCTTTCTTATTACAATTATAGTTAAGCTTCATTATCTTTCCTACTAGTTCTACTTCTCTATTTTACAGCCTGGGCTTCTTCCACATGCATACAAACAATTCAGTTGGACTAAATTAGTGAAAAATTATCTCTGAGCTACATTCATTTTCCCAACTCCCTCACCTATATGACTACTTCTCACACTGGACTGAGTGCTATTTGCATTGTGTTCCTGCATTTTCTTATCTATTGCTACAGTCGTTCACTTGGGGGGTGGTGGTGTTTTTTCTTGTACCCTAAGTCTAGATCTGGCTATTAACCAAATTGTTAACCAAACTGGTTTTCTCTTCATAAGCAAGGCTACTCTTGAGAGGCAAGCAAGTGTCCCAGCACTTATATAGGCCCCGTCCATTTACAGCAGACAACTTTCCTGAGTGATATCAAAGGTCAAGCGTTTCCAGATCTTGTAAGAAATCAATTTGTTACATTATAACAAACATACTTTGAAAACTTATACATGTTGTTCTTTCTCTTTTCTAGAAGTGCCAGAAGCTGCAAACTGTTCTCTGGGCACTTCCCCTCAAAGCAGCACTTCATCTATCACAAGTTCTGCAGACCAGGTATATTAGCTAAGTTCATATTATAGATGACTTATCCTTTATTTTAAAATAGTATTTCCACCCCTGCTCCCCTTCAAAATAAAAATGAGACTCCTTTTGTGGAGGACATTTATGTCTCCTTTTGCAGTGAAGATTTTCTGTAGCACAAAAAAATCTGAATATTAATTTGCACTATGAAAATGCTTAGAACATATAGTATAGGAGAGGTTTAAAAAACTGTTAAAAAATTTATTCCAAACCTTGGCACTCTATCAATCACTTTAAAAAAAAAATCAAAAAAATTTCTTAATTTCATGTCTTCCTGACTGCCTAGTTCATACCTTCAACATCAATGAAACACGAAAATCTATGGTGATGTATATGTCTAGTCTTTGATACAGTTGGCTATAAAGAGTTTTCAATTGCCTCCTTTTTTCTAACTTATAGCTGTACATATTGTGTACAGCAAAAAAAATATGTGCAGTAAGCAGATACAATGATGCTGTGATGCTTCCCCCCATTTGTTTTACTCTCTCCCAAGTCCTGCTCCTTTGTGTTCCTTTAAACAGATCTCTTCTCATTACAGTTAATGCTGTCAGTTTTATGGCCAATTCTTCTTTTATATGTTTTGTTTCAACATTAATCTTTGAATAATCTAAGCAAATGCAAAGTTATTCCCATTTCAGTAATATTTCCCTTACTCTCATTTTGGATGAAGGGAGACTACAAAATGCAGGAAATCATTCTTACTATCTTAGCAGTCACAAACAAGGTAAAAATAGTTCTGGTGAGTGTAAAACAAAGGCTCTATCATGCACAGCCAGTGACATTAAATGTTTTAAAGCCTGACATGACAAAGATAATAGAACAGTGAAGAACACAAAGGATTTCAAGTTCTGGAAAAATTTTAACTGTATGTCATACTGGATATTTATTATAAAAATAACTTTCAAATAAACAATCCAGCAGACTCTAAATAAACAGCTTGTAGCAATTACATTTGTAGTTTTTATGTAACAGCCATGGACAAACCAAAAGCTTAATAGAACATCCATTTTGGATAAAAAAAATATTAACTGTTAGTGTTATTTTTCCACCAGTTATGTACAGTGGTATAATTTGCTGTAGCATCCTGCACAATACAGGTGCTTGCAGATGTCATTCATTTCCATGAGGCTCACTATTAGGTTTCCATCCAAACTTTGGCAGCAGCTGTCTGCTTCTTTATTATAGGGCACAGATAGTGGTAGCAGAAAAGTCTGGGGGCAATTAACTCCTTGTTTTGTTGAACAAAAGATCTGTTTACTGGACTCATTCTCTACGTGAACAAGTACCTTTCATACTTGCAATTCTTCTCATCCTTTCTTTTTCCAATGAATGTGTAACTGAAGAAATACATGGAAGAACTTCAAAGATAAGGTTATGTTATGGCTTGAGCCAGTCTAAGAACTTAGTGCAATGCTCTCTCCTAGTGTCAACTCCCCAGCCACACACTTCTCTGGTGTTTCTTTCTGATCCTGCAGTGGGCTGAGCCAAGACATTAAACTGACATAAAACCAACCTGGCAGTCAAGCACAAAGCAAAAAGTGAAACTTTTTTTTTCCTGCAAGATTACTAAAGTGAATTATCTCACCATGGGATCAGATGAGCAACAAAATGAGCACAAAAGAGAAGCCAAGACATTCCCTTTTTGGCAGCAATAATCCAGCTAGACCAGCTCAGCCATAATGTGCAACTTCAGCTTTCTCTAAAATCCTCCATACCTTTTCCCCTAAACTCCATTCCTGTTCCCCAAATGTATGCTCATTCCTGCATCATTTCATTACCCTTCTGCCTTCTCTCACTCAAATTATACTGTTGTAGCACTCCCAACTGCCATCACCTCCTCACATTTTTATCTTTGTACTTCCTTTGCTATGAGAGCTTCTATCTTCTAAAATAAAATCCACAAATATTTAGGGTGTCAGTTTTTCTACCATGTACCTTTAGGTCTGTACCTATGCCCCCATCCATGTAGTCCTTTGTCCCATGCTTCCCAGTGGAAGAATGGGTTAAGTTCGTTTGCTGTACAGCACACTGCCAAACATTTAACAGAATGGAGAGCAGGCAGATAATCTTGGTGAGATGTTTACAGGGGATAACATATAGATGTGAAGGACCCAAGAAATACATTATAAAATACAAGCCCCTCTTCTGTTCGGTCACACATATAGTCGTTCTCCACACGTAAACATAGTTTTATGCCTTTTAGATAAGAGCACTGCTTCAAATGTAAGGAAACATTCAGACTCAATCCAACAGAGAACCAGAACTGAATCCATGTCTTAGGTGAAAGCACTGTGGGCTGAATTGCTGTACTATTAGAGGAAAGACATTAATTATTGCTAAGTTTTGTAAGGACTCCATGCATTTGCCCCTATGTAATAACAACAAAAAGAGCAAAATATGCACTTATCCAGCCTTCATGATATCCCAGTGGAGACAATCATAATTGTGTTCACAAACAGCATTAAGTATACAGGAAACATCATTTCCAAAGATGCCTACCAAATCTGAACACCTCATTAGCTAGCCCACAGCTGAGCAGCATTTAAATTGCTAATGGTCTATTTATTCCTCAACATTTCTTGGATATGCTCTTTAAATTCAACTTTAATAGCTTCCTTCTTTAAAAATACCAAACTATCCTCCAGTTGAACCTGACTGCTTTCCTCAGGGTATCCCTCTTTCGTCATTTTTCAGCCTTCTATCACACATCTGTTACCGGTGCTTTGACACTCCAGGTTTTCTTTGTCCTATCTCTATCCAACTAAAACAGAGAGCTCATGGCAAAGACTTTTCTCAACTCTGTTTTCTGCATTTTAGTTCTTCACAGCTGTCATTATTTAGTAGTAACTCCCCTACAGGCCATATTCATTATCATTATTTTACAGATAAAACACTGTTTCACTCTTCTAGGATGCTGGTGTTCACAGTAAAGCATGGTATGCTGCTACCTGTGATAGGAAAATGGCAGAAGATGCACTGTACCGATCAAACAAGGTAGGTCACTTTTAAAAAATGTCTGGTTTAACAAAAAAAAAAGTTCAAATAAAAAAATCAAAATACAATCAAAAATATTCTAAGAACATCACTTGTATTCTGAATAAGACTGTGCCATGTAAGTACCATCAAATATCAAACCTGAAATTATTGTGGTGAAACTATTTAACTGTGGTTTTCATCCCAGACAAAATTGCATTAGTGTAACTCAGTAACAGGAGCCTTGTGGAGAAATCTCTTACAGACTGGAGAGCAGAGGAAGACCTGCTAGCTCACGAGCATCCCTTAAAAGAAGTGCAAAACCCCGTGACTTTTAAGTGACCTCCACCACTGTCCAATGGCTCGTGTGAAAACAGCTTCTATTTGGAAAAGCTGAGGTTGCCACGCATTTTGAAATACAAACACTCTGCATTTAGGTACTTAGAGAATTTGAGTTCTCTCAACTATTCTGCGTACAAAAGCCCAGAAGGCAACAGTAGCATGTAGAGTTGCATCCTCAGCATCAGATACATTCCCACATGTGCCTAACTCCACAAAGCAGGAGGAAGTGGCAGAGCAGGGGGTTTATCACCAAGTGAGCACGGGCTACAATGTCAGTATTGCAGGTGCTTGACTTTGAGAGTGCTTTTTACAGCTCTGGAGAAACAGTATCTCCACCTCTCACTGCTTTCTTGCCTACTTACTGCCACTGAGAGTTCCTAATAATCTGTAGACCCTGACAGATGGCTGCCACTGTGTATTTATTTCTTCTTTTTCTCTCTGGTTGAGAGAAAGAACAGGCAGTAGCAAAGGTGATTCTTAAATGACACCTTTGTATGCTACTGTCAGACAGTAGGAATACATGCTACTTCTCATCTGCTGCTGTACAGTTTTTCTAATAGGAAAAAAGAGTTTAATGCCAATATAAATTAAAATGTTAAGTTAAAACCAAACTAAGTTACTTGAAAAAATAAGCCAAATATTTACTTTTCTTTCTTTAGGATGGATCTTTCCTAATAAGAAAGAGTTCTGGACAGGACTCACAGCAACCATACACACTGGTTGTGTTTTACAACAGAAGAGTATACAACATCCCTATACGATTTATTGAATCAACAAGACAATATGCACTGGGCAGAGAAAAAAGTGGTGAAGAGGTGAGATGATGAGGGGGTGTTTTTCTGAAGTTTTCAGTTATATATTTTTAATAAGAAAGGATTAAGATAGATTGCACTAAGATTCTTCATGTAACAAGATAAAACTATATCCTTTATAATGACTGATCTGTCAAGCTCGAGAAACTAGTGTAGTGTCACTTCCTGCATACTATAATTAAAACCACAGATCAGGTTTAAAACATACTTGTAGAACACTTTTGAAAGAAGTTAACAGGATCAGAGCTACAGGTGTTAGATAAATTTTCTGACTGTTAAGTTTCTTGAAAAATTGTAAAAGAACAGCCACACTCAGGAAAACCCCCAACACTCAATCAAAAATGAGGCTGGCATTACTTTTAATACTGTTTTCACATAAAGAAAATGTGTTAAACTCTAGTTCTACAATGAAAAAAAAAAATCACTGGTTGGCTATTATACCACACAGATAACTGTTCTCACAGGAAAACAGGAACTTGGAACCCAAATACCAATAAAACAATTTGTTATTGCTGCACAGAGTAGGCTTTTCAGTAATGTAAAGTAAGCTCACCTTAGCCTAATTATCTGCCTCCCAGGCAATGGTTTTGAGATTACAGAATAAATAATAGCCTGGAGCTCACCTGGCCTTCAAAAAAGGGTCAAAAATGATCTCAGGATAGAGAGTCCAAAATCTGTATTTGACCAAAGACCAAAAAGAAAAGGCAACAGACCTAGCAGATTCTGGATATTAATTTACTGTGACAAACATTAAAACTGCATAACCAGAACAGTTCTCATTGATGGCTGTCTGTACCATATTAATCCTGGAGATGTCTGAATCACATCTGACACAGCTTCTAAAGTGCCAGTCTGCAGCCTAGTACACACAGAGGTAAAATCAAAGCAGTGTCAGTTTACTATGTCCTGTAACAAACTCTGTGGTTCAGTCTGTACAGGTGACAACCACAAATGAAAAGGATGAGACAGCTAGTTGCCACAATATCTTCCATGTCCAAATTTGATCTGTTTATGACTAGAATCAGAACTAAAGCAGGATCAGTGCTCTTACTAAAATGTGGAGCATCTCAGTTGATAATAGTCATAGCTCAGCCCTCTTCAGTGACGTGAGAAGCAAAGATAAAAAAAGCATTAAAGGAAGCCAGCATTAATTATATTTTGTTTTCTTTATCCAGCGCTTTGACAGTGTTGCTGAAATAGTAGAGAATCATCAGCGCACCTCCCTGGTTCTAATTGACAGCCAAAACAACACAAAAGACTCAACAAAACTGAAACACATTGTAAGAGTTTCTTAATCAAACTGAACTGCTAAAATGAAATCTTCTTCAATCATTTCTTTCAACATCTGAAGACATGGACAAGGTATTAAAAGAAGAAAATCCAAAATAATGGAAGACTCTTTAAGAGCACCTACTGAGTAGTAAGAGATGCAGTTCATAGAGTTCAACCCCCAGAAAAGTGTTCACATTGAACACAAGAAGCCAAAGCAGATATATACTCTCATCTGTGATTTCCATCTGGGACAACACAGGTATCCAAAGTCATGTGAAGAACAAGTGCATATCACAGCCTGCTCCTTTGACTGGTACTTAGAGACAGATATCCTGTAGGCCACTTTCATTTTGAAAATGAGAATACCCACCACTTTTTCAATTTGTTTACCACAGATCACTGCTTTCAGCAATTTCTTTGTAAAGGGCACAGCCCTAGAAATTAGACCAAATCAACCTAATGTACCACTGTGCACAAGTTGAAAACAGGACTACTTTAGGTGATCAGTGGCAGCAGAGGTGCCTGAATGTTACAGATTAATGGACATGTGTTGTCCTCTCCCTCAGCTTTACTGTGTTTCATTTATATTTTTGTTTATATTTTCCAATGTGCAAATAAAATAAAAAATAGTGTAAAGTCAGTAATGTATAGAGCCATTGCTGGATCTCATCTCTTGGTATCCTTCCAGCAAGAAAGCATCAATTCACTGTTGTTGATGTTTTAATGTATATATTTGCATGTGCTCCTTCACAAGTTGTTACAAAAACTATCCCTTTTCACAGCTTTGGCATTTATTATGTATTTGGCTTAATGGCTCTCAAATCTTTTGTCTTGAAATTACCTGCTTGGTGACTCAAGTATATTGGATCATTGCTAAACTAATTAACCACTCAGTTCTTGCAGAATTACTGTTTATGGACACACACACATACACACAAACCCAATTTTTTTTCAGGCCTGTTCTAAACACTGTGCTTTACTTATTGTATTATTGTGAACCAAGTAAATTTGCACAAATGTTCAAGGAGTAAAAATCTGATGAATGTATAAATTGCATCAATGAAAAACTTTTAGGAACAATTGTTGATTAGTTCCATAGGTGTTTGATTTCACTGGACCTGAAAATTCATCCATCTTAAAGGTACTTTCCAAAACTAACACTTTATACACACATTTTGTTCTTTTCGTTCGAGGTTAGGCAGTGTTCTCTAGGATTATCTGCAAGGCATTTAAGGCAAAATTGAGTCAAGACTTGTAAAGTCCCAGCAAGTCACTTAGAGCCATATTGTAGCTGTACTCTGCAGCTACTTTCTTGTGCCTTTGATCAGTTACTTCTGCAAGTAATGCACCTGTCTTCTGGAAAGAACTGCCTGCTAATACAATGTTCAGGGCACAGCTACCTACCTTGCAGCATCTTAGGGCTGCAACGCTCTGCAACCCAGGCAATACTTAGCCCAGATGTAAAGCAAGTAAGATACTTGCAAGTAAGAAACAATGTATACAGACTTTACACAAGCCTGCCTGTGACAGTCTGTTCACATTACTACATAAATGCTATGTTTAGTACATTGCTCAGTTGGTATTAATTAGTGTTATAATAATATTATGATTAATACCTGTGTAATGTTTAGAGCATTAAGATTGCCAAGTCAAGGTCTCAAAATTAACAAGAGTGAGTAGTTCGTGCAAGTTTAATTTACTCCTTCTATCTGTACACTCATATTTAGCTACTTTAAGCATCACTTTAAAAGCTTACTCACAATGGAAAGTAATCTGTGAAAAATCAGCCGCTCAAGATTTAAGTAGTCCTTGTCTATTCACTCATGTATTGCACAGTATTTAAACTTTGTACTAACAAAACTGTCTGTCTGCTAACCTTTATGTGTTGCTCCTCACAAATGTCTAAGTTCTTCAAACGCTGCCTTCTGAGTTAAGTGTGTAGTACCAACCATCATTCTAGAACTGGGTGTGGGGGGAAATGTGAACAAGTGAAATTCAAGTGTACCTACAGACTTCTATATGAGAGACTAAGTATCTGGTTTTTAAGGTAATTAGCATTACTGAGCACTCTAAGTGCTCAGCTTACTTACAAAAATAAAACTTGCTGACTTACAAGATAACAAGGATGCTTTAGGCAAAGGTGCAGTTACATTCTGTTCCTTTTATCCATGTTCTACAGGATTACAGGGGTACAAAATTAGGCAGGGAATTGACAGGCAATACCACCTTCTACAATATAATCTGTTCAGCCCTGACATGAGAACATCCTAGGCACAAAATAAGGCTCCCCAGGGGAAAAAAAAAAAACAAACAAAAAACAACAAACCACCAACACACAAACCCCCCAGCAGGGGATCACCTATTTTACTATACTCAGTTTTATACAGGAATAAAGGAAGCTGACTAGTTACTCTGCTTTCCATACCCAAGCTGGATCTCTTATAGCTTGGCAAGAGTGTGGTGTTGATGCGTTTTGAAACGGTTTTAGCCAGAAAAGAGAAAGGTTTAAGCAAGTTTCAGGTATAGGATTGCACCGAGTTACCATTTCCCAGATTCTGGACATAAAATAAATAAGCCCTCAGGATGAGGTATGGTGTATTAGAAATCCCAGTGCTGTGGACTGAGCAGCCATTACAGAATGTAGGAGATGGTGACTTGGGGCATGTGTTTGCACCAGGTGAGTCATGTCTGACCTCACAGACATAGCAACACCTCTGTCCCCTCGTATTTCATTGATATTGTTAGCCAACTTCTCTTCCATATAATTGCCATTAACCAAATAGCTAGATTTAAAAAAAAAAAAAAAAAAAGGTACCTAAAACTGGAACTAAAAAAAAAGCTTTAAAATAATTTTTTTTTTTTTTTTTGTCTGAGAACTCAGGACAAAGTATTCTATTTAATAATGTACAGAGACATGTTGTCTGCCTACCTGCTACAGAGAGTAAAACGAGTACTGCACATCATTCCTGACTATGTTACTCCTTTCATGAAGCAAGAACTTCCATTCTCAAAAATCCAAGTGCTCAGATATACATTACAAAATTACTTTCCTTCTTCAGTGAAAACCACCAGCAGAAGCCAGAGGTTAAGAAGTGCTGTAAAAAAAAAAAAAAAGTCTTACATGGCAACAGCTCTGCAACAAATTTTTGTTGAAACACTGGAATTGGTGAGGAAGGACGACTATGACTTACTGATGAATACCCATCTTGAAGAGTATACAATGGGCTAGATTTTTAGGTCTTCTACTGCACCATCCACTGCGACATTGGTCAGATTGCTTAAGCCAGATTTTCTCCTGATACTATTAATTGTGATCTTAATTTCACTGAAGTTCCACATGAATTTCTCTGAAATCTGATCTACAGAAATGCCAAACTCTTAGGACCTCAAACAAAGCATTATGGAAAAGCTCATAAGAATAGAAGAATTATACATTTAGAACAGTACTTGGAGCAATGTGTGCTAAATAATACAAGGACAGTAATTAAGGGCGGGGAAACAAAATATTAAATCTCTACTCAGGAGGGAGCAACAGTTTTCTTCACTGAATGAGACAGATGTCCATGGATAAAGTGACACTACGGTGAACTAATATTGTATAAAGCAACCTTATTTCAACATTCCCTAGTTTTACAGGGTTCTTTTACACAGTACCACTTGAGGTTACTCAATTCATAGGAAAACAAGCCACTGAGAAAAAAATTCCAGTGCCAATTGTCACTCTCATAATTCATAAATATAGAGAAACCCTCCTATTCTACAGCAGAACTTCCATCTTGATGCTAAGTAATTGTTAACAAAAACTGGTCACCCTTGCTGAAGTTGCACCAAGTAGGTTTAGCAAAAACCTTCACAGTTATTTTTGCCAAAGAAGGCAAAGCCAATATCCAAAATTCATAGGTTCAGTTTCAGGGTTTATAGGAGAGTAAGCTGAGGCAGACAAGCTCAATCCTTCTAGTCAAAAAAGCCTAACAAGCTTTTGTCCTTTCCTAAACCTGTTTCTTTCCAACGTGCTTCTCACCACTACACTAATCATCTTCAAAGTTCCTAGCCAAATTAACATCAGAGCTCATACCCATTGTGCAGCACAAAATAATCCAATTTTGATACAAAACACATACCAACTATATGTAATACCAACACACACCAACTTGCAATTCACCCAAATTATACTGCCTTGACTGCCTCAGTTGACTCCCATACAGAACTCGCCAGCTACAAGCACCTTCCTGCCATACATAAAAAAAAGAAAAACATATCTAGCCCCTGAAGTAAATTTTTTAAAAAATAATTTTAACACTTTTTAAAACAGAAGCTGAATTCAGGTTAGTGGACATGCCTGTGACATCCATGAAAGACTTCAAACTGTTTCATTGGTAGCAAGACAATCTTCATTTTCACCTTATGGAAATAGTCACAGAGAACTACCTGGGCTCGTATATAATCTAAAATCCCCAAGATTTAAATACCCCAGTCTTCTCCAAGCCCAGTATTCAGTTTTGGAAGTTGATATACTTTGGGAAACTAACTTGCACACCTAAGATGTAATCCTCCCATACCTGGGCAAAAGGTCTGGACCTTCTCACGTCCAGCTTCATTAAGGATCAGAAGGACAAAGCCTCTACACGTAATAATTACTGTGGATAATAAGGACCTCCACCTGTGTACTCTCAGTCACTATGGATACAGACTTTTGTTTACATACCCTCATAAACATTAAAAAAATGTGAAGCATATTCTCTCTTCATTATCCCAAAAAGTCTAAGTAGGAAGCCAGCAGGCTCCTAAGAACATTACCCTACTGGCTGGTAAAACGAGGGAGGAGCGACTCAAGCCTTGGTTTTGCCAAACCTCTGGTACCCTAAAAGGCATGTATCTGAATAAGCAATAGTAGAAAACAAATTACATCCACCTGGGACAAAACTACAATGCAGTTACAGGCCTGAAATGGCGCACTGCACTTCCTGATACTGGGTTTGTGGCAGACATAGCAAGACAGGAATATTTTCTATAAATGCTCACAGTCATCTTCTGTAAACACAAGTTGTAGCAAATTTAATAGTGACAAAGTCAATACAGATTAGGAATGTTCACCATTCTTTAACACCATATACATTATGAATATATATACTGTATATTTTCAATTGATTTTATTCTGACCATATTAACACAAACATAACGTGTTTTATTAATTTATATGAAAAATACTTCACTAAGAAAGTAGACAAACTGCACAGAAATAGTACAAGTGTCATGTGCATAGCAATATAGCTTAAAGCATTCACATATGGCTTTGTTTAAACGAAACTGTTGGGGGAATGGCCCTATACAGACCCATGGTTACACAGTCAACATAATGTAAACTGCTTCACATCTTTGAGGCACTTGCTAACAATAGTGTTCAATCCCTGAAAAACAAAATCAAGAGCTAATAAGTGAAAATAACAAAAATTCCAGGATAACAACTGTGTGTATTTGAAAAGATTTTAAAAATTGGTTTTAGTAGTGCATGCACAGAACTGAAAAATGGGGGAGGGGGTGTAATTTCTGTGCAAGAATTATACCAAGTAACTGAAAAGTATAAAAATATTTACACGTTTAGGGATTTTTAAATATGTACAGAACAAAAGCCCTGAAGATTCGTTCTATAGAATAAAAATATAGCACAATAGTAGTAATAAAAAATAATATATCTTTTTATGGAACTGTATTTGCAGTTAGTTACAAGTTATTTAAACCACAAAACTTCTCGATCTTTCTCAAAGCTGATGCAATAGGGAATATGCTCTTTCTTTTAAAACACAAGCACTTTTCATCATTTTTGAACTTCAGTTACAATACTGACATAAAAAACCAAAATCTCTTGTGTATCCTAATGCAATTGAATATTTTTTGTAAAACTTTAATGAATGGTATTTAAGTTTTATTTTCTTTACCGGTCATCATTCCATTAACGAATTCCAATCTCGAGTAGCTTCCATCAGATGTCTCTGCCCGTGTCCTACCCAATTATCCTGATTGTCAAATATTCTACCACAAAACCAGCAGCTAAACTTAGCTTTCAAGGTATTATTAGAGGTAGTTTTCACAATCTGGTAATTGTTTTTGCTAGTCTTTTTCAGTGTCAATTTTAAGACAAATCTTTCCTTTACAGGGCTAATAGGTTTTATTGTCCTGTATCTTTTTTGAGAAAAATCATCAGTAGTTACATCCAAAGGATTGCAGAAGGCTGGCTGCAGAAGCGCTTCAATAGTTCTTTTTGACAATGAAACCTTAAGAACATGTCCCTTAAATTTAGCAATGGTTTTCATTACATTTACAACTTCTGGAACATCTACATCAGGATGGTTAAGCACAACAACTGGTTGGTTTCTCCGAGGGCATTTTACAAGCTGGTTAGAATTAAAAGGAAGTAATTTCAAAGTCCTCACAGTTTTTTTTGATGCCCTTTGCTTGTAAGGGCTACCTGATTCACTAAACACTGCAGCTTGATTCTTTTCCTTACATTTTCTGTGCAACATTACTTTCTTTCTTGGAGGTTCTGGGCAACTGGCCTTCCTTTTACGTTTGAAATTCTTATTTCTTTGCACACCCCGAGTTTCTGAACTTTTAGACCTCGTTTGTTTTAAACAAGGTTTTACTCTTGCAGTTCTGTTTTGGGTGCTCCACGTGGACTTCTGACAACCAATGTTATTCACACTGTTAGCAGTTATTACTTGTGTACTCTCAATAGAACCTTTTTGCAATCGTGTCCCTGCAGATTTAGTAGAATAAACAGGTTCTACAGGAGGAACACAACATGCTGGATTAGAGCTTGCCGAAGAGGCATTTGCTGGCATTAACCCACCTGGTAAGATTAAGGCATTATTAAAACTAAGATTAGTTTGTTTCTGTGCTAGTGCAGGAGTAAGGATCTGCAAGTTATCCACCTGTAGTGAGGGCACTGAGTTGCTCACTGACTGAGTGGTATCAGCCAGTGTATCTGAAGTAGGAGGCTTCATTTTCGGCAAAAGCTGTTGTTGCATGGCTCCAGTTTTCTTTGGTTGACAATTTTGATGACGAGCATTATCCTGAAAAAAAATTGGTTTATGAACTACAGGCTTGTTTGGTGTCATACATTTCAGAAAAGCTCCGTGCTGTCCATCAGGCAAAAGTGCATAAACATCTTGTTCCTGTTTAATTTCCTGTTGGTTTAATGACTCTGAAGAACCAAAGACAGCACCCTGATGCTCTGATAACACTTTCACAGAAGAAATTCCTTTCCCAGATGACTCCAATGCATTTGTAGTTACAGGAGATCCTCTGAATGGCATGCTATTCAATGAATCACTTGCTGTACTACATGCTTCCCTATTACAGGAACTTCCTACGTTTCCAAAACTGTCATTTTCTCCCTTCACTTTTGAAGTTGATATGGTTATTTCACCGAATTCTCTGGATGCAATTCCCCCTAAAACCTGAGAACTATCATTAGCGGCACTTGCAACCTTTCCAACTGCCCCACCAGAAGTCAAAACGATTCCAGGTCCTTTACTTGAAACAAAAGATGCAGGTCCACCTTTAGTTACATGCCCATCTGATGTACTGGTTGATGGAAGAGATTTTCCTGAAGCCACCTGTTGTGCAGGCTGGTTAGCAAGGTGCAAAGGAACAAAAAATCCTGATGGAAGGGACTTAAAGAAAAGGGTTTTCTTCTGTTCCTGAAGAACAGGTAAAACTGGTGAAAAGCTGCTGGGATTTTGAGCTGCAGACAGTACTTTCTCTTTTACTAACTGCTGTGTTATGACTGAATCTGTACAAGTTTTAAGCAATGTACCAACACCTGGAGTTATGGATGATTTGTCCACACCCTGTGAATCAAATGATGTTCTGGATGTCTGTTTTTCTCTCCCACAATGTGTACCTTCATTTGTGCTACATCTTGTGTTCAGCTCTCTCTTATATAAATCAAAGTCTACAGTAGAAGGAGGCCTCTGAAAACCACATGTGTTTGCAGAGCTTTTTAAATGCATGAAGGCTGTATTCCTGGTCTCATGACCAGAAAGCAGCTTGTCAGAATGAAGTTTTACACAGTTATTTGTATTACTGTGGAACTCTTGCTGAGAAGTTGTTTTCACTTTTAACACATCTTGCAGTATCTGTTTTATTTCAGGCGATAAATAATTAGCTGCTTGTTCACTTTGCAATGAGAAAACAGATGTGATTCTAGGCATTAAGAAAGAGTTAACACAATCAGAGGCATTTTCTTGGAATTTCTCAGCTACGTTCTGAAAGCCTTGACCTACGGTAGTGTCCAAATACTGCTGGCCATGATGCTGGTCTTCCATAAAACACTCGCTGTCAACACCATATTTAGATTGGCTTTTAAAAGACACAGAGTTATTTTTAGTGTTTATGTGTTTGTAAGTTTTATTAATATTTGATTGGGCTGACACAACTTTCTCTGCTTTTAAGCCTTTCATCGACTCTGAGTATGAAGATGCAGATTCACTTCCACTGTTTTGAAAAGAAACTGTTTTGCTAGATGCAAATTCTTTGTGTCTGTCATCTGTTGACGTCCAAATGCTACATGGATTATCCAAAGAGTCCATTTTGGAATAGTTGTGAAAAGACAACAACTTTTCACTAGAAGAATCCATTGAAGTTGAATAATAGAGATTGCTAGTTCCATGACTATTATTCAGGCCACCATTTTGTATTTTCAGTTCAGGAAAAAAGGGCATTTTCACAGGATCATAATGAAGCATATTTGTCATAGCGGGTGGTAATACCTGAGGATGACTTGAAGGGCTAAAGTTTCCCCATGAGACACTGTTTGGAGTTCCAACTTTTGTTACCTTGTCACGTGGAGGTACAGTTGAGCCCAACTTCATTGGCAAACAATTTGAACTTTTTCCTACAGCTATATTAGAAGGTGCTACAGTTTCAGAAACACTCCTGCCATACAATGTGGAGTTATTTTGGTTTTCCACTTTTATTTTTCCTGAATGACGTGCAGGACAAGAAAACAGAGGAGAGGTTAACGGGTGAACAGAATTGTTCTTTGAGGTTGTCTGATCGGTTACATGTGATATAGCACCTGAAGACAAACCACAGGGATCAGAAGTTTGTAGCAAAGAAGTTGTAGAACTATCTTTAACAAGATCAGCTTTCTGACCCAACAAATATTCATTTTGCTTACTTGTAGGTAGTAATTTTATAACAATATGTTGTTTTCCATCTACCATTTTAAAGCCCATAAATTTAGCAGTGTAATTGGCCGGAACAGATATTTTATTGTTTTTAACCATCAACACTGTTGGCCCATGAACAGCATTTTTCAATAATCCCAGGCCGTAACTTGTTCCATCATCTGCCTTATTGTATTGTGCAGGAGTAGCAGAGAACATTCCATCCACGAAATTGTGCTTTTCTGTGTACTTAACTTGGTCTTTTTCTTCATTTGTTTCCACATCTCTCATACACTGGTTCAGCTCCTCAGCATTTGTCTGAATTTTATTCACACTTCTTAGCACTTGGGCATTTTCTTCTTCAGTATTGTCACTTCCACTGCTTATTTCTTTCCGTCTCCAGAATGCTTTTTTTGATGCTCCTATTTTATACCTTTTTAACACAAGCTTCAGTCCTGCTGGAGTCTTCACTATTCTTTTCTCATATTTATCCTTTTCCAGTTTTTCTTTTGCAATAAAGTGGTCTCTGTGTAAAGCTATGATGTGTTTTAAAAGATAATCTTTCCGTGATGTGCTGTAACTGCAATAATGACAACCAAAAGAAAACATACTGGTATGAACAAGAAGATGATTTTGGAGCTCCTCTTCTGTAAAGTTTTCTTGATGGCATTTTCCACATCTATAGGGAATCTCCTTATGTCTGTGAACGTGCTGAACAAATGTGCCCACATCATGGGTAGAAAATCCACATTTTTCACATTGAAAGTGACCATTTACACAATGCTTTGATATGAAGTGTTTTGTCAAATCCAACAAAGTGTATATCTGTTCATCATTACAGAGCTCACATTTTACGAAAGTGCTACGATGGATGCGCCGATGCTGTTTAAAGGACTGAAAGTCATTCGCTGAGAAGCTACACATCTCACAGGGATACAAAGGCAACTCGCCACAGTGTAATAGCTGAAAATGTTTCTGCAGATCATTTGGGCTGTATCTAATGTTATCCTTGCACTTTGTACAAGTGAAATTCAGTACCTTTGCTGCAGTTTTCAACTCTTTTTCAAATTGCACTTCTGGTTTATTTTGCAAGTGGTTTCCCTGTGAACAATCAGGATTGCTTCCATTTATTTTCTCTAGACTTAAGGACTTCCTTGCAGTTTGCTCCTTACACTGAAAGAGTTTTCTAAACCTATCAACTTCATGTTTCATTAATACTTCATTTGGAATGTTTACCTTGGGTAATTCGATTTTCACATTTTTTAGTCCGTAAGCAAGATGGACATCTAAAATTGCTGGTTGAATCCTCATACTTAAAGGATCATTCACCGGTTCTTTTTCCAAAGTAGTATCTGTAGAACAATTCCTCACAGTATTGTGATTTAAGAAACTAATTTGCTTTTTATCACAAAAAACCTGTTCCTTTTCAGATGACATGATTTTAGGCTTTAATTTTCTTTACGTGAATTCTTGAGATTAGTTTTATTTTCTGCAGCAAGTGAGACTACTGTGCTGAGTCAACGCTCTGCAACTTCCCCATTTCATTCTCCTGAAATTAAAAAACAAAGCAAATATTACTTTTAAAATTGGTGCAATTAGAACACTCATTACAATTCATTAATGAATACATGCCAATCTTGAAATTTGTTGATTTTTATAATAACATTTGAGGGAGAGGGGGAGGGAAAGGATGAGGCAAAAAAATAAGCAATTACACTGTAACCCTTGTTTGTTTGCTTGTGTCGGGCTTGTTTGTTTTCAAAAAAATGTATATATAAAACTTGAAAAAAAGAGTCTTACAGAACAACATCTCCTGAAAGATGAAAACACTGAAATTCCATGCCATCAAATTTTGGGTTTCTCCCACCCTGTAAGCATAAGAAATCCCAAGAGCTACTTTTTTAAAATTAAGATTGCATTTATTACTCATTTGGGATTTCAAGCAAACATAAACACTCCTCTGCAACACGGATCTATAAAACAAGTAAAATTCAGCAAAATTTGATATTTTCATTACTCAAGTTTGCTACTCTATTAGCAATTAACTATTGTGCTTAAAAAGCAATGACAAAGAAGAATCAGAATCTGACAAAAGATCAACTCCACTAATGGAGACATGACCTTTACCAACACCAAAAAACCCACCACACTGATCTACAATTAATTTTTCATGTACCTACCTTTAGTTCCACACAACTCTAAATAGATAAAAGTTATCTCAGGTTTCTCACCACATTTAATCTTTCCAGAACAAGTGTATGACTGACAACAGTACTCCCCTATGGATTAAAAGGCTCAAAGACCTATGGTCAGCATCACTGTCTCACTACAGACTTCATGTCAGTGTTTCCACAACAGGCTGCACCAACCATTTATAGCAGCTCAAGTCTGTGCTTGAACAACACTGCCACGTGTCGACACAGAACCAGCAGAAATGAAATGGCATCAAAAATAACTTAAATTTTGGAAAGCAACGCTGGAAAGGAAGAACTGTTTCTTCACAACACTTTTTGTGTTGTGGTACAAAAGTGGTACAACACTTTTTACTAAAAACTTTTTCTACAGTAGAAGTCACAGAGTCCCTTTCTTCTTTCCTAACAGAAGTTAGTAAATTGTTAGCTGAAATCTGATCAGTGGTGCTCTCTCCACTACTCCCATGCCCACCCTGAAGCAGCACAGACTTGGAACTCATTAGATCATCTTATTTATTCACATTCAAACTGAGAAAATGATCACAGCCTCTCCCTCATCGTGATGAAGTGCAAGAGCTGCTTCTAGAGCTCCAAGCAATACATAAGCAATATCCAAGCAATAGCCCTAAGGTTCTCCAAATATTTTCCCATAGTCCTATGAGAAGGAAGTACCTTCTCATAGGTATTTGCATTAGACATGCAAATACCCCACAAAGAAAATGGAAACTGAAAAATTTACAAGTCCATGTTCATGTATCATGTAGCGAGAAAAGCAAAGCACTTCTTTTTTTAAGCATATGCTTTATTGCATTCTTTTGGAGAAGATATTAGCATTTCTGCACAATTCCTAAATAAGCAAAACAGGCTTTGACATTTTACACAGAACCCAATATCAAATTAATTCACTTAAGTGTGCTCTCCAGCAATGAGACCTGTGAGATTTCAACTATACACTTGACATTCAAAACCACATAGACATAAAATTCCTCCTTGGGAGTCTTTCCAAATGAATACACTCTGAGTACAGGATTTTTATTTTTCTTTTAACTCTGTGACACACTTCCCATCTTCCATAACAGAAATTAATACATGGAGCCTTCAGAAGATGCAACGTNTGTGACACACTTCCCATCTTCCATGACAGAAATTAATACATGGGTATTACCCTACTTTGAGCCTTCAGAAGATGCAACGCATGTGCATCTACACTCCATTTCCACCAAAACATATGTTAGAATGTGTTCTCTTGTCAACAGTAAATCTGTTATTTGAACAGAAGCAAGCTGAACTCCCACATAAAGAAAAGGTAACTAAAAATGACTTGGATTTGTTTGCTTGAAGAACTTTTTTAATACACAAATGCAACACAAAGATTACAGGTTGCATGATGCAGTAGCTACCTGTCAGTAGCTACTCACCATTCAGATTAAAATGTTACACTGTCAAACACTAACACACGAAGTATATTTACAATTAACATTATAAAAATCAGAAGTGGATAAAATACTGCAGGGAACAAGGTTCAGGCTTTTAACATGGGGCCAATGTGGTCCTCAACTAGGCAAAATTTCACTAACTGGATAAAACATTATAATTGGCAGAGTCCCAGTTGGGCATATTCAAACTTGATCTGAGATCTCCTTTTACTAATTATCCTTATAAATTAAAACCTAACTTTGCTATTTGTGGGTAGTATGCAACTATGGAAAAGCACCTGCCACATGACAAATAAAAATATTTACCAGAAACAACCGTTAAAAAAAAATCCCAGCAACCTTTAAATGTATGTTATCAAAGAAGTCTGACTTACACGTTAGGAAAAGACTTCAATTCTTCAACAGTTGGTTTTTTTCCACAAACACAGAAGAGGTAAATATGCAAGACTCAGAAAAGGCCACAGTCAGGAGAAATAATAAAAAAAGTTCTGAAAACAAAAAGAAAAGCTATTTTAAAAGGTATAAACACATGCAGAACTGAAATCCGAAAAGCATGAATCCCTCACAATTTTACATTATGTGCATTTTTAATACACTGAAGACAAAAGTATGTAGTATGTTGTCTCCCAAGTAACACCATCAAATACAGTATCAATATTGTATATATACAATACAGCAAAGCCTATCTTAACCTTAGTTTTGCCACTACATCTCAGGCAATTGTAACTGGTAAGCATAAACATATGGTAACTTAAAAACAGGACAGAAAGAAGTAACTGGTGCCTCTGTCCATGAAACTTTAACTTGAACCCAAAAGGTATTTATCTTTTCTTCAGCAAAAATATTAATGAATTCTATAGCAAAGACCTAATTAGAAGTTCCTATAAAGTTTTGCAAATGTCTAGGAAAGAGGCAGAATATTATATTCAGAGTATCTGAAATAAGTAGATTTAAAAACACACATAATGAACAAACATTGAAAATACATAAGCACGTGCCACAGTTAACTCTCACTGAAAAAAACAACCAAACCACTAAGCACAAACATAAGTAACCACTTGAGGCTCCAAGCCTCAATCTTCTTCCTCCAAAAATGCTCAATCTGTCTGTATTTTGTTTGAAGAAAGTACACACAGAGAAAAAGTTTTAGCTATATACTTTGATCTAGTGAGAAATGACAGACAGGAGTTAGACACCACACTTTAACAGTTTTTCCATTTCGAACAAAATTCAAAATACATATCCAGGCAGGCAGTATTTTCCGGTATTTTCCACATTTCTGTAAAAACTTACACTTATCTAAATTTTACTTAGAGAAAAAAACCCACCCTGTATTGCAGCATATCCCATGCCTAGTCCCATCCTGTGTGCCTGCAAATTTATAGTGGTGCCTTCAGCTCTACCAAGATCTGGACACATGCAGGGACTTAACAGAACTAGATCTTAAGAAACCCACAGTAGTGGAGCGGTCGGATACGACCTGAAAGCACAATAATGCACTTGGGGAAAAAAAAAAAATTACTCTCACAGCTCACAAACAGACACACGGCAAACTTGCCATTCACGAACAGAGCAGTGACACCCTGCCAGCCCTGCCCACGTGCGGGCACCGCCGCCGCCGCCGCCGCCTGACCGGAGCTGCCGGGGGAGCGGCGGTGCCGGGACGAGAAGCGGGCAGCCCGGGGAGCGCAGGCACGGAGTCTCCGCGCTGCCACCTCCTCAGGGCGCGATGGCGTCCGCAGCGCCGGGTGCTGCCCGACAGCGCGGTGAGGCGGGTCCCTCCCTCCGCTCGCCGGCTCCTCCTCGGGAGCCCCGCGGCCCCTCGGGCGGGCCCGGCGGCAGCGCCGCCCCGCGCGGAGCCCGGCGGAGG
>VYXB01007424.1:499917-530032 GCA_013397135.1 Pachyramphus minor | reverse complement strand
GCGCGGTTACCGCGGGTCCCGCCGTCGCCCGGCGCGGCGCTGCCGGAGGCCATCACAGTTTCCATCCGGGCACTGCAGCTCCGGGCCCGGCAAGGGGCGGCCGCGGCGGAGGGATACGCATTCACCTGGGGGAGGACGGACGGCGGCCGCCGAGGGCCAAGGCGGGCGGGGCGGCACCGCCCCCGCGGGACTGGCACCCGCTGCTTTCCTTCTCCTCTTTCTCTTCCTGTTCCTGTTCCCTCCTTTCTCCTCCTACTCCACTTCGGGCGTTGGGCACGTGGTACGGCGAAGGGCACCGCCCGTCGTTTCCTTGAGTGTTTCAGCGCTTCCTTGAGTGTTTCAGCGCTTCCTTGTGCCCAAGGGTGTGTTTGGGCCGATGGTGCTGGGCAGGGAGAGCTGATGCCCCTCACAAAGGAAAGGACTGGCCCGTTCTCTTCGTGCCCTACTCTAGACATGGGTTTGCTGACCTGCATAGACACAACAGTAGGCACGATATATAGGGGCTGTCTGTTGGAGATGTCAGCAGGACATTATATGTACATGGGGTCAGTTGATGTGTTTTAATGTACACAAGATAACACAAAAAAATCAAAAACCGAAAATCAGTACAAATGGAGCACTTGTTTTGTTGGGGCCACAGTATTATTGCTGCTTAGAGGTGGGATAAACAGCGCTTGTTATTAGTAGTGTGCACATCACATTTGTGCTGAGTTTTAATGCAAATGATCACCCAAAGGTCACCAAAGAGTATGAAGGAAATGGAGAGGTAATAAAATTCAGATGCACCATGGCCATGAAAGGGGCAAATGTCCACAGCAGAAATAGACTGTAAAGATGAATCGTGATTGAAGAGGTCATTGAAAAGGAAATCCTCTCTCCACTTGTGAAACTGTGTTCAAAAATCAAAAGCAAAGGGGAAAAACATTTTCCAGAGGAAAACGCCTAAACTATCTCATGAACAATTTAGCTGAGCAATTTAGCTAAACTTTTCTTGTGGCATCTTAGTAGTTGCAACAAAGTTTAATAAGTGCACTTTTTATGATTAAATATGAGAACAAGGAGGAGTGTTGCTGTCTTTGTTCATGCATAGAATAAGGATAAATGAAACATGAATATATTCTAATTCCTTGTTCCAGCTGACATCACTTACTTCCCTTGTGTCCTAGACTGTAACAAAAAATTAATAAAAGCCATTTTGGGGTGGATATTTTGGCCCTAAAAAATGTCTTTAAGAAAAGAATTATATCATTGATGGTTCTGCTACACCCAAATGAAGCAATCCATGCCAAAAGCAAGCAGGGAAATGTATTCTGGTTTCTAATTCATTACATGTTTCTAAGTAGTCACAAGTGGAGATTGTACATACATACCCAATAGTGTTTGGAGGATTTGAAAACTTAACTACAGCTGAAGAAAGAAAAAAGAAATATCTTAGTTCTGGCAGCAGCGCTAAGTCAGAAAAAGAATTATCTGTGGAAATTATCAGTCTAATGAGCAGCTACAGTATCAAATTTGTGTTAGAATGCTAGTATTCGTAATCTGAAATTAAAATACACATCATGCTGTCAACTACTAATCCCAGCAAATTCACATATAAGATGGAAACAAACATTTTATCTGTAGTTTATCATTTTGTTATTCAAATTTACAACATGTATGGATGTCAAGCACAAGACGGAAAAAGAAAACTTGTGAGATAACACCAGCAGGAGAGAAGAAAAAAGAAGTGTTATTTAATTTTATTTAATTTATCACATACATTGTAATTTGTTATAGCACAAGAAGAATCGAAAATTACATCAAAATACACAATTTAACAGTAAATTTCTATTTGAATTAAGATCTATGTAGGAATATATGGGAAAAAAAAAAGGTGGCAATACAGTGAAAAACTACAACAATGGGCAACCCCACCAAAAAGATTGACTTTTTATAATAGCTTCTCCCAAAAGTCATGAAAGAGTTCCTTAGTCATGAGAGACAGCATCCACAAAAAGGCTCCCCAGAATTTCTCAGTAACAGCAATAGTCTACAGCCTTGCCATTTGCAGGAATACTAGGAACCCCTTACAAACTATGAAATGAGAGGCTGCCTTACCACTGAAGAGAGGACCAAGGAAGTTAACAACTGCCTTTTTACAAAGCCTGGAGTAGAAACTAAACCAAAACCCATCTAGGAAATCCGAGGAAGATCAAAGTCTTCTCAAGTGGTACAGAAATAACCCTGATGCTGGCAGTTGAAGCTCATGTGACATCAGGCATGAATTGTGACAGAGCACACGAATGCAAACTTACATATTTCTAAGTGCTTTTATTTTATCCCTAGAGTATGATTTGTTTAAGGTGTCATCACACACTTTTATTTCAAGGATCTTTCCAAGACTGATGAATGCTGCATGATGACTAAAATAACTCTCTATTATTTTTCCTGAAGACAGAGACAAGACATGATGCATCTGGATATCCAGATGCACCATACATACACATCAAAGTTATTAGTAAATAGTTCTTTTGTTCAGCTCATAAATCCTGTAAAAAATTGGTGTCCCATATGCCTCTTCTATTCTTTCACTTAAAGTGAAAGAAAGTTACATCTCAGACATAATCATGCAGTCCTCTCACTCTTTATTGCACTAGAACTCCTGGCTGTGGTCATACTGACCCTGCTACTGTTCATTTTGTTCTATAATCTTTTTCTACTGATACTTTTGAGGCAATTTGACAGTCTTTCACACACATTTCATAAAGCAGAGTTTTAATGCAGAAACCTCCACAAGTCTGTTCTTACAGATGTAAATTCATTTTGGTTTTTCTCCTGTGGTTTTAAATTCTGAGTGCTTATCTTATAACTTGCTCATCTGTTGGCTGTACAGATTTTCTGGAAGAGTTCGTATTTCTGGGATTTTATTTATGATGTGGGATAAATCATTCCTTAATTATAGCAAATAAAATTCTGAATCGTGTTCTGACAGTAAATAAAATTAAATCTCATGCATTTTTCTATTTCAGCATTTAATGTATTTATTAAAGATATTCTTTATAGAATATAATTAATTGATATTTCTTTTCTGGGTTTTATGTAATAAGATTATAAACCATATCCTTATGTACTGCTTGGCAGCTACATCTACTACTTACTATCACCAGAAAAGCTCAAGAAAAGCTTCTGTTTCTCCAGAAGACAGCACGTTCTGAAAATGTCCATGAAAAGTATATAAAAAAATGCCTGTCTTCATGGTACAACTGGGTGGGCAGTATCACAGATAGCAGAGGCTGGAAATTCATGGGGGAAGGAACCAGGGACTAAACATACTTAGATGTAGGAAAATTATGTTTAGGAATTTACAGACCTTTTTTAGCCTTGAAATCTTATTATCTTTACTTGCACATCTATAGCAATATTGCAACAGTGAAAGAAGCCAACAACTTCGTTTTCTTTGTGGATTTCATGGAGCAAATCAGTCTTGGAGCTGTCTAAGCCATAAATGTTAAAACTTCAGGAATAAAAGTTGAAATAAAAACAACTACAGCATTAAATCTAACATGAATTTAAATTAGTTTCTCTTTCAACATGAAAGAGCCTGCACCATAACAAAATTTGTTGATGACAAGTTTTTCAACTCTTCAGCTGGGGAAAGAGCAGCATTTGCCATCCATTTCTACAGCTCTGTTGGAATCTGCTTTTGGCCAGATGATGCTCTGCTAAATGGACTCCATACATCAGTTCCCTCTGTTAATTATTTTAATACACCCACCAGATGGACACATCCAGTTAAGAGGCCCTGTTGTAGCTGGATATCCTACATACACTTATTCTCAGCACACCTTTCTCAAGTACAATTTTTGATCACTTGCATATTGTACAAGTGAGAGAAATTCTTAGGAAGTTATTGAGTCTTCTTTGGAAACTTGTGGAGAAAGCATCTCTCTGCCTTTTCAATATGTGAAATGAATAAGAGACTTTTTTATTGTTATAATTTGGGAATGGAGAGCAAAAGGAAGAGGCATTCTGAGAAATGTGTAAACAACATGTTTTAAAATTTTATCACTGCATTTATTTACCATATGTAACTCAATTACTAATAGTCTGCTAAAAGATGTAATTCACCATCATGAATAGCTTGCCTTGGTAAAATAAGTAGAATTTCTACATATCTTATTTCTTGATTAGACTATACTAAAGTTGCTGTCCTTGGAGAATATTTTAATCTCACTAAAACTAAAGTTTGCATCGTTAAGTGAAGATCAGATTTGGCTCATTATAATTTTAGTCTCAATGTTTGCAAGTGTCTTCAGGATAGTGAGCAGTCCAAGCTGAAACAAGTTCAGGCAGGCTAAGTTAAAGCAGAAACTAGGGCTGGAAAAGAAAGAGGCAAAACCTAGGAACCAATGCTGAAAGATGAAGGGCAGGATTAGGAACTAGCACTTAGTAAGAGGAGGAACTAGGACAAGGTCTAGAAAGCAGAAAATTGGATCAGGATTGTAGACAGAAACTCACACTCAAGAGCAAGAATCTAGAGCACAATTACAATTAAAAGGCATTAAGCCTCCCAGAGCATCTCACATATATCGAGACAGGTTATACCAACCAGCTGTCTCAGAGATGAGGCCATTACCCTTTGGAAAACTAGTTATGGGCAGATGACTAAGAAAGATTGCCTGAACTGAAATCTTGACTTTACAGCTCTCAATGACAGCTGAGCTAGCAGGATGTCTTGAGTGACACGAGCATCTTCTTCATCATCAGATGCTAATGACTCCAACATTCTTTTTATCAGTAGTGAGGGAACATATGAGCAATAAGCTGGAAAACAATTGCCCACATGAAACACGAGAGACTGCCAAACTGAGAAGGTTGAATCAAAGCAAACTGCAGTGATCTGTTAATGCACAGAAATGCTGAGAAAACAAGATCAACCTCAAACCTTTCTCTAAATGAGGAAGATTTTACTGTTGGTAGCAAACAAACTAGAAACCACACACCATTGCACATACTGTCCTGATGCAACATTTCATAATACGTCCTGAGTACTGGTCTGGTTTTCTTTAGCAAGGCGGGTACTAATTTCCGTTCTGGAAGGTGCAGATAAACTGAAATATCTAAACCACCAAGTTGTTCTATGCCATAACATAAGGCATGGCATTACATGTTCTATAGCACTACAACTTCTGTCCATTTTTGCATTTCTAATAGTTATGAGTACCTGAGACCTGAGAGGCCTCCCATGAGTTTTTACCATCTAGGCACACATGTCCATACCTACACACTTCAGCTCAGGTTGTTTTCCCTCTCTGCCTCAGTGCATCCATCAGTTAGAGTGAAGGACTACACTCATGAAGGTCCTAAAGCATTAGTTATTTATAAGATTAATTTGTTTTTTTCAACAGCTTTGTATATTCTTTGATATAAATTAGGAAATTCTTGAGTTTCTTTTTCAAGAACTGTGTGACATTTCTTGTACATCCTTTTTCCCATGAATATTAACAGTATTTCCTGCATTTTAATCTGAGATACATACATACATTTCACACCAACATCAAATGGGAGAAGTAAACAACATTCAGGTATGAGTGTTTGCTTCCTGTAGGATTCTGTGGAAATCACAGAGATATCTCCAGGTGGAATAGGACACAACTTATTTCCTCTCAGCTGCTTGAACAATAACTTCATTCCAGTCACTGCTGATAAACCTCTCCTAATGAAAACTGTACCAACATTGAATCCAATACAAAACTACATTCCTTTCTTATCCTCAGATACCTTTATACTTTTTCATACCTTTACTATATCACCACATGTGGAATTTTATCTGGATCTTCTAGAAATTTCTCTGAAGGTTTCTCAAAATGGTATCAAGTTAGACATTGGCAGAAATTTCTCCAGTTTTATCCAATCTTGATCCATTTCATTGGGTCACTATAAGGTTTCAAATGGATCTTAAAGGATTATTCTTAGACTAAAATCTAATAATCTGTTGGGTTAATATACTCAACAATTCTTAAATTTCATATCATCTTGCATCTTGGAACTTGACCTAGTGGATCCTGTACTGCAGTCCAGGTCTGACAAAGACAGCAGCACAACAGAGTTTTGCTGCATAGCCCCACAACTCTATAATTGCATTTAATCTTCTCTAATCGCTGTGCAAGTGAGTCCCATTTCCATATTCATTCATCTTTGGAATTTTGCTGAGATTATTAATATCGAGTGGTAACTTTCGAAGAGTGGAGATAGAGATTGTAGGAGTCCAAGCCATATAGTACTAGACTAATTTGAAGCAGGAATTTACCATGGGTAACCCTTCATATACCATCCTCAATCCCATGATAAACTGCGTATTTTCCTTCTAGCTATTTCAAAAGGTGTATTGGAGACAGCAGGTGCCAGGTTGCCTTTTAATTGTGCCCCATGGCTTTGGATTTCACAGCCTAATGGCATGAGATCAGTTACACTGTGTTGACGTAGTTTAGCAACAAGCTAAATAAAGACATTTTTGGTTTTCTGGCTCCTTAATCCTTGTGAAAAGTGTTGGCTATTATTTTAGTTCTGTGCCTCACAAGGTTTTCCAAGTAGTTTTCCAGTCTTTTACATTGTACACATTCCTATTTACAGAAACAGGGCAGACTACTGGTGTGAACATGTTTATTGGTTTGTAATGAAGTGTCTTTGTATTGGGGAAACTAAGCCTTTAATTGAAACCAGCTGGCACTATTAACTTTTTCATGCTCCATAATATTTGCCATGGTTTTCAGTCAGAGATATGGAAAATCCAGGGTTTTCTTCATCCTAACTGAAAACTCTGTCACTGGTTTTCCACTTAAAGGTGGAGTGCTCCATCCCACACAACAGATGAGTGAAACAACTACCTTATAACATTTTTGTATCCCAAATGCTACAGCATTTGCATCACAGAGAGTTTTACGAAGGAACAAATAAACCATGTGACAGCCATCTTGTTCCTGTTTCTGCGTTTCCAGTCAGCTAATTTCTTTGAGTTATGATAAGGGTAAATACAGAGTCCAAAAATTTCAGCAAATATCGTGCTTCTTGATGTGAATTGACAGTCAATAAGGGACAGTGGTCAGATGAGCAGAGTTCTGAGACATAAGAGGTCAAGAAGAGAAGTACAACACTGCCATTAAAATAATATCTCCCATAAGCAAAATCCAGTCCTAATTATTTTACATTTCATTTATGAGTTAACTTTGCTAATGCTATTTCATTATTTCCATCCTCAGGAAAGCTATTCCCCCAAATTAAGTGAGTTGGCTCACAACATTGTGTTTGTGAAACTACAAATATGAACCTGTTAAGTATTTGCAGAAAGGGACTAGAGTGATTAATAAGGCAAAAGATTAGGAGCGAGGCCAATCTGGGTCCTAATCCCAGCTGAGCCACTTATGGTGTAACCTTGGAGAAGTTACTTGACCTTCCTGTTTCTCAGCAAACTCTGCTGGAAATTGGATACCAGCTGGACCTCAGAGGATACCAGACACGTCTGCTGAACTCCTCCCAATTAGCAATGTTAGAATAACGGTGAGTGGGCTTGCATTATTAGTGTGAGGTACTATGCACATAAATACAGTCAAGGATTAATGACCTTCTTTCCCTTTCCTGAAAGGGCTAAACTGATAGTAAGAGGTGACCTACACACTACACATCCTGTTCAATTGTTGGCTATATCAAACATTAAAATAATGGTGCATACGAGGCAATTAAGATTTAAAAGGATTCCGACTCTTCCCTTCCACCCAGCATTCTTCTGCACTTCCAGCAAGGACATTTATCAGATTATCTGATTAGTACGATTAGATTTATAGGCCCAGACTCTGAGCTGCATCCATGATGAACTATCTGCAGTTCTTTAATATGGGATCAGTTCTACGCAACAGGAAAAGGCAAGTCCAAGAATTGGTAAGCCCTTAGCTGAAGTATCAGATTGGCCACATTTACCCCAAACACACCTGCCAATGATCCTATGCCAGTGACTTTATATCTTAAAGAAATTCCTCTTGTCAGGTGTATCTGAAAGTCCTTTCATACAACTAAGTTATTTAAAAAAAAAAAAAAAAAGAAAGAAAGGAAAAAAAATGAAAGCAAAACCAGTCCCACATAATCCTCAGACCTCACGGTTCTCTGAAGGGAGGACAATGAAAAGAAGAGTGTGCTCAATATGACTGCCATTATATATAGTTCAGACATGGTTTCATGTAGGTATCAATAAAAGAAAAATCAAAAGCCTTATACATAAACTTGGAAATAATTTGAAAACACAAATGATAAACCAGCACCATATTATCATATGAAATTTTCCATATTTTCCACAAAAGAGAAAATAGTTCTCCAGAAATGATTAGAACAGTAGCTAATTTGGTACAGTATAATAACTAATACAGTATTTCAAAATTATCACATTGTGAAGAAGCTGCGATGTGCAGGCTTAAATAAAATGTCCAGCATTTTGGTTTTTATTGTAGTTCTCAGTCAGTATATTTGTTGGTTTTTTTTGTTTATTCACAATGGTACAGAGCTGTACTTTCTAAAACAAATATGCAGTACCTTTCTTACAAAAAAAGTCTTTGAAACTCCTCTATGTGAAAATCCATGTCCTTTTTAGCCTTGTGGGAGAAGGAGAGTAGGGAATTTTGACAGATAACTGCTATTTTGCTTCAAAGTTTTCCATCCATTATTTACTGTTCTATTATTTTACAACCCACTTATCTAAATATGCAGACACAACACTGCTGAAAATACTATACCAGCAAAGAAAAAGTAGAGAAGAAATGATGTCCAGATGTCCACAGTCTGACAGGATTTTTTCTGCAGTTGGTACAGCTCATGCCTCATCAATTTTTCCTCTATGCCAGGACCACCAGGTCAGTAGGGTCTGCTGGTAAATTTTGCGAGGATCAGCTCTGCAGGAAAGCAGATAACATCTCAAGGTTTGGCACTAGCATCACATCTTCTTAGATGGGAAATGTGCTGGCACATCCCTGCTGCTTCCTAAGAGATCTGGCAAACGTCTACAAACATAGGATCTCTACAGGAACATGGGGAAATTTCACATTTCTGCAGTGTTTTGGAAGTCCCAGTAAAATGTATCCAAGAAGATACACCAAACTTGAGCCGGTCTTCTAGGAGGCCCTCCTTTTCCATGTTCCATTGCCACGATATTGGTCACAGCAAAATCTGACAGTTGTTGGTAGGCACTACTTTGTCTGTGTCAGAAAAGGTGCAAGTGCTACCTATTAAGTTGTGGTAGCATTTATTTCACCTTTGAAATTCATAATTTTCCACATTGTTCTACACCTGACTAAGAAACTCTCAGAAAGAACTTGTGCCCTCTTCCTAATTTATGTCCCTGATCAAAGCAAGGAAGAATTTTAGCCTTTGCCAATGCAACTAGAAAAATTAGACATTTGTACTGAAATCTCGTTCTCATTAAAACCAAAGAGCATCTTGTGCTTAAAGTTTAATTGGGTAGAACTGGTCCTGAAAGACATGGTATATGATTTAGAGAATTAAAAGATAATAAATTGCCATTCCCAAGGACACCAAGAGTAGAATTAATCCAAAATAAACAGGATATGTCAACTGGAGATGCCCGTCTTTCTCCATTAACTATAGAGGGAATGTAAACAACTATTTCTTAGTTATATATTTGACCATTAGATAACTAAAGGTACATGGGCTGACTACCATCTTTAATGGGATAAGAACACAGCAATGCATATGCACACACACACATCACATACCAATAACATCACTTTTTAGAAGCCACCTCCCATCCTTTGGTGTGAAGGCTTCAGTCTTTGGCTGAATGTCTTACAAAAGTTCAGGCAGAAATGAGGATCAGGTTAGAAAACATTTAAACAAGTTGGACATACAGTCCCTGGCACCTGACAAGATGCACTCCATGAGTGCTGAAGGAGCTGGTTGAAGTCATTACAAGGCCACTCTTGATAACTTTTGGAAAGTCATGGCAACTGGATGTTTCCTGTCACTCATCTATAAGAAGAGCAAGAAAGAGAATCTGTAAAACCTCAGGCTCATCAGACTCACTTCAATCCCTGGGAAGGTATAATCCTGACAAGCCATTTGAAACATATGACATATAAGAGGGTGATTGAGAGTAGTCAGCAGAAATCAAGCCTGAACAACCTGATGGTCTCTATGATGACATGGATGATGATTATGTTGACTTGAGTGAAGGTTTTCAAACACTGTCTCCCATATCCTCATAGGCAAACTGATCAAGTGTGAGTGGACAATGAAGTGGCTTGAAAACTGAACTGCAGTCTTACAATGACTGGCAAGAAGGCCAATCACTAGTGCTGGACCCCAGGGGTCAATATGGGGTCCAATACTGTTTAACATCCTCATTAAAGACTTTGATAATGGGGCAGAGTGCACCATCAGCATGTTTGGAAGCCATACAAATTGGGAAGAGTGGTTAGTACACTGCTGATTGTGCTGCCATACAGAGAGGCTTGAATAGGCTGGAGAAACGGGCAGACAGGAATCTCATGAAGTTCAGTAAAACACAGAGGTTGGACTATGATGATCTACAGGGTGCCCTTCCAACCTTACCAATTCAGTGATTCTGCAAGCTTAAAAAAAGCCTATTTTCCTTACATTAAATATATCTATAGATACCTTTTTGACAGAGGTATCTCCTTCTTATCTGTTTTGAAGCAGCAACTTGAAATTTGGCAGAGGCATGGGGTTCGTATCAAGGACATTCAAATTCCTGATCAATAGTCCTGCAAAGATTAACAATCCATAAGCTTGCACAACACTAATTTCACCCAACACTAATTTCAATTTTATTCTCCTCATGCCCTAGATCCACTTCTGTAAGAGGAAGGCAAAACTTATCTCAAAGATTTTGTGAAGAAAACTGTTAATGAAGAGGCAGATATCCTTGTAACCATCACATACCCATGAGAAAATTCAAACTTAGCTTTTCAAAAGGGATCTAACTAAACTGCAGTGAATAAAGTATAGGTAGAAGCTTCTTGCAGAACAGTGAGAAAGAAGTAGCATCATGAATCAGTAAGAAAACACTGTTCTTCCTGTGCATTGAGTGAGGCAGAAATCCTGCAGGAAACAAAGTGAGCCTGCTGGGGATGTGTGGTCTGTCCTGCTCCAGGCTGCAGTGATTGGGCTCAGCAGGGACCCTGCAACAGCCCTGTCTGCTTTATTTCATATCCTTTCCCCACACACACCTTAAATAAGCAAGCCACCCTGTTTTTACTCTTTCCTCACTGGCCTCCATTTTGCTGACCACATCCTTACTTGAGAATTTCAGCTTCGGTCAGCCCATCCCCACCTCTGTCCTTTAAAATTTTCAGCTACAGGGAGTTCCCCACACTCCCTGTTCACATCTTTTGTCTTGTTACTGTATTGCTATTTTAGCCTTGGGTTGGCCCACTCCTTTCCCTGCCTGCAATGCCAGCAGTTTCTCACACTATCAGCCCGTATTCCTCAGTGAGGACTGAGGGCAGCTCCAGCCCAAAGTCCTGCTGTTGCCAGCACCACAGCGACTCCTGCACACAAGACACTCTGCAGCAGTGATGACGAGCCTGTGGCTTTGTGGCACACACCACATCTCTCTCACCAAAGGGTACAGTGGTGTTTGCAGTGGGGTGGAATACAATCTTCCTCTCACTGGCTGGTGGCACAAGATCTGGTCCCTCTTCATCACCTGTTCTACAGGCAGGTAGGTCTCTATTGAGCACCAAATCTTGTAACAACCCTCCTGCTGACAGACTCCAGGGACCATTGCTATGATGTCTTTCCAGCTGATTCACTTTACTTTCCCAAGGCACCCAATCATTTAATGTAAACCACTGTCCAACACCCTTGACAGAGATGATGTAAAAAAATAAAGGCTGTATCATAAAGGCTGTGCTGAAAATGTCAGACTAAATGACCGCCCAACCCAGTATCTCTATCACTGTCTAAGTTCACAGGGAGGAGCGCAGACCAGAGCAAGATGCTTCCTCAAAAAATCCCAACTTCTAAAGTATTATAGCTAACCACCAGTTAATGGTTGTATCTCTGCATGTTATAACTCCTAACAACTCTTTTAATGCATTAATTTCTCTAATTATTTATTTGAAGTCACATATCTGGCAGATGGTAACACACAGGGAGAAATCATTTTGTTTTCCTATGCTACATGTTTCTATCATATTCTTTACTTATCTGTCTTTATGTAGAAAAAACAATTGTCTATTTAATTATTCTTTATATTCAAACCATCCTATGTATTTGACCATTCTTACCAGCACTCTGGTTTTCTTTGAGAGGGGAGAACTGAACTGCATCCAGTATTTAGGATGAGAGCACTCCAAGAACCTCTACAATGAAAACTATGTCATCTCATTTCTGGTTTTTTATTATTTTCCTAATAATTCCTGAATTCTGTCTCCTTTCTCATGGCTACTCAGCACTAAAGTTACAGTTTTATATGCTTGCCTGTTAAAGTTCCTGAACAGTACTGGTTAGTTCAGCCTCCATCACTGTGTATTTAAAGCTGAGATTGGTTTTTGCAATGTGCATTACCCTGACCCATATCTACACAAATTTCATTGTGCATTTAATCACCTGATAACAGCATGACAGTGTTCTGCTATTCTTCAGAAGAACCTCCTACCTTCATTAATTTTGTTTTTACTATCACCAGCAAACTTGACTTGGCATCCTCAATTACATTTTTTAAAGTAATTAATATGCTAAGTCTATAAACATATACTTAGAAACAAAACCCACACACAAATGGGGAAAAAAACCAAACGAAAATCAAAAAAGCCACCAGAACCTCCTTGATGTACAGAAAAATAAGTGAAACAAAATCCTACATTCATTAAGGATTCACTAATCCCTCTAAAGAGATCTGTGTATCCAGTCCAGAGCAGTAGAAGCACTAAAGATGGAAGATCAATATAAAATAGTCAGTTCTTGTGAGCAGTGATTTTGGCATTAAAAGCTCAGAAATCGCTGCAGGAAAATTAACCTCTAAGCAGTGTTCTGTAACAAGAACATTAAAAAAAAAAAAATTGTCTGACCATGCTGCCTGAAAAATTACAAGGCTGTAACGTTAAATATGAAAGCAAATAAAATTCAAAGCAATCTAAAGTGCCTACGTTTTTCCTTCACAGCAGCAATAAGAAATCGCATCTTGTGAGCATAGAACTGATTTGGAACATAATTCTACAGAAGCTTCCAAGAGTGTAGAAGCTGACTCATGCAAATAAAAGCTTGCATGAGATGCATGTTCAGCAATGCCGGTAACAAACTCAGTGCATGATAATGAAGACTTCAAACCTGTGGGGCAGCAGAACAGGTTATTTTGGTATCCCTAACACCTATTCTATTCTGATGTGCTGTCAACAATGGAGTTGCAACACCTTTCTGAAGCTGAGTGTGATACCTACATTGCTTTCAGCTAGGTGAGGGTAACGTCCCTTTGTTTAAAAAAAAAAAAAACAATGGAAAACCACAGTCCCCAGAAGAGGTCTCGGGAGAAAATGGACAGGAATGCTGTCTGGGGGTTTCCAAGGATCTGCTAAAGGTAAGAGTGGTGAAAGACTGGTTTATATAGTGAGATTGAGATATTAAAAACAGAAGAAATACCCAAGAAGCACTCCAAGAGAATAGCAAAGCCATTACACGGGACTGTCTCTGCAATTTTTCTGGTACTTTCTTTTTGCACAGTCTTCAAAAGAGAGACAGAAAAATAGCATGGTTGCTATGAAACTGCTTCCTGATGTTTGGTTACTCTCTGTCTGCAGGATGCAAGAACAGGATGGCACCAGAAAAAAACCCAGCCACCTCTATCCCCACTGTCTTCTCCTGAGAGTGACAACCTGCAATACCCTAACTTTAAGCAAGCTGTAGGAAAGGGTGAGGCTGTTTGCAAGAAAAAAACCCTTGAGTTGGTCTTATAACTTAGCAGGGGGAAAACTACAGATGCTTGGAAAAAGAAGTCACTTAGGCGTTATGGTCTGAAGAAGTTAGAGCTGATTATTTCACAGAAGGAATTAACCAATGTCAAAGGTTTCCCGGAAAACAAAACTCATTCCATGATGACATTGATTGTTGGAAAGCAACAGTAACTACCCAGCCATGCAGAAGAGACAAGTTTCATCACTTGTACAGCAACACAGACCATCATGGTGGTCTATATTCTGTGGACCAATTTCTCCAGAAAAAAGGAAAATAAAAATATACCTTTGGCCAGCTTGAAACTTGCTAGACATTCTCAACGAATGGGATATACAGCTACACCAACCAGAAAATACCAGCATTTCTCTGCCCCATCAGTAACCCACAGATATCCAGAGGGTCAAAAGCAGACTTGTGCCATGACACAAGAGCCCATTTCTTTAAGTGCAATTCTTTCTCTTTAAGTTGCCCTGCAAGACTATTTCAGGCAATTCAATACTACAGTTCAAATTAATGGTTTTGGAGAGAAACAAAAAAGAGAGATTAATTTGTAAAAACTCCTGCTCTTTGTGGTTTTTGCAGTGCTGCAGAATATATTGCCAGAAGGGAGGACTGTTCACCAGATCCTTTTAAAGGCATCTGTCAGTCTGAGTGAGCCAAGGGGGGAGTGGGAAAGGGAAGGCTCTCTCCAAACAGGTGAACAGAGGACAAGCAAGATTTTACCCTGGGTAGATTCAGATTCAGTAGAAATACTACAGATTAATTGACAGCAGACCAGTTTATTGCTGCATGTAGGGCTTGGATTTGTAGATTAACAGATCACAAGAACTATGGAATTATGAATGGAAAGCAGCTAGTACTGAAGAAGACGAAAGTCAATCACTGGAAGAAAAAACAATGGAAATGTTAATACCCTTTTGTGAAAAGCCGTAAGAACAAGCACTCTATGAAATGGGCTACACAAATGCAGCTTTTAACATGATTCAATACCAAGATTTTCTGAAGCAAAAGGAAGCTTTGCACTTGCATTTCCTGAGTCTTTGCATTTCATCCTATAATCTGAGATCACTACCAGAAAAACCCTTCTCAATCACCATTCACTCACCTACACTTCACTAGGTGTAATATTTTAATTCTTATTGTTTCCAGATTAAAGCTTCCTGTTCTTAGAAGATTGTCTGAAATCCTCCTGCTATGACCTAATTATTCAGCAGGATTTGTGATCTCAAGCTCCTGCCTTGAAGAAAAGCAGGTGCTTCATGATCATGGTAGCTAGAACTCCAACAATCAGAATGAGCAAAAGAGACAAAACTGCCTTGTAATTATCTAACACCCATAGAAAAACAAAATGGCTGTTGAGGTGACTGGAGAAAGAAGGGATAAACTATTAGTCCAGTTTTTCTTAACACTCGATAACTACTGTTATCACTCTGAACCAGAAGGTCTGAGTACCTGTACTAGCTGCCTGGTTCTCTGCTCAAAAATGACTGCCACAGTGGCCAGTCTGGATGCAATTCTCTCAGTTTATTTCTCAAGTGGGAATCTCAAAGTAGGCAAAGCAATGGTAATGCCAACTCTCTCCAGCAACCACAGCTGTTCCTTTACTTCATATAATGGTCCCCTCTCTCCCTCTTTGCCCCTTTCCACTGGAGAAGAACCAAGAATTGTCTGATCAAGCCCCAGGCAGACACAGTTCATTCACCTAAAAGACCTCTCAGCAGAGGATTTTACCAGGGATGTGAGCCAAGCCAGTGCAAACACATGAACTTCACTGTCTAGACCCACAAATGTTGCAGTACCTGTTGGCCTTTAACACTTATACAACAAAATCTGTGGCTAGGAAGTCTCCTGAATTTTGCAGTTGGTTTGTTTCTGATCATCTGTTTTGCAACCACCAAGTGCTACTTGGTCCCCTGCAGTCAGCTGCTTGCTTGCTACATTAGGCTGTTGGCCCACAGAGTTGGACTCCAGTGAGAGGAGACAGGAATAAAAACAGGAATAAAAACACCAGAAAGTCACCTTCCCTCCTATCTTCCTTTGGATGCACATCAGAAGTGTACAAAGCAGACCAGGACTTGCCAGTCAGCACAGCACTGCCCACAGTGTTACACCAACTCAAGGTTCAGCAGTGCTCGGAGCTCTAGGAAGTCAACTGCTTTGCAGTTGTGGCAAATGGAACCTCAGAGAGATTAGAGAGATTAATTTACCTACTCACAGTAAAATAAGTGACAACTTGCAACACTAACATGTAAATCCAAACCATCAATATACCAGTTTAACACATAATAACCAGGTCACTCACTTCTTCAGTTTTTTCAGGAGTTTGTCCCTGAGAGCCGGTGTAGACCTGTAAAAGTTTCCCCCCATTTTTTCCCAGTGTCCTTCTTTTCCAGTCTGGCGCAGAGGGGCTACAGTCAGACTATTCTGAGGGCTTGCAGGTGTTGAGTAATACATTTGGTGCATGCACTTGGATGTGCAAGGTGCAAGGTGCAAGATGCAAGTTAAACTCTGGATGGTGCGAGTCCAAGACAAGGGGCCGCGAACTGCCTTCCTTTGCATAACAAAGGGCCCGGGGACCTGTGGCGCCAGCCAGGGGAGCGGACACTCGGATACCGGAGGAACCGATGGCTTCAGACTTTCAACGTGCACAGACTGTAAGGGCATAAAACCCCCAGGGTTTCCTTTGTTCAGGGGTCCTCGTGGGAGGTCAGTCTTGAGCTGTTATTCTTTTGTTAAGGTTTAAGATCAAAAAGCTGAAAATGTAGTCAAAGCATTTAACTGACAGTTATCAAAAGTAAATAAATCAAAGATCATGGAGACAGATACGGCAGGGAGTAGGAGGAAACCATGCAACATTTTGCTTGAAAGAGCGTAGTCATGCTGAAGAGCAAGTTCAGACGAGTTTGGAGAGACAGTAACAAGGAAACCACGTTCACCTCGATTTATTCTGAGCGACGCCAGCGAGTGATTTCTCATTTTTCGTGAAGGTGGTAAGTGTTCTACTCTGATACTAGCAGCATTTTCACAATGCAATTGCTTAATGCAGAGACAAAATGCTGCAGGGATGTCCAAACATCACATAACCCACGATATTCCGAGGGCTTATTCTGCCCTAACTGCGGCGGCAGAGGTCAGATGGGAGAGGGACAGTGGTTTAAAGTGGTTTGAACCACAAACTGCATAAATAGAGAGTAATGACACTGCCGACATGCGCGCAATCATCTGCCTACTCTGTCCTCTCACAGGGAGGAAGGAGAGGGGATGGTGCAGGAAATATTCGCGCCCTTTCGGGAGGGATTTCTCACCTCCATAACACTGCACGTTGCCAGTGTCATTCCTGACAAAATTTTGCTTCCCGCGGTTCCTCTCCTCTCCGGATTTCAGTATTATTGATCTGGTGACATCCAGGGCTCTCTGTCTTCAGGCAGAGCAGGTGGGGAAGGGAAAGGAGCGAGCTGAGCTGCTGGCCTGCGGGTGCCAGGCTTCATCTCTGGTACTGGTGGTCCCTCTAGAGGTAAAACAGCAGTGTGCTGTTTCCAAATCTGCTTAACCTCATGTATCCCTGCCGAGTTGGCAAACAAGGGAAAACGAGTGTGAGTTCTGAGAAGCTGGATGTAGGTCTCATGCTCAGATTCAGCTGCTGCAAATTACCAGGAGTACACATGTAGTATGTACACATCGAATTGCACCAACTTAATATACGCATGAGCTGAGTATGGGCTCTGCTGCTGCATTCAGTTCTGCCTCACCCCCAGCACCCTAAACCCCAAGGCTGAAGACTTCAATGATTATGCTTGATGGGTTATCTATTTCTTTTTCCATATATTCATCCCTTTCCCCTACAGTATTCATGTTTTCATTTTCAGATACTAAAGGGAAAACTAAAAATGTTTAAATGAGGAATGCTATGTGAATAAACAAAATTACAGTATTGACATTTATTGCCTTTTTTATACCCTCCAACTTAGGTTCAGTTGCACTCAGGAAAAATATCCAAGTGTTACTAGTGAAAAACATATACACATGTGTGCACATACATATACACACACACATACATATAAAAAGAACACTGGATCTTTTGCTTCCTTCTCACAGTGATTACATATTGATCACAACAAGCTCCTCGAGAGGAGACAGAGCAACAAAAGCTCTTTGTCTGATTGCTTTGCTGCCGACCACATTTCACAGTCTGGATGCCCAATTTCACACACACATACACACACAAACACAGATGCCTTCTGCTCTGCAGTTGCACACAACCAATGGAGCTCTAAGTTACCAGCTTATCACTTACTGTTACCACATGAACATGTGGTTTGAATCAGCTGGGCACCCAAGGGAGTTGCACAGATTTTGTCATTGCATTTCAGGGGAGCTGAGCTGGATCCTTGGTGAAGAGAACAGAAAAAAATGTACATGTACAAACCTGGAAGCCAGAGCTGACAGAAGCCCGAGGGCAGTGCCTTGCATTGTGCCTACCGAGGCTATGGCAATCCATCTGGGACTGTAGCTACTTACACGCTGCATTACTCCAAGCCTGAGTCTTTGCTATCAGCACTAGTTTCTTGCCACAGCCCTTCACTAGATACCAACCAATCTAAGCATCATGGGAGACTTTCCAGGATACGTGTGGTGGAGTCAGACATTGATAACAGCCTTCTCTAACGAATATATGATTAATTACCTAGTTAAATCAAATATTTATGCACATCTACTGGATCAGTTCATCTAAAAAAAAAAAAACAAAAAAAAAAACCAGAAAATTCTCCAGCACCCTTTAGCTGAAGTGACTAATCCCAATGGCACACACAGGATGTCCACAAATATCAAGATGGTTCTATACCTAGAACGACAGGAGATTCAAGAATCTACTAATTCTCATATATATGAAAATGATCCTGAATCTAAGGCAGTCCCATGCATCCTCTGAGTTTCTGTTTCTTTTACAGTAGCACTGTGTATATTGTAACTGTTTCAAGTGAGGTACTTCAAAATACTTTGCACACAAGCAAACCTGACAGGCTTCCTCACAGTAACCACCTGGATACGTTTGTGTGGACAGCACATAGAAGGTACCTGGCTTTTCTTTTATATTGAGGCAAGCAGTTTCAAATCACATTGCATTATCAAGAGCCTGCAAATCACCTGTAATCTGGCATAGCTCCATATTCAGTAACTCCAAGCTAAAGACTGGAACTTAAATGACTAAGAAGCACACAAAAATTTGTTGGTATGTGGCAGTCAACATCAAATTGCTGTGAAGTAAAAGCTGCCTGCTTTTGCTGTTCTCTCCTTATTCTCATTACAAAATTACTCTGAGCGACTTTGGTTTCTGCATGCAACATCTTAATTCATTTGAAACCATTACATGTACATATTAATCTACCCAGCTACTTTTGCTAACAATATTCAATGACCTCTTTTAAAATATGTGAACAGGGCTTATCCCAGATATACACCACAAAAGGGTTTGTTAGTAGCAGTAAACCTGCAGCAATCAATAAAGAGAGTTAGGAAGAGGGCTCGGGTTTTGTTTTTGATATATTGTTTCTTTCTCCTGTTTAAACTAGGACATTCTGTGAATACTACTGAAACAACAGCGTCATTAGATACTATCGGAGAATTAGAAAGCAAGTGGCAGCGCTAGATTTGATAGCAGAAACATTTCATTATCAGCAAAAGGGCCATGGCAAGTTCAGCAAATTCCAGCTCAGAGCCTTCATCATTGTTGTCCAGGGTTTCACGAGCAGAAATCATAACAGTTCCCACATTCTATACTTTTCATAAATACTGGTCTTCAAAGTAGCCAGAAGCATGACATTCTCCTAAACCTATTTGCTTCATATAGCAAAAAGCCTGCAGGCAGTGTGACAGTGTTTGGGAACATACTGAAGATGGAAGATGCACTAAAGCCGTGCTAAGGCAAGCAGTATCCTTTGGGGTTCCAAAGAGCTTCTCTTCCTGTGACAGGTGGGACACACTTAGTGATCTGGCAATTAATGCAGTCTCCAAGCCTTTTAAATATCATACATACACAATTACTCAGTCTTCTGAGTCTCAAGGAATTTATATTCCTCAATTATGTCATTAATATCCCAGGTATTAAAATATTAATTCTGTGAGATAGAAAGCTACTCTCACAGATTATAGCTACTCCTACAACTGGAAACAGGAACAGTTTCTAGTGCATGTGGCACTGAAAGTAATAAATTATTCAGTAAACAGTATCCAGGTTTGACAACTTAAGAACAATAGTTTCTTAGTATCAAAACTTCAGCTGACTTCAGTGGGAACAGAACCGAGCTGTTGGAGTAAGTAACATCAGATTTAAAAATCTGGATTATGGGTAGCCCTCAATTAAGTCTTGGTGATGATATGCTTATGACATGTTTAAATCACGCTAATACGGTCTTTGAATATTTTATTAATTCTCCTGAGCAACCTGGCTGTTTCACAGCCAGTTGGAAGCAGGTCAAAGCCAGGCTAGGCAATGTTTTCAGGGTGGGCCCTTGCCAGACATGAGTAATTACCCTGGAATCTTACTCCTGAGAACTCTTTCTAAATGATGTGAAAAAATAACCTACATTAAACTGCATTTTCCAAATAGACATTTTCTCTCCATATCAGAAGCTTAGTTAAGTAAGTAGTTTAGGTGTTCATGAGAAAACCCTGGTTGTAATGATACCATTTATTCTTCTATTTCAGGAAGAAGCTAAAAATAGGAAGACAAGACAAATGCTGTGTTCCTCTGCAGTACTGCTCACTTCATCTAGCTGCTCCTCATTATACCATTAAATAAAACAGTGATGATTCCATAACACTATAAAATTAATCTTGATATACATATAGATTTATGTTGCAAATAATCCAAATTTGGAAATAGCTGAAAAGAGGTGCATGCATTGCATACAACTTCCCGTACATCCATGTATCCACTTTTCCTACTTTGTGATCTATGGAGACTTCTCTGATCATATGTTGCTGGCTTGCTCCCTCATTTTCTCTACCTAAAGTATGTCTTAAGAAGTGAAATGTACATTGCCATGATTAAATTTTACATCATTACTTCAGCAGTTTAATGGCAAACACAAAATCCCAGTCAAAAGGGATGGGCACAGTGAAATAATGTTTCTCCTGTTGTGATGTTGTAGCTATGCTGGAGAGCTCTGTCAATTTGCTTTGTGTTCTGCAACCTCAAGAGTATTTCACTGCTTGCCCTCACTTAACTGCAGACCATTAATCAGTCAAAAATGTATATTTGGGCTTTGGAAAGTACACACAAACCACTAGAGAAAGACCATGAAATAATATTCAGTACTACTTATCCTGAACTCAGAAGCAAATCCAGTAGATTGTTTTATTACTTCTCCTCTGTTTTTATTTTGAATTCAGTCACTCTGTTCCACAAAGCTGAACAATAAGGATGTAATTTTATCTTTTAAAAGTAATTTCAGGTTCCAACCTCCTCCTTTGATGGTAAAAAAAAAAATAAAAAAAAATCAAAGCCTTCATTGTCTTTTTCTTCAAGTAACTACATTAATAGTTGCTCCATCTTATGTACTCGGCTACATCATGTTACTCATTTGATTTCAATTTAGCATTTAGGTGAGCAAGATTTGTGGGATTTGCATCCAGTGACTGCATGGCACGCCTGTCACTCAGTTACTTGGGCCACAGCTAACTTCTTTACAGAACAAGGAAGTGGAACTCAAACACTGAGGATGCAAATGTTCTTATCCATAGGTAAGACCAGACTTCCATAGGCACCAATCTATGTGCTGTTGGATCAGCCAGCAACAGAAATTTGATCAATAGCAGGATCTATACAGATCATATTTAGATGTGATTGAAATAGTAAGAATATAAATTACAGAGCTTATACTGGATTTATCATTTTATGTGAGCTTTCAGAGGCTGTCAAAGAACAGGTGATTCCTGTTCTTGTGTAATGTAACTGTAGCACTAAGACATAAACAGCAGAAGCATAACCCAGTAAGTGTTTTAAACTGAGCTGAACTATCAGAGAGACTTTATGCCAGATCAAAGCTTTGGGTCATAGAGCAACATTTTTAAACTACTTGTAGAAGTCCAAAAGTTGGACTTCATATTTTAAGCTACCACCCAAATTGGTTCCAGTATCAGTGGCTCTGTGTCTGCAGCATTACACCTCTGATTTTCATAACGAAATTAATCTCTTAAATCTAAGTAAAATATGGGTAGGGTTTTTTCCTAATTTTACTTCTAGATCATCACCACGGAAATGTTTATCTGAAATCCTTAAGACATAGTCAGGTAGTAAAACCTAACTGTTGGAAAAGTCAGTCTAACCTGACGTGGTTTTCTTCTCCACATTTAGCCCCTGTGATCTAACAGACATCTTGATCCAGCAGTGAACATTTGATGCTGTTTGAAGAACCAGCTTTTCCATGGTGACCCCAACCAAGCACAGTATCAGTGTTTGAGCATAGCTTTGAATATCAGCCTCTAAGATCTTATCAGTTCATTGTCAATGCTATTTGTCACCTGTTTCTGCTCTTCTCCAACTCCAGGCCACCTTATGACCCCAGCCCAGTCCAATCATCTGCAGCCGTGTACTCACACCAACATTGCTGAGATGCATTTCCCTTCACCTTCTGCAGTCCAGAGTCTTGCTCCCCTACAGCACCACATAAACACAAAAAGCCAGTTTTGACCATGTAAACACACTGTCACAAGCTCAGGATAACTTTAAATGGCACTGTTTATGGTCATAAAACCATTAAAATAGGATCAGAACTCAGTTCAATTCAATTTTGATGGTTAATTACAAAAAACAACTGGAAACCAACAATCATACCACTTGACTTTTATAAATAAGTAACACAGTAAATTACAAACTGCAGATGGCAAACTTGAAAGAATTCTACAAGTATTTTCAAGCAAAAAGTAGTTTACAAAATGTAACAAACATCCACAAAACAAAACATCCAGCAGTCTCAATCAATTTATTACAAGCAATACTTAAGCTAATCACAGTCACATACTAAGCAAAGTAATGGCTCAAACACAAAGATTGACTTTTGCCATCTGTTTTAAAATTGTTGGACCACCACTTAAAGAAAAAACACAAGCTGGCATTTCATAAGACTGAGGCTATTAGTGAGAGAAGAAACATGAAGTGCTAGTTTGTTTTCTTGCCAAAGAGAATCTTGTACAAATTTAAAATATGTTAGTGTATGAGTGTTTCGCAGATACTATTTACCATATTGATATCTCAAATTTCAGTCTGCGATTTATATAGTTTTTTGATATGCAGTGTTTTGCACTCAAAAAGCTAAGCAAACATGACTCCATTTTGCCAACAGCACAAAAGAGACGGTTCTTACACACTGTGCTTCAAAGTAATTCTGGAATGGGACAAGAAAATGAATATATGACTTCATTAGAAATCATGCACATGATCACAGCAATATGCAAACCAACTAAATAGAGCCCATAGATGCACACTGACTCTTGACGGCACTTTTCCTCCAAGTCTAAGGTTAAGGTCTCACCAGTTCCTCTTACGTCTTACACAATGCTGGTGGAGATTGCCCTTCTAGAGCAGAACCTGTCTTAATAATGTCTCTTTCCTTAGTGTTAGAGAAGCAGCCAGTGCTGATTAACTTCAACAGAAAAAATACTTCCTACCCAAGGCTTCCTCCCACGAGGTGTTAAGTACCTGTTAGGGACGCAGCCTTTATACATCTGCATATGCATTCATCAAAGAGACCCAGAGACCCTAATTCAAAATGGGGGTCATGATTTCAGATGGGAATACCACTGGCAAGTAGCTGTGAAACCAAACAGTTTGGGTTCATTTTAACCTTCCATCCTTTCAACTGGACTGATCATTTAACAGGCTTGTTAAACCAGTCATCAGAGTGCTTTTACTGATATGCAAGTGCAGATATGTTTCTGCCTTTTTAATAATGCAGTGGGTGTAATGAGTCACAATGCAATGAGTGAAAATAGAGTACTGACTCATGTCTGTTAAAACATGTCTCAACTAGATGTGTAGTGATGAGGTAATAATGCACTAAAAAGCATAAGAAGATATTAGGAAGCAGAAGTGAAGGTCTACTCATTCGTGAAGCTCAAGAAAGGTACATCCACACACTGGCTAGATACAATTTTGTTAATCAGCTCCTTCAACACATGACCATGTGCCTGACAGTAAAATGTCCCAAACGTATAAAAATAAAAAAAATATAAAAATCTCGAATTCTTTCAGCATACTGAGATGCTAAGATTACATTAGGAGCCCCTGGGCTCTGGCTGTCAGAAGCAGAATTGGCCACAGGCCTCCGACACTGATGCAGAACCAGATCCCAGATCTCACTGTGATCCATGATCGTGTTGAGAAACACTATTCCTACTTACTGCAACCCCAAATCACTAACTCATCCCTAACAACACAACTGAATAATGTGACGTACTTCTAAATAATGGATCGAGGAGCACAACACTTTTAACACACATAAAACCTATGGGATTTGGCAGGATTTACCCTAGCCCCAAATCTGCTGAAATTTGTCATTCTTCATTTTTGTTTTGTAGGATTTTTTTTGCCTCAGAGTAAACCACGCTACAACCCTGGCAAACATCCTGGAAGGGACCAGCCAGCACTGAAGGCAAGCTACTACAGCAGCAAGGTGAACATGAGTCAGCAGTATGGCCTGGCACTGAAGAAGGCTGACAGTGGCCTGTGTTAACAGAACCATAGCAAAAGAATCAAAAGAAGGGATTATTACCATTTATTCATCACTCGTTGAACCACATTTAGAATACTGCATACAGTTTGGGGCCCCCTTCTCCTCCCCAGTACAAGAAAGACATTAAGTCACTGGAGCAAATCCATCAGATGGCCACCAAAATGGTTAGAGGCTGGAGCACTTGCTCTTTGAAGAGAGGCTGAGTGATCTGGGCCTGTTCATCCCAGAGAAGATACAGCCCCAGAATGACCTCAGAGTAGCCTTCTCTAACCTAAAAGGAAGTGCAGTGTTCTACACATCTCTACCCTACCTCTGTGCACCTAAATCAGGACAGATTAAAGAAGCTTAGTAAATCCTATGAACAGAGGAAAATAATGGTTACTTTCAGCAGTAGCAATTGAGTGTTCACTAGCAAGAAACTGGAATTGTGAAGTTTTCCACTAGGGCCTGCTACAGAGATGAAAACCTGCTAGTCAAGTACTTGAACAAAAAGCACCACAGAGACCAAGTACCCTTGTCCCAGGTCTGCATGCAGTTCTCTTCCTTGGTAGTACCTAACAGACAAAAGCATTAACTTTGTGGTACTCTGCCTGGACTGCCTTTTAATTTGGCAGCCACATATATTGCAAAAGAAAAAAAAAAAAGTTGATGGACCCTAAGTTTGAAATGAAAAGGAACAGGTCACTTTGCCCCACCTAAATTCTGTAGGTATAACTAAAATCAAAATATGTTTGACAGGAACAATGGCATATTGTCTGTTGTTCTATCCCTCCATCCCTGAACTAACTGCATGACAAGTAACCTTTACCAAATTCCAATCAAATAAACTGAAGCCTTCCAAACAGGAAGTACATTTGCTTTAGATGCAAAATTCCTCCCATCTTTTTAGTAACTGACAACCAAGAGTGTGACTTACAGAAAAGAACCATCCTTCAGTACAAATTACATCCACCAACACTCTTCCACATATGAGTGTTTCCTTCATCCAACACATTGCCAAAAATATATATGTTTTTCCTAATGCCAAAATAAAACATTTATGGGCACACATTTTTATAGTAGCTTCCCAGAAGATGGGAAAACACTTAAAGCCAAATTGTTCATTAAAATGCTTCATGAAAAGCATGTATCAATTCTCTTAATAGCCATATTAACTAAAATCAACCATTCCAAAGGATTTGGAACTATTTACCAGCTCAGTTCAAACCTATTAATCACATTTCAGTAGCTATTCTGGGAATCCAAATCCCCAGACAACTTTGAAAATCTTATCCACAGAGTACCTTTAGGATTCAATACAGGCTTTACAAGTACAATCCTGGAGTACTTTCTGTAGGAGACTGCCCTCATTAATGCTTCTGAAGTGTGACAACTTTTTACCAACATGGCACATTTCATCTACCACCATGCTGCAAAAGAGCTCTGTGAGCAATTACAGTCCTGTCTTCAGGGTGATTCATTCCCCTTAATTAAATGCCCTTGAAATATTACTGCTATGAATGCATCAGATGCAGCCTCTGTTTCAAAATAAGATGAACAAGGACAGAACAAAAGCAGAGATAACTTTCTCAGCACCAAGAAACTCAAAAACTAAGTTTGGACAATTTTTTTTTTAATAATTCTCGGTTCTACGAAACTGAGATTCTATTATATTATAACTCAAAAAATACAGTCCTTCAAAAATGTCTTTCAAGGAATTACCATCTCATTATTCAAATTAGAATAACCAAGGAGCAACAACAAAACCAAAAAGGAGCAAGAACCAATAAACAAAACCACAATTAACACAGCAACTGAGCTGTTATTTAAATATTTCTTTCAGTGCTATGTCACCCCAGAATTTAGCTACTATCCTGGGCACACACACAACACTTCACATCGCTGAAGTGTTTGATTTAACTCATTTTGCCAGTCAAGACAAACCCAAACTTCAGAGACCTATCTTATGACAATGGGCACAGAAGTAGTACAGTGAGTCAGTCTTTAGAAACTGTGGTACTCTGTGGCTGATGTACCATCAAAACTAAGAACAATACACCAAAAAGAGATCCTTTTTTATCAGGAGAGTTCTAGTGTAGAGAGACATGGTTTGCAGGATCAGAGCATTTGCAGTACTTGGCAATTACTTCCAAGTTCTTAATTTGTATTTTAAAAGCCACACTTCTTTTTCCACAGGCCAAGAAGAACCACCAGAAAAACAGGGGAGGAAAAAGGAGCTTAAACACATAAATACATGCATCAACTCCTGAGATACAGATCTAACCTTCCAGCAGCTACAAAGAGAAACCAGCTCATCCACCAAGTCTGAAACTGTGTTAGGACTATAACCTATGAATTACAGGTCCATAAATTGTAAGACTTCAGCAACATCCTCTTTAGAAGATTCCACAAAAACGATACAGACATTTTAGTCCAGATTTCACAGGTTACATTCTAGCCTGTTTTGGATGTAGTTCAGGGTAATAATTTTTCTTGGTGAGTTCCAAGAATAACAGTGTTTCTTGATACTTGGCACCTTTTCAAAGCACAAACAACAGCTCTCAAAGCCAATTTCATTTCCCCCTTGAGATACATGTATTTGCTTAGGTGATCCAGGGTCATTTACAGAAAGAAGATACCAATTTCAAAATGGTTTCATAAGATTTAATTCTGTTTTCTGTAGTATATGATTCCATATACTATACATACTTCACACTTTTCAGTTTCTCGCTAATGAAAAATAAACTACTGCTACTAAAAGTCATATTTAATATTCTGTTTATTTTAAGAACTTACTGAGTTGGTTTTAGTTCCATCCTGACTAACATACAGAGGACTAAGGTAGGAATACTTAAAGCACTGCACGCAGCCTTGACCATTAAAAGTAGATAAAATCTAGACCAGTTAAAAAAATACCACTGGTTAGTGCTTTTAGGATTGATTATAAGACATGCAAAGAAGTTGTATTAACCTATTCTCATTACAGCTGTGCTACTCCCACTTCCATTTAAATCCCTAAATTATGATCCTGCAAACTCTGCAAACAATCAACTGCAGTTTGGCACTCCAAGACTGTTCTCAAATCTTCCAGTCGGGGTTCATGCATCAGCTGTGGTCATAGAAGACAAGGGTTAGAAGGGGAGCTCCAGGATCGTCTGGTCCAAACTTTCTTGGCCAAAGGACGGTCCAGACAAGATGGTCCAGCACCCTGCCCCACTGAATCTTAAAAGTGTTCAGCGCTGGGGAAGCCACCACTTCCCTGAGGGGATTATTGCAATGGCTGATTTTCAACAGCTGATAAGATGTATCTTCCTGCAGATAACGACCTGGCTGTACTTAAGCGCTTTGCCTTTTCAATAGGATGAGTTTCTGAATGTCTCCAAGATAAGAAAAATGCTTGCCAGGAGCAAACCTGGCCTTGGGTGGGATGATGCTCTTTCCAAACCTGTTTTCGTTGCATGAAAAGCAGATACACATGTAACTGTTCACAATATCAGCAACTCAGTTAACATAGGCTGTAATGGGAACTTGGGAAAACTGTCTGAAATAGGTAGTTCCACAGCTCACTCAACTTCATAGAGTGGCAAGTAACAGCAACATAATTGTTTTTCTGTTACATATAAATGAAATAGCCCTCAGAGCACATAGCCTTATCAGAATGGTGTTTCCTACCCCAGTCAAAAAAGCCCATCTGAGAAATAAACCAGCAAGTATCAGTATTTTTTTTCCTGCTTTACAGTTCAGCAAGAGACTAAATCACATGGTGTTTAAAAGCTCTAAGGGGAAGCAGCAATGCTAGTAGTCATAACAGTAGAAACATCACTTCCCTGTTTCAGCCCATTGTGACAGGTTTTTAGAATGTTGGTGTTTATTAGTTTTCTCCTCTTCATGCAGGCAACACATTTTTGAAGGCCATAAAGATTTTGTAAAAGAGAAGGTCTCCATTTGGAATCTACTTTTGAGATTTATCTTGCCCTTAAAACGTGCTATTTGGTATTGCCTTTCCTCAAGAATAAACACTTTAAAAAACAATATATCTGCAAATATCAAAATTAGCTTGAACATGCACTTGCCTATAAAATCATGTACAGCAATGAGACAAAAAGCCATCAGACCAGCAAAGTGCTGATTTGAAAATAGTCCACAGATGTCAGATACCTAGTCTAAATAGTTGAAATATTTTCTCAATTTTGCACAAAAAAACCCTAACATTTTTTAGCTTTTCTTTGGAAAACTATGTAGCATTTTATAACATCTGACATAAATTAAAACTGTCCAAACCACATCCTCAAAAACAAGGGACACATCTCCTCAGAGGAAAGGGACTACTGCAGTTCATAAGACTATCCATTAGATACTCATGTTGAAAGGAACAGTCCTCACTACAGAGTAATTAAACTGCTTATGTCAAAATGTTGGTTTCCATTTTCTTAATTAAAAAGAAAAGATAAGTCATGTCTGAGCAAGGCTAGAAATGAAAAATTAAATATACTCCCTCAACATAAATTGAGTACTTCTTCTCCAACACTTTGTCTTGCCCCAGGTTTTACGTTCTCATTAGCTGGTTGTTTGGATATTTGGAAATTCAAATACGTAAAGCACTATGAAGCACCAACTATTGCTTTTGTTTCCGTAACAGGGGATTACCGAGAAGTGACAGCACCTGGGATAACTCTTCCTGAGCACAGAGCAGGTGCCGAGCACCTCCCGCTGACACCGGCAGGAGCTCCCGGTCAGCAGACTCCAGGACGCGGACCTTGCGCTCAGGTGGGCGGCACAGGCTATCGACAAGCGAGATGTGTGACGCTGCAAACAGTCCCACTGGGATTTAACCAGCGGGGAACAAGCGCTCGCCCGCGAAATAAATCCAACACTGGAGCCTCAGAGCTCCTGCAGCCCAGGAGAGGGCTGTGCGCCCAGCACTGCTCCCGGGACAGTGTTTCTGTGGGGCAAGGGCTGAGCGAGGAGCCGCCGCCACCACATGCAAACACCGCACAACTGAGCCAGACGGGAGAGAACCGAGGGAAAGGGAGGAAACAAACAAACAAACAAAACCCACAAACAAACAAAGGTCGTATGGGGAGCTCAGGGCGGGGGCCAAACACCACCGTGCTCCGGCTGGGTGAGCCCTGACGACCCCACCAGAGCGGGAGTCCCCCAAGGACCAGACAGCCCGATCCCCCCCGGCCCAGCCCTTTATCGCCGCGGGCCCTCCGCTGACCCGATCCCCCCCCGGCGCCCGGCCCGCGAGGACCGCGCGCTGATTGGTGGCCGGCGGGCGCGTTGCGCCGTAAGGCGGGTGGCCATTGGCGGGTGGACGGGCCGCGCTGTAAGGTGGGCAACCATTGGTGGGCGGGCGGCCTCGTGCGGGCGCTGCCCGGCTTTGTACACGCGCGGCCCTTTAACAATGGGCGCGGCGCGCGGCACCGCGTGATGGCGGCGGAGCCCCG
>VYXB01007424.1:468507-499008 GCA_013397135.1 Pachyramphus minor | reverse complement strand
TTTTTTTTTTTTTTTGCGGGGCGAGAACGTGAGAGAAGGACAGGGTCATTTATTTGCTACCAAAGTTATCGTTACTAAAGCTAAGTTACTGCTGTGGAATGTGAATTCTGAAGCTTAGTAGGTGGAAGGTTTGTTTGTGCAGAGTTTTTTTCACTTCGATAGCATGTCTTAGAACTTTGAATTTACAAAAAAACTTAAAAAAATCCTACTTGATGTCATCAGGTTAAATTAATCAAGTTAATTCAAATCAAGTTAATTTCTGCTGAAAAAGTAACTTTACTCAAAATCCTATTTACACATTGTGAGTGGGCTGCACAGTCTAACTCATAAATTTATTCATGATACTGCTGTATACAAGGGGAGGTACTGGCTACTAGACAGGAGCACGAGAAACAATGTTTTCTACCAGTCCAAATTTTGTACACAAAGTAGATCATGCCACGGATTTTTCTTATCTTTGGTGTTGGTAGAGCTTTGTTTTGAGGGGTCCCCTCCCAAATTTGAGACGATGTGAGGTTTGTGTACATTTAGCTGCCTGAGAAAACACTGCAATTGGTGCGACATCGGGAAGCTCAGTGTTTGTTGTTGATACGTGCATTCCCCATTCTTCTTAAGGTTCAGCTAGCTGTTACTGGTCTTTTCCTTTGAGGCAGGAGATTTGGCAGCATTGGAACTTACAAATACTGTGGTGTAAAGTCTGGTTGCTGGGATCGAGCTGTAGCAAGAGAGGGGTTGAGTTAAACTATTGGACTTCGAGTTGAAGCAGCTGAGGAGTACTTGCATACTCTTGCTGTGTCCCTGCTGGGAGGTACAGCCTTTGCAGCAGAGGTAATACAACAAAAACTGTAAAAGCTGAAGTCACTCTGGCAGATTGCCCAGTTGAAAGATGTTAAATTTTAAATTGTTATACTAATGTTGCATAGAAACAAAATATTTCTTAGTTCTTCTGTAATACAACAAATAGATTTTGTTCTGTGAAAAAGGAGTCTGAGATCATGTGAAGAGAAAGAAGAAGAAACCCTTTGAAAATTCCATTATAAATTTGAGAATATCAGCTATATTAATTTGATACCAATTAATACCAAACTAAAATGATGGTTTTAATAAAACTTCCTGCTGCTGTCCTCTTAGGAGCTGAAGCTGCCCTCCTACAAAGGCCAGTCTCCCCAGTTACACCTGAGAAGATACTTTGCAGACCTGATTGCCATTGTGAGCAATCGGTTCAGGCTCTGCCCTGCTGCTCGACACCTGGCTGTGTATCTACTGGACCTCTTCATGGACCGCTATGACATATCCACACAGCAGCTGCACGTGGTTGCTCTTTCCTGTTTACTTTTAGCGAGTAAGTATGTGGTACCAATCTTTATATAGACTATAACAGAGATAGATAACAGGTAGAGATAGATAGATAATAGGGAGAGAGATCATCTATAGATAGAGGTATGTGATTGAGATATGTAATATATAGATTGTACTGCAAAATGCAAGTTGTGTCTTGGTGGGATACAGCAGATGAGGGAAACAAAGTGAACATAAAAGATGAGCAGATTAGTGTGTATCGGTTTGGCCCAATTGGTAGACTCTCATTTAGACTCTCGTGTTGATTTTTGTTGGCACTTGATGAAACTGAGGGTAGAAAAAACAAACCGCGATTAAAAACTAATGTTTTTAATTTAAAAACAATGTTAAACAAATTGCTTGGAATTATTCTAATGTGAACTTTTAGAGCTATGTTGTAGGAACAGAAAAACTGTCTTTCTGGAGATATCTCAAAATAGGTAGATCCTGTGCTGGAAATGAGAAATTTGCATATCTGTGATAAAGGAAGAAATTAAATAAGGCATATGTAGACTGCACTGCATTCTGCTGATGGTGCTTGTGCTTCTGGAATTCTTCAGATTTTGTAAATTGCAATGTTCTTTAAGCAAGCTAAAGCTAACATAAATCCTGTGTTGTCACATACAAAATGTAATACTGGTGAAATACATCTGTCACTGCACAGTACTCTGAAGACAGAATTAACTACAAGCGGTCATTATGAACAGTGCTGCCTATACTGACCTCACCTAGATTCTTGTGGTGTCTATTCATCTTTCAACATTTGTGGACCCCTTTTCAATGTCCCTGAAGACATATGTGGTTTGCTTGGAAATCTGCTGGCCCTTGTTCTTAAGCCAATAGATTCAAAGAACCTGGTCCTAGCAGCAGAACTAACTGTTTGTTTGGTTTCTGCTCATCTATTCCTCTGAATCTATTTTCATTTTCTCAAATAAGATGTATCACTCTGTAGCTCTAGGCCCTCTTCACTACAAAACTGGAGCGCTATGGTGTTGTCTGCTTTTGGTGAACGGCGTCCTTTCATTGCATCCCCTGCCTCCACTAACACAGCTATTCAGCAGAATAGTTAAACCAGAAAAGTGTCATTTCAGAATCTTCTAAAGGGTAGATGTTGACTAGGTGCCACCAGCCAGCAATCTTCTCTTAGCGAAGGATGTTCATGCTGACTATGAAAACCTTGCCTCAGAAACCACTGTAATCCATTTAGGAGAATGGATTGGCTTTGAACTAATGCCAGATTTTCAAATTAAATTCATGTTCTGAAGAGAATTTTTTTTTTTTTTTTTTTTTTAAATGACCTCTGCCATCTTTCATGGCAAGCTGCAAGTAGAGGTCTGAAAGCCTGGAGTACTCACGCTTCTGAGAAGCAGTGTATGGATTGGTTCAGAGAGCACAAATCAGAATGCTGTTTTAAACTTTCACCCTGAGTGGCTTAAGCAGTTTAATCAGTGGTGCAATAAGTTATGACACTGATATATCTGATAAGGTTATATAAGTAATAAGAGAAATTATTATGTGACTCCTGAAGTTTTTATTTCTGTAATTACTAGAGTATGAGAAACAAAAACTAACAGATTGGGACTGGTATTGGATTAAGTCCTGTATAAGTACCTCCACTGTTGAAAAAAGCAAACGTTCCTGTATGTTCAGTCCTGCAAAACTCAAAGAATGTGCATTTACAACATATCATGTAGTACTGAATAGAGTGTAAGATGGAAAGAATTTGCAATGAAATTGAAATAGCACAACCATATGGCAAACTGTATGGAAATGTGACACTTGTTTCTCTTATTAATGGGTTTTCTACGTACATAATTTTGCTTCAGGCTAAAAACATACAGGCCTGGCAAGTTAAAAGTCCAAGGAAAGCTGAAGCTGCTAGCAGTGTTAAAGTCGAAACTGTGTATGGCAGAGTGGGTTTTCAGATGCACATTGCTGAAATCCACTTTTTTGAACTGCTGGAGCAGTTTGCCAGCTCTCAAATCTAAAACTGTACCTACCATAGCAGGCATTAAAAGCAGCCACGGTTACTAGAGCTCTAACTATGCTCTAATGAGTTCTAGAAACAAAAAGGGTCTGTGGGGGTGGGAGGGTGATTAAAGCCAAATGCTGTGGTGGTTGTTTGCCAAGTCACATCACAGTGGTATTTCATTGATGATGGGGACACATTACACAATAATTTGATGACAAAAACTTGTATATGCAGTGCCAGTGATGTCCTAATGCATCTTACTTGTGCTCTTGGCAACCAGCTTCTGTGTGCCAGTGTGGGAAAACCAACAGGAAACATGGCACTGCACAATATCCTACACAGTGTTTGACATTATCTGCTGAAATCTAGCCCTTTATAGTACCTACCTCTTTTTGCCTCTGAAGTATTCCATTTGAGCTTTGCACCTGCAGGAAAGTCTCAGGCTTGTTTGACTTGGTAGAATTGAAACATAACCAATGCAGACATTAAATACAATCCATTTTATAATTCACTTGTGCTGAACCTTTTTTTCCCCCTCCTCTTTCTGTTCACCTGAAGGTAAATTTGAAGAAAAGGAAGACAGTGTTCCCAAACTTGAACAGTTGAACAGCTTGGGCTGTATGACTAACATGAATTTGGTACTAACAAAACAGAATTTGCTTCATATGGAGTTGTTGTTGCTAGAAACATTTCAGTGGAATTTGTGCCTCCCAACTGCTGCTCATTTCATCGACTATTATCTTTCTGTTGCTGTCCATGAGACTGATCTTCATGATGGCTGGCCAATGGTTTGCTTAGAGAAGACTAAGTTGTATATGGCAAAATATGCTGATTACTTTCTGGAAGTATCGTTGCAAGGTGAGTTATGGATTTCAGATAATGACTCCTTTGTTGTCTTGACAGATAACGTCAAACTTAAATGAATCTTTTTCTCATTCCTTCTATCTAGATCATGAATTTTTAAATTATGCCCCATCTTTAGTTGCTACTGCATGTGTAGCTTCTTCAAGGATTATCTTGCGTCTCTCACCAACGTGGCCTACCCGCCTGCACCATCTGACCGCCTACTCCTGGGATTTCCTGGTGCCCTGTATTGAGCGATTGTTGATGTAAGTTAACAGCACCAGCTTTTTCAAAGCCTGTTTCTGCATCTGTTGTTACACTTAATTGCTGTCAACACTGCAGTTACATTTCTTTCTTAATTTCTGTTTCTCAGTTCTAAAAATACTTAGGTATTAGGGAATATTGTTAGGTAAAGAGCTGTTTTGTTCCTTCCGAAAAAGAAACTTTGTCAGATCTAACCTCTTTTCTGTTCTTTCAACAAACAAACCTCAGCCTTGCATTTCCACTGAACATCTTCTGGGATTCTTTGAGAATCTTAGGTAGCTTGTTCCCAATCTCTCTGTTCTGCTCAGAGAGCAAAAGGAGGTGGTGAAACATACCAAAGACATAGGAGCTTCCATAGAGAAGAGTTAGAAGTTCAAGGCATGCTCCAAACAGATGATGGATCAAACGTGCAGACTGTTTGAGTGGCCAGCTTCTGGGGGAGGAAATGACTGGGAGTTTGTATCTATTTTTGCTGTATCCATTCTCACACTACAGTAGAGAGATACAGCTGACATGAGATAAAAGTGCCAATGAATGCCAACTGAACCTTACTGGGAAAGGATGTTACACAATCTGCTTTCCTCCTACAGAAGTTTGCTCTTGCCCAGATCTAAACATAGTTGTGATCAGTAGAAGCACAGCAGTATCTAGAAGAATCACACTGGTCTTAGAAGTGTGACATTATCACCCCTGATGGCCTCTTTTGGCTTCACTAATGTGTGTAATGAAAGTTAAACTAGTACCTGAAGCATGCAAGTGCTGTTGCAGAAGTGTTTTCAGTATTGCTCTGGAACAGTTTGGGGTGGGGGGGAGCACCATAACAAATTAGGAACGAAGTGTGTGCATTTGCTTAGCCTCAGCATAAGAGCAAGAAAGAGTGTGTCTAGATATATGTCAGACAGGTGTAAATCAAGGGGACTTAAAGTGAGCATATTGGATGGCGTAGAAAAAAGGTGAGAGGAAGGAAAAAAAAAGGGCTTCTGCTTCCCAGAACAGGATCCAATATCAATATAATCAATATACGTATGATCTTTAAGTACTGTAATGGAGATCTTAAAAACATTTCTGATATCCTGTCTTAAAAACCTTATGCTCTGTTTAATTTAAGTGAGGTAGAAGCAGCAAGTACCTTTCAGTTTCAGGTTCTGGTAATCTGAATATTTATTGGGATAATAAAGTACAGTACCAAACTATATTGCACTGTAATTCTAGATAGTGCTGTATTATTTGTATTGTACTTGGTTATTATCTGCATTTTTATTGCTACGCAGTGAAGTGAAATGCTAAAAAAAGACTGTACTCTAACCAATTTTTAAAACCTTACATGATTGTAAAGGGTAGGCTAAAACTATTTTCTTTCATTTTTTAAAAAAGCTTTGGAAGCTGTGAGGTATTTGCATAATTTTTAGGGCACTCTTAAAAGTCAGCTCAGGAGAGTTTAAATAGTATCTATTTTGACGTTTTCTGTGTTCTCCATTTGTTTCAGTGCGCATGATAATGATGTGAAGGAAGCAAACAAGCAAAAAGGACAACATGCTCAGTCTGCCCAACACTCTGTATTTCAGCCCCCAGCCCCAACCTCCCAGCAGGCCAATGCTCAGCAGCACATACCCCACTATCTCCAGGCTCATCAGTCTTCGTTACAGTATCACCATCAGACATCACAGCAGCAAAGCTGCCAACAGATATTATCATCTAATCACACAGCATCTTACCCACTTCAGACTTGCCCTGCTGCCTTACAGTCCAGTGGTCAGGCCCGAGGCCACGTACAGACTGGTGCTGCCACATCCTTGGCTGTGCCACTGGAAGTGAAGCCATGTATTAGTGTCTCCTACAACCGGAGTTACCAAGTGAATGGACGATATTCCTGTATTACTCCCTGCTTTGAGAGGTGATAACTACAAAATGTTTTTGTGCTTGTTTGTTTGGGTTGGGGAGTTGTGTGGAAATTGTTTCATTTTTTTGTTAAATCTCAAGCTTGAGGGCAAAAAATTGAATAAAAAAGGCGTCTTTCCAGGAAAAAAAGCAACTGGATTGGCAACCAGTACCACAGCTCAAATACAGACTGTAAAAAATAAACACCCAGACCATCCTCTAAGAAAGACTCTGTATGCTTGGGGATAACAAGTTCTTACTCTGACACTCAGCATATTCTGTTCTTCTAATGCGTGTCTGTGAAATACTATTCAAAAGAAAAATAGCTGTGGACTAACTACAGACTTACCTTTTAATGAAGGAGATAATGCAGTATTATTTTGAAGACATTTATGTAATACCACCATACAGTATTAACACTTACCTTATATTTACTGAAACTTAAGAATCCACTGAATGCCAGACTTCTACAGATACATAGTGATCACAGGAAGAAACAAATCTCATCTGGCTTACTCTGTACTCTTGCCTCTTTTTCACGACTTCTGTTGGATATTTGCTCTAGGCTAAAGCATGTGAGTTAACTGGTATTTTGGCTGGCTTTTAAGTTTTGTACCTTACAGGACAGACAATATCTTCTGTCTCTTTTCTCCTCCCTTTCCTTTTTATGTTTAAAGTAACTCTTTCATACTAACTCAGGGACTTTTCTATTCATTACTCTGTGCTGCTGGTTTGTACACTAATTGGGTATAACTTGAGGAAGGCAGAGAGGGAAGATACAAATAGTAAGTGGAGTGGCTTTTCTTCAGGGCATCTATGCAGAGAACCAAAGGGATATGTCAGTGTTCACAGAACATAGATGTGAACTACTGCCCAGCAGTGTGGTAATTGAAGAAAAGAGAAAGTTTCAGCTGAGCTTGTACTGTACCAGAACTTCTACCATGGCTGTGATTGCTCTGTGTACACACACACAAACACACGTGTATTATTAACCAACAGAAAGCATCCTCCTGTTGTACTGACAGTGTCACTTGTACAAAGCAAGTACAGTTAAATGCTTACACAAATCCAGTTCTGTCAGGCTTATAGTGGAGGGAAATTCTCAGGTAATAATATGGCAACTTTTTCTTCTACTATTTGAGAATTCTAGAAGAAGATACAGAGATTTACTCTTCTAAATGGGTGGATCAAAAATATATTGCAGAGTGAACTGCTTTATCACAATTAAGGTGCTAATTACATAACTTTATGAAATTACACTCTCTACTGTGGAGTGGCTAGTGTGAGGGTAGAAAGCTTCATTCATCCAACTCTTGGATGAAAATGGAGATGGTTTGGGGGTTTTTTGTTTGTTTCTTTTTGTTTGGTTGTTTTTTTCCCCTAATACAAGAAGATACCTGATTTTTTCCTGTGGTAGAATGGGAGGAAGAGGTATGGATGACAGGATTCTTACTACTTAAAAATATCTTTATAGTATATAGGCTTAAAGGTTTTTTTTGGTTATTTCTTCTTTTACCACCTTTTCCCCTGTCTTAGTGGCAGCACTTAAAATTGTGTACCATTGAATTACACTGAAGTATTGTGAATCTTAGAGACTGTTTTGAAAGCAGGGACAATTAAGTTACAATATCAATATTAAAATGAAGCCTTTATGACTATAATGTTCAGAGTAGACAGAAGACAGCTGTATTCATTTATTCTGGTGATGAATTATGTAACATGCTATGAAAACTTATTTATTGTTGAGGAGAAGAAATCCTGTTTCTCTTGTTTTGTCTTTTAAATCCCATTTTTTGTTGTGGGCTTTTGTAGCATAGATGTGCAAGTCAAGAGGGATGGGAGGGTGAATGGAAAAGATGACCCTCTCTGTTTTATCCTAGAGAATCAACTTTGAAATAGGCATAGTGTGGTCAGTTCTTTAATAAAGTGCAAGTTGGTTTGGGGTTTTTTTTCCCTCTCCTCTCTTCTTCTCTTAATGAATATTTCCCCATGTCTGACAGTAGTGTTAAGTAGAGACTTTCCACCTCCTAAGATGCTGTGCTTTTTACTTGGCACTGTTACCCATTTTAGAGGGAAATGGACTTCTTTCTGCTGGTTTGATTTGTTGCAATGCTGTATCCAAGTCCTCAGTGCTCTAACTACCTCTGATGCTATGAATGTACAGTCTTGTGATAGACCATGACTTGAAATAACAGCAGATGCCTGTAGCATTTTTTTCTGTAAAATCTTTAAATCAGCTAACTTGTCATCTTTTTTGTGACACAGCAGTATAGGTTCTTCTTTTTTGGGGGTATTAGTAAATTTATTCCATAGGCATTCAATATATAAAAAATTAACTAATACTTAACACTGGAATTATAATGGGTGGGGGGCTTATTCATTAGTTAATACTGCAAATTTGCATTTAATAGGGTATTATTTGACTATTTTGAGACATTAGGTTAATTGTAAAAAGATCCACTACATGCTGTTTGTTTTTAATTTATTACTTAGTTTGCGGGGTTTTTTCCTGACACTACAGCTGCATCATGACTACAGAGAAAATGTACACTGAACAGTTTCAATCTATATTATTTTAAAGGGCTTTACCAGTGTACATTAAAAATACACTGTTCTTACTCTTAGAACCAAAATGTGTTTTTTATGGCATAAATAAGAATGGTGCTCCTAAATGCAAAATGTCCAAAACAATGGAATCTTTGTGAGTGCTATGCATTCAACTTATTTTTTAAAATAAAACTAGTTTTGAGTAAGAAGGCTCCAGTGTGTATTTTGCTTTTGTGTGTGTGGTTTTCTAAAATATGTAAACTGTCTTGCCCTGAGTATGGGCTGAAGCTGTAAGGACTTTTCTCTCCCTCCCCCCTACCTTTCTGTAACACTATCATCAGTTTCAGGAACACACTGACTTCACAATTGAAATAAAATAGGAAGGAAATCACGCAGGAAGGGGCTTTAAAACTAATTGCAGCCACAGCATATGTTAAATATTGTATACTTCAACAATGTGTCTAGTACTGAGCTGTAACAAAGAAATCAAGAACAAAAGGGCTGAAGTAGTTCAAGAGCCTGGGGGATGAATTCATTTTGTTCTCATAACAAAAAAAAGCAAGCAGTGATACTGGCAATCTCCAATTTCTAACACTAGAAAACATTTAGGACATGTAGGAATAGCCATTTGTCAAGAGCTACAAACACTTCTATTATTTACAATAGCTGTGAAGGCTCAGTCATGCTCAAGGCAGCATAAAATCACATGATGCATCCTAGCACAAATATTTTCAATTGTTTTGAACTTCTGATAACTGCTTCTTAGTAGAAGAAATGCTAATTTTTCCTACCATTGTGCCCATTTCACATTTGTAACAAGGTGCTGATCATGGCTAGAGTTCAAAAAATTAAGTAGCTTGCATAGAATTTAATTCCTCTAAAGTTAGAAAATGAAGTTGTGAGGTCTCAGCTTTCACACATCCACTTCAGAATAACCTCTGTGAAAACTTTTTTTAGAGGGCCTAGAGCCAGAGGGAGAGCAAGCTCTACTCTGTCCCACTAATGAACAAGGCCAATGCTCAGCATGATGGTGGCATGCACATTACATGGGCACTTTGATCTGGAAAGTTTCATCCTCACCCTTAAGGCTGAAAAAGTCAAGTCTGTCTAGACTTGAAATCTGAAGTTTTTATATGGTTTTTTACTGTAATTACAAAATAGGAACTACCCATGGCATTTATGAGTCTTAACAACTACAAGGACTGCCAATACTTTTCAAGATTTCAGTAGAAGTCTCAGCTTCTGATATTAAATTGCAAGTCCAAGGCTTTTTTTATGTTTGTACATAACCAGAAAATCTATATCTCTGCTTCCTGTGACCCAGCTTCATTATCTACATTGAATATGAGTGTATATATAAGCATTGCAGATTCAGCTTAAAAGATGAAATTTCAAGTTAACATTTTAGTGACTGGCACATCACCAGGAATAAAGACTTTTTGCAACTGTAGTACTGCTATTTATATAAGCCAGAAAGTAATGCAGCATCCTCCTTTAATACTTCATAAACTCTACAGTCTGAGGCTTCACAGGAACAAAAGTCTTGTGAGTAGATAAGGCCTTATCTGAGAGAGCAAAAGCGCCCAGTTAGTCATCTCGTACTACAAGGCTGTCAACAGCAATTTCTGAAAACACGAAGTAAAGCAGCAAGAACAATATACACAGCTATTTTTAGCCTCCATCACATATATGTGATATTTTAGAAGTTATGGCACAAGCACAATTTTGAAGTTTACACATTTTGCTCTTTTCCTGTAATTAAATGTTAGATAGTAAATTTTGATAACTTCAATAAGCAAGACATGCATTCTGACAAAGAAAAGCATTTGATACTAAACATTCAACGTATTAACTGAATTAGTTAAAGGATAACCACATAGAAAGTAGCTCCAGGTTCTAGAAATTCTCAGTGCAACCAAGGATGTGGGCTTCTGCTGCTGGTCCTACCAAGGTAAGAAGGGAATGTTAAGGAAGACTTCCAGGTGTTAGAATTGTACACCTGAGATTCAGTATATAATAACATTCATATTCATCATTGCAAGTCAGTTAAAATTGTTATCACACCTGTTAGCTGGTGTATGCATTTGAAAACTGTTTAGAAATAGTACTTGCTTTGCTTTGAACATTTGCATTTACTCTCTTGAAGGAGCAAGATACAGGAATACTTCCATGGAACAACCCATTAAAGCTCTCTTAAAAGAAAGTATGCATGTCCCATCTTCTATTAATAATTTAAAAGACCACTCTAAGGTTATATATTCTGTAGGAATTTGTTCATGCTAATCAGTCAGTAATTACTAGGAGATTTACTAGGAGCTATTAGAATACCGATTTATAGTTTATTCCACAAATAATGGTTAGAATCTTCCTGGAACAAATAAATTTTTTGTGGTAGTGAAATGATGCGTAATGGTTTTGCCACATTTTGCAACCAAAAAGCTCCATTTCCTAGTTTTTCATTCCTTATCTAGATGATTGCTGTAAGTCCCTTCCAATCTGTTATCTTTTTCATGAGAGGTCAGCAACAGTAACTCTGTTTTGAGACATAATTTAACTAAAGGATTCCTTTTCATGCCTGATAGGAGAAACTTAAGAAGACCCACAAAAATGCACAGAGTAATATTTGAATATGTATGAAAACACTTATCAAGAGAAAATTCTTTGCTAGGAATTTTGGAAAAATAAGTGCCAAGTTGATACTCAGCTTCAATTACTAACTGCAAATGCATGTATGGCATTTGCATATAGTATCTGATAACTGGGGGAAAATTTATTACAGCTGCAACTGGGAAGGATTATTTAAGAGGAAAAAACAATTGTTACATATCTTTATCAACAACCACTCTCTGGTCAAAACCTTTTAATATATAAAAGGTACTCTACTGCATGTGCAATGCTTACAGTTAAAATGAAGCATTTTACAATTACTTTTTATGGACTTTTTTACTTGTCAAGTATTACATATCAGGAATTATTTTCAGGATGTATTGTCAAGATTCTTACTTATCAAGAGTTATTTTCTCCTTAAACGCCTTTTTCTATGCATCTTCAGGAATCTAGGTATTTTTATTGTATCTAAGAAAACAAACAATATATGTAAAACATTACTTAGAAGTTTTCAGAAAACTGTAACACATAATTGAATAGAAGTATCTGAAAATTATTGTATGCATGATGGATATGCACATTGTACACACTGTGGATATTCCAGTACTCCAGCTCACCGGATTGGGTACTTTTTAAGACTTACCTTCCTTTCAGTTCTGCCTACAAATTTATTAACAAGACTCCACAGCAGAAGAGAAAGACAGATTATGAATCTGCTTATTGTCAACACAATGTCATGAAAGATTTTGCCAAATCCCTTTTTTACCCTCTTCTACAGTCATCTACTTAGGTACTTTTATTCCAACCACCAATCAACTATGTTACTTAGAGAGGAGCTTTTATTTTGTTTTTAAAGCACTAACAGCAGCAATGCTTTGCTAAGTTGCAGTGTGCTTAGATGCATAAATTTTGCAGGAGGGTAGATGACCCTTGCAGATGGTTTCACTGCAGATTTCCAGAGATGGAGAAATTCTTCAGAAATGCCACAGAGAATGTTCCCAGGAAAAGTGCCTGTATTTTGGAGAGCACTTCTATGCTTCTGGCCTTGCATTGTATCTCAGTGCTCATATCTTATCTTAGTGCACGTTCACTGGGTTGCAATAAGGATAATCTCCAAGGACTTGGATATTCTGTACCCTTTTAGCAGAGATTATGAATACCTAGACTATCTTCATTGACAGATGAAGGAGGGGGTGTGTCTCCTAAGACTTAAGAGAACTAACTGGTAAAAAGGCAGCAAGCATGCAGCACTACACCTAGGAGAGACCAAGGATTTTTTCCACATTCTTGATCAGCTAGACTGTGAGAACCCAAAACTAGCTTGGAAGCACTTTAATCGCCATTTTCTTCTGGAGAATGCTGCCTGTTTTGTTTGTTTCCATAAGCCATCCCCTGTTTATATATTCCTGTTTATACTTCATGTTAGTGCATACATTGGTTTATTTTTAACAGGATACTATCTTATCTCCACATTCTTGCATTCTCCCCATTGATGAAGCATCAGCATTCTGGAGAGCGTAAAAATGTATCAAACTTCTCGTAACAGATCCCCTTGCAATACAGCTCCATTAAGAGACTCCAAAAGAATTTTTCTAGTTAGTACAAATGCCATTTTCCCTCCTATATCAACACAAAACAGATATCAGCAATGATGTGCACCTCCATTAGAAAAGAAAGTAAAAAGGTTATTTAGCTTCCTTATATAGTTGCAGGAAGATTATAAAACAGATTTAAAGTGGTACTTTCTTCTGCAACCTTTTACAAATTGTTCTTTCCTTTGAAAAAAGGTGCAGGACAATTCTGAATAAATCAAAGTTAAATATGTCAAAAGAATAATTACAGCACAAATCACAGCTGTCTTGAATACTACTGTATATTTAAAAACAGGGTTAAAGAAATCAACTTCCATAAGTATTTAATTTTACCTCACAGTTGCAGTGACTGCACTGACAAATTGACAAAAAATGGTATTGCTTAAAAGAAGATTCTAAGAAGACCAAACAGCAGAGGAATGCAAAATAATAACACAAAGAAAAAAAAAAAGTTCTTATTCATCTCTCCATTATTTAAAAAAAAAAAATAAAAGCAAGGAACATTTAGTGGAACTGAAAGGCAATGTATTTAAATCAAAATTAACTAGAACAAATTATCACAGCTTTCAATGAGGGCAAAAGCTTAGCAGGATTTTGAAGAGATTAAGCCTTTACATAGCTAATGAAATCATGCAGGATTTAAGCCAAATACCAATGGAGGTAAGGAAGAAATATCTCTTAATGCAAATTAGTCAATAAGTTTCTATGAAAGGATTTCTTGCACCTTCCACTCAGTGATCTGACTAAATGCAGAAAGCAGAGAACTTTCCTAGCCTTAATATAGTAAAGCAGTTACATTTCAGTACATTTTTCTGTATAATAGACATATATTCAATTCTGCTGAGTACTTCATATGCTGTATGCTTTCCTAGGAACACAAGTAGAAATGTGCAGACATTTACTGAATTAAAGACTTACATCTAAAAAAGACATTCCAAAAATCACCCATCCTTTTTTCCAAAAAATACAGAAAATATTTACAGAAGTATTGCACTATTTCTTATTGTTCTTATTTCCTGCAGTTGAATTGATGTAATATTACATGCAGAAGTATAAGGAATAAACTTTACCAGAAATCACTTCCCCTCTCTGTAACACTGTTTCTCTCCTAGATTATAAAGAAACAAACAAAAAGTGTGTTTTTAAGAGAGTCCTTTTCTTCCTCTGCCTCACACACTTCCTCTAGAGCTCTTTGAGGAAAGAGTTGCCAAGGTTTGCATAATTAAGCTTGAAAGCTCTGCTGAAACTGCATTATTATGTGGTTATTTCTATATACAAGTTTGACTATTATAGCAAACCATATAGTCTGTATTTAGCTAGCAATTAAAGATTTTACATTTTTCCTCTTTGTAAAGAAAATAATTATTCTGCAAGAATTTAAATGAACTTAAAACATTTTTTTCAGTAATCTCCCACCTCATTTACATTTATTATGCAATTTTTACATCTGATGGCCCCTAAATATCAACATCATTTTCATCCAGGGTGTTTGATACATAAGGTATTAAAGATACAAGTCAAGAAAAAAGGAAGTACAAAGATTAAAATATATGTAGAGTATGCATGTAAAAAATAGTAGTGAAAGAACCACAATACACATTATTTAAAAACCATCTATAGGAATTATGATAAAAACTACACTCTACTGGTTCAGTTTCTAAAGCCACTACCAGCAAGTTATCAATTACAGTATTAAATTGTCAGTTGAAGAGTAAAGTCTCAAATTCTGGGTTTTTTACTGGATGTTGAAAAATGAACTCATACTTACCTAAGTTGGAATCAACATTCAATAGCTCTTGTGGCAGATTCAGCACTTTTAGTACCTCCATTATTTAAAATTCTTTTTCCTCTGTTGTTAAACCACAAGTTATTATTTATTCTGTTTGAAAACAGTGCTTTATATTTCTTTTAGAAATACATGGTCTTTGAAGAAGTGTTTCTGTTAGTGTCCTATGAATTAGAACATACAAATTACTTTGATTTGTAACTTCAAAGCACTACTACAGAGAAAAATCATGTAGGTAAATAATGTGTGCTGCAAGGCATTAATCTATCTACACACTTCTGTAGGAAATAAATGTCTTATTCAAGCTGTATCCAAGTAAAACTTGTTCTATAGTCACATGAAATGCATTACAATTAATTTATTTTTGCTCATAGGTCTGTATTACATAGAACTACTTTGATACCACATAAGGGATGGTATTTAAGTTATTAAATAAATTTGATTTATAATATAATATGTAATAAAAGGAAATTATAATTATTTATATCTTCTTGAAAGGATTCTACTCACGAAGTTCTGGAAAAGGACAACAACATTTGATGAGATGAACAGTAGTGGACTTTTCCCAGGAGATAAATCCTGTGACAAATTCTCATTTCATGGGAAATGGCATTTTGCTAGTCTTCTAGCCTCAGAGAAGTGGAAGAGAAATCTTGGAATGATGCACTAAAACATTATAATCTAAGGAACTTGTAAAATTAAATTCACTTGGCAGTGTTAGCTTTATGGTTGGATTCAAAATTCAGTGTTCTTTTCCAACCTACATGATTCTGTGGTTCTATTCTGTCATGTTAAAATGTCCAGTATTCTGCAATTCACTTCCCGTGACCCTATTCAAAATGAAAAAGTCAATTTAAAAAAAAGACTCTAAAATAGCCAATTAGACATTTTATTTCAAATGCAGCTATATTTGACATAACCCTTAATTCACTTTTTTTTCTTACAAACTTCCTACTGTGTATGTTCCCAAGGTAGGCATCAGCTATAGCTGAATGCAGAGTCTGGAGCTTGCATGGAATAGAATCCAAATATTGTGAAGGAACTTTTTATTCACCTCGGAACTCTTTGTTCCGAAGTTTGTGCTCTGACAAACTTCATTTCAGTTCCTTCTTGAGGCCTCCATGCCCTCCTCATCATGAGGGAAACATGCCCCCACCTTCCCCACCTAGCCACAAATCAGACAAAAGAAGTGCTTCCTAAAATAATTTTGAGAAAAGGCTATTTTGGAATCGTGCTAGCAAAGTGGGGAGCTGTCTTCTCATCAGCTCCAAGACATGCAGAGACACAAAGAGTCCTCATAAACAATAACACTCACTGCAGTTGCTGATATAATATCTACTACTGGACACTGTAGAACATCATCACTCTAAAAATTTAAAAATCTTATCACCTTGCTTTTATAACAGCCAAACCTCCTACAGAGTTTGCAAATACCCCAGAAATATTCTGTATTTAATTTTGTATGACTTTCAATTGCTCTAGAGGAGCTGAGAACAGAATGATAACTGACCCAAGCCCTTTCTTTCTCCTATGGACAGCTGCTGTGACACAACACATCCTATCAAAAGCAAAGATGATATAACTGAGAACACAAAGCTAAAACTATTTGTTGGCAGATTGAACAAGAAACAACTAACAGTGCTGCTGGTACAGATACCAGAACTGGCTCCTCATGTGTTAGCTTGGATCTAGCCAGTTTTCTTAGCTCAAGATGGAGCATAGTGTTGATGCAGTTGTACAATTTCCAAAACCCATGAAAGTCAGACACATAATTTTCATGCAACACTTGACTTTGAACTAATAAGCACTGCTGGATCCAAGACAATGCTCTGAACATCAAAGACTCAAGTCCTAAGCTCAGAGTTCACCTTTTCAAAAAGTAAAAAAACCCCACAAATAACTATCCAAAATTATAGCTGCAGCATCCAAAGCAATTCCGGTGTCAGGTGAAGGGTTCTCAGTGCTGTGAACACTTTCTTCACTTTTCACCAGCTCTCAAACTTCCCTGAGCATCATGGAAAGAGAAGCTGTCCACTTTGCATTGAAGCATTTGGGAAGTTCCCTCTGATGACAGATTTTGAACTATCTGCAGAACAGTAATATGGCAATATAGGAAAAGGTTGTCAAGACTCAGAACAAGACAGAAGTCTTGACAAGGGGTCTAGAGCTCAAAGAAGAGAAAACCCTAAACTTTAAAGTATAATAAACGCAGAGATGTCAAGTTCTGGTTCCACAGGTAAAGCAACACTTTTTCTCATTCTGCCATCTACTGATACCTTCCAGGTCCCTTTCTGTTAGTTTACTAATAAGATATTCAATAGATGAGGAGGTGAGGAAGTATGTTCTTCTGACATATGCACGTAAAATTATAAATTTACTTGAAATTACTAGAATTTTTTAATCTACAGCTCTTTAAGTAAGCATGTAATGAATAGCCCTGTGCACAGATATCACTGACAGTGCAGCACTCATGTGGATACATATGTGTACAAGAAAGGTATAAATTAATTTTATAATGCCTATAAAGAGAACAATTGGAGTAATTACTCAGGAAGTGATTTTTGTAAAGGTCACCATGCTACAAAGGGTTGGAGAATTGAGACAGTAGATATGTCTTACTATCAATATATTTCATGTCAGTTATTTATATCTCATTATCAATATTTGGGTCAGTTGTTTATATCAATCTTTATCACAGGCTTTATTTCAATTTAAGTTCTCTGCATTATTTGGGAACCCACACCATTTTTTTCCTGGTCCCAAGAGCAAGAATAAAGAAATACATAAACATTGGGAGGAAACTAGAGTCTCCATAAAAAGGGACCTCAAATGCTAATAACTCCCAGAATACACCCATCCTCTTCATGAAAGAACCATGAATTTCATTGCTAATCTTACCATAAAGACAGAGCACTTTGAAATATTTATTACTAAAAAAAGAATCCCTATTTTATTAATTTAATTAATGGGAAAGCTTCAGAAAGAGTTGCAAGAAAAATTTACAAGAAAACGTGCATTCTAGAGATAGACTGAAGAAAGTCAATTTAACTTCATAAATAAAGAGCATTACCAACAACCTATCGGCATCTGCACAATGAGAACACATCTAAATTAGTAGATATATCAAAAAATGAATCCAGGAAGCTCACTCTTGATAAATTTAAACTTGATGTACATGACAGAAGTAAAACATTATGATAAGTAAATATTAGGACAATTCTTCTAGGGGGGTTATAAATATATCATGATATCCAAATATTAAAATGACTAATTAAAAGAGGAGACATAAGACTTTTTTACAAAGGAAAAGACAGAAGTTCCTATGAGTTGGTTTGCTGAAGAAAGTCAGCCCAGAATTTCAACAGCAACAGCATTTCAGAGAATGTCAGGTTTCTTGGGAAATTCCTAATCGTAGCTGAGAAGTTCACAGTTTAGAGAACCCAGAATTTTTCCCAAATCATAGACATTTAAAAGGAATAATGTCCATACTGCTTTAGTGCCATTGCCTTTGCTGACTCTTGCTCTGCCTCAGGGCTCCATCTCGTAATAAATTGTGGCAGCTCATTGTGAGGGCTCACAATGTTTCATGTTTCTATACAGTCCCCTTGGTAAGAATGTGACAGAAGTATTGCAATCTACAACAATCAGCATGCTAGATGCAGTATCTAATCAAAACATTAGTTTTCAACCTAATTTTAAAGTTTTTACCCAGCGTTTCACTTTGAGAACATTTGAGGGAAAAACAGTTAATTTTGTGCAAAGCATCATAGATCTAGGTATTTAACACCTATGAGTAAAATTTTTCTAGCTGTAATAAAATTCTTATTGGATTTTGATCACATAATTTGTACTGTTAACTAATACATCTAAGATGCTTCTAATTACAGTTAATTGAAATGTGTTAAAAGATATCCAAGAGGCAATATACATAGATCTGACTCGATATTTAGCATTAGAATGAACTAAATTCTCTGCTACATAAACAGAACAGGAAAGCTGAGATTTAACTTCATATAACTTATCACATACAAGTTTAAACAAAGACTGTGTTTGAAATACTGTATGTGGTATCTCCCTATAAACAGAAGTTTAACTACTTAAAGTTGTAAATTGCAACAGCTGGAAGCATTTACACTCTTCAATATCTTCTTCAGTAACAAAGTTAAATTCTTCTTGCAGCTGTTCAGAAGTATTTTGGAATGGTTGGTTTCTTGGATACTGCATACTGTGAAAGAATGTAAGAGCAAGGCTGAAGGGTATTACAAATTGTCTCAATTTCAAAATAACTTTTTCCTTAATTAACCCTTACAGACTTTACACGAATTTCCTTAAGACATCTGATATATCTTTCTGGCTAGCACCAATACATAAGTATACGCTACTTTGTGGCTTATCTGAGCAGAAATTAATTATCAGGTCTAATTTTAATGTCTTTTAGTTGTAAACAATTTTTTTTTTTTACTGGAGTGAATTTTTCAAAAGTAAAAGAATATGTTAACGCCTGTTCTACTTCCTTTGTTGTAGTTTTACTTTAAAACGCACACACGTAGTTTCCTGCATCATAAAAATCGTCCTTTTCTAATGAGTAGTATTGTAAATTAAAGATGTTTCTTCCAAAGTAATTTCATTTACTTATTCTTTTTTCTGTGGATTATCAGATACTTACTATCCCTGTTAGTTATGAGATGCATCAGTCATGTGGAGCACAAGCCAATGAACCGTCCAGGACATGTGAATCCAGCACAGCACTTGCACATCGGAGTTACAGCCTGTGCACTCCAGAGTTGATCTGAGTACATGCAATAAACCCAGTGCCTTCAGAACACCCCAGAGTTACTGAGCATGCACAAGACGTCTGTGCATCCTGGAGAGGGCAGGACCTTTATCCCAGTCACACAAGTGACCTTTGTGTAACTGCAGCAAAAGATACAGTTTTCTCAATTTGGTTATTCTGGTAATCTCAAGCAACAGTTCTGCACTGGCGTTTTAAATAACTGTGATAACTAGTGAAGTTTTTTCCCATGCTTTGCTTTTATCTATTAAACTTTTTAAAAACATAGTGAGTCGTAACTTGGTCCCTGTTATTTGTGATTTTGAAGCCAAAGAACTTGCATAAAAAAATATTAATAGTATCTACAATTACCCTGTCTCCTAATACAGTACAGACAATATGTATTTTCTTCTAAAAAAGGCATGCAAAAATGTGCTATCAAAGTCTGCTAAACATTACCATAATCAATTCCATCATCTATGAATACCATCATACATGAATACATAGGATATTTGGGATCAAACTCAACTGCTTTGGCCCATTCAATTAGTTTATATGCGACTAGCCATCAAATTCATGTAGCTATCTCTGCACTGATCTTTCTTGGAACATTAAAATAAAACCATCTAGCATTAATTGCAGAACACTTAAAGGAACAAATGGTGAGTAAGTTGTAAACAACTTATAATGTGTACAGTTTTTTAGAACACACTTCAGATTCTGACAGATTAATCAGGTTAACATTATAGCGATCCAAAAACACCAATGAGGAAGCACTAAGAAAACCTAAACCATCTTACAAACAGTTCCCACTGTTCTGAATATAAAATTCTAACAGATTAGAACCCTGATAAACCTTAGAAATATATAATTCATTACCACCTGCATGAAGCAGAATTTATCAGCTGAGAAACAGGTGCTACAGGAAAGCACCTCCTTCATCAGGTGCCCATGATAAAGCATGCAGGAGTTTGCCTGACATCAAAGCATGTAGTTTCTCTCTTTCATCTAGAAAGAAAAGCACATCTAGGTAAAAATTTGTTGACAGAAGAGACCATTCTGTAAGAGTGAGTGTATGTGTGTATATATATATTTTTCTAAAATACATTTGAAAAGTTACCCTCTCCCCCGCTCCAAATGAAGCGAGACTTCCACTTTGTTTTAACTGGCCATAGAAACTATGTGGCTTTCAAAGAAAATTTACATTTCACTACCTCACTGTAGCAGCTCACCTGCATTTTAACATCTGAACTGCTGATAAGCTTATATTTTCCTGAAGGAGGATAGTTTCTCGAATTAAGAATTAAGGAAGGAGAAAAACTGAATTCTCTAAAATATTTAGAAAACATGATTCACAAAAGCTTAACAAACCAGTCAGAGGTCAGTATCGCAGCCTGTCAGATCAGAGCTCAGAGAGGACTTTTTTTGTAGGGAAAAATCACATCCTTTGGTCTCTTTTCAGGATAAGAACAATGGCGTTCAGAATGCAGCCCAGACTTTGTCTGCTTTTTTTAAGTAATCATCTACTGTAGCTGTAACAGAATTGCTACAGAAAGGATACAAAAAGGATAGAAGTGCCCAAAGAACTCGGGCACTTCTACTACAAATCAGGCTAATTTAACTTCAAATATTTTTCTTAAAAATTGTAAGAAGCCCGAAAAACTCTAAAAAAAACCTGTAAACTGGCTCACCTTGACTGGGGACAATTTTAAAAGCACCTGAGCACCTCCCAACCTTGTCTGTGGTTATCCCAGTAATACCTCATCAGTTAATGAAGTGCCCCTAAGCTGTTTCAGTACAAAAGAGCAGAAAGATGCACCCATAAGAGCATTAGCCACTTTTACACAGGCATTACAGTTATCTGACATCTAAATTATTTTCAAAGTGACTGTTGAAAACAGTTACATTTTGTAGATATACCCCCACATTTTTAAAGTATTAACATTTTAATAACTACAAATGCAAATTTTCATAAGTGAGTCATGAAAAGATCTGCACCATGATGTATGAGTGCCTCTATCCAGAAGCAGATTTTTCACAGCAATTATTTTAGATCACTTTAGATGAGTGAGGGAAAAAATACTGAAATTTCATATTATTGAAAATAATAAGCTGTGGACTCCCCATCCCTGGAACTGTTGAAGGCCAGGTTGGAGAGAGCTCTGAGCAATCTGGTCTAGTGAAAGGTGTCCCTGCCCATGGCCGGGGGATTGGAATGAGATGATCTTTAAGGTCCCTTCCAACCCAAACCATTCCATGACTCCATGATTCAGATTTACTTTCATGAAGAGTGCTTCTGTGTGATAACAATTTATCCATTTGGTGACAGTTATTTTAACATCTAATCTTTATCCAGTTTTTAATACATTTAATGTATGACTACTGATACTATAAATGATAATTCTTCCTGAACTATTATCTATTACTAACACATTAGTAGCCTTAAAAGATATTTAATCAAATTTATCAACCAGGTTTGTAATTTAAGTGATTTTTAAAGATTTATATCAGCTGAACTAATCATACTCCCGTCATTTAGTTATTGATATCTCTTATGTTTTCAAGTCTTGAGGATTAATGTCAATCCCCCTACAAGCAATAGTATTTCTCTGAATATAGAGACCACACACAACAGAGGTATTCACAGTGAAAGTGAATTAGGTAACTGCATCTTAAGATTAAGATCATTTTGGTACCCAAATGCTAAATTTCTAATGAATATCAAATTTCTGATGAATATCTGATATTCATCAGATAGCACTTTAAAAACTAAGGAAGACTGATGTGCTAGAGACTTGCTTTCCATTTTAAAATATTTTTATAAAATGCTTGTAGATTCTGAACTTTGAGGTTTTTCCCTCTGTTCATTTCTTTTGTTGTAGATAAAGGGCAAAACAAGCTAATACATACAAGAAAGTACAGAAATTCTTTGCTATGATATTCCTTTTGCCCACTGATTTCTGTATAATCACAGAATCAGAATTACATCAGCCACACACTTCGAGGGTGGTGCTGGAATAGACCAAATATTCCTTTCGTTATTAATTCATAATTTGATGGATAAATTAACTCTTTCTATAACACAGGTTCTAGCTGAAACTAACAAAGAGGGTTTTACTTCCTTTTCATTAAGCAATGACATGATACCATACACTGACTGCAGAGTACCTAACGTCATTTTCCTAAATTACTTATTAATCTCTATAATTTATAGGTTTTCTGGTCTGTAACCTGTGATAAAAATAAAGTACACAGTAACTCAAGAACAAGTTCTATTCTGAAGGATCTTGGACTACCCAAGAACCCTTATATTAGATTATTACTTTGTATACTACTACAACTACATTCCAGAGAAAGTAAAGATGCAGAAAAATGGACAAGAATGTAAATTGTATCACTCCTCTTTACCAATACTGAAAGAACAAGGCATAAATTAAACTCATTAATTTCCAGTTCATTTCCAGTTATTCTGTGTGGTTTAGAATCCGNGAATATCAAATTTCTGATGAATATTTGATATTCATCATATTTAGAATCCACAGGAGCTAAAGAGGAAATGAGAGGAAGAGATTTAGTCAGGAAACAGAAACAAATAGCTGCAGGATGGATGAAGAACGTCTGAGCAGAGGGAAAGAAGGCAAGCAGAAATTGTAGAAGACTAAATTTATAAGTACTGGTCCCAGCTTTCAGTTAGGATACTGGGCAAGCAGATGTGCCTCATCTGACCTGGGTTAAAAACCGCAAAGTTGCTGCAGGGGGCACTGTCATCCTGGACTTCAACCCAAAGCAAGGGAATCGTGAAGAGACGTTGTGTGAGAACAAACACTTAGAGAAACTAAAATGGGGTCACAGGCAGCTACAGCAGGGCCAGGACACCTAGTTGCCCTCGTAAGTTCCACAAACTTACATCAACTACTCACACAATACAAGTGAGCAACCATTCCTATACTTACTTATTTTCACATGTTTAATAATACACCTAAATACATATACAAGTTTCCCTACTGATCTCAGTAAAATAAATATTTATATATCCTAAGGAAAACTTGTTCTACCAGATGTTACAGTCAGAGTGGTATCATTAAGTAAAGGGCCATGCACAGCCATGTCACTCTAAATGCACACCATGTATGCTAGACCAGATTTTCCTGTTAATAGCAGTGCCATTTGTCTTATGACACAGCATAAGCATCGTGAAGAGACGTTAAAAAAACCAAAAACAAACAAACAAACAAAAAAAGTAACCAGTCAGATTCCGGGTCTATCTAGGCACTATTTCATCTCCAATAAAAACAATAAAATGCATCTGCCACACAAGTAAATGATACTTCAAATATCTTTCAATATTAAGTAGTCTGTATTTTGCATACCTGTTAAACTTTAGTACCTTTATATATGCATTTAAGCTATTTAAAGCTTAAACTTTGCTTCACAAAACACTGTCATCTTTTGTTTAATAACTTACAAACCAACACGTCCAACATGACATAATTCATCCTCTATTATTGTGCTACTTCTTAAAAAAATACTCCATCTGGGGGAAAAATAGACAACTGCAGGGACGATCAGCTGGTTTCAAGCACTAGCCAAAAAGATTTCTTGCCCTACTTTTACTACAATCTGCTAGTGATAATATATACACGATAATGTATACTAAATCAACACATCCTTGAAGCAGTACTTGGTTTTATATTCTTTCCAAATGCTACTGGCCTCTGTATACAAGTACTGAGGAGTGCTGGAACAGGGTACAGAAATAATTTTTAGTCTGCCTGCAACAGTTGCACATGTGACATACAACCCTCTTCAAAAGCCTGTGCAGCTCACAATCCTGCTTGTATGAAAAAACGAACTTCACGCCAAAGAGTATCTCCACATGGGACACTTTTAGTCATAGAATGACAGAATATTTCAAGTCGGAAGGGGCCCATCGGGATCATCAAGTCCCAATCCCTGCTCCTCACAGGACTACCTAAATCTTAGATGACTAGGAACATCATCTTAGTCACACTTAATGATCTTTCTGTACATGGAAGCAGACTTTGTGTTCCAGCCTGTTTAGGTAGGTGCAAAGTTGAGGCTGAGGTGATGGGGATGGCAAAGACAGCAGCATGAGTTTCACATTTAGGGGAGTAAAAGTATTTACACAGTTTTGGGGGCATCCCTCCCCAACAAGAAGATCTCCCACACTATGTGGAGCTAGTATTACTGCTGATGAGCGAACAAGAAAATTAAATTCACAAAACTCTACCTCAAACCATGGGAAATGCCACCAAGTCCAATGGGACTATTCAATATAAGCATGTAAAAATAAAATTAATAGACTTCCAGCTGACTTGTTAAGTTTTGCTGCACAATCACAGGAAATATGTAAATAAGTCTTTTTATTGCACTGCCTTCCTGCAGGTCCTGATTTACAAGTTATTCTATTTGTCTTCCAACATACTCAATGTCTCCAGTAAACTATGAAAAACAAACGGGGAAAAGCTTTCATTGATGTGTAAGCCCCATATAGTTTTTTCCTACACATTAACTGACCAACTTCTGTCACATTTTTATTAGTGAGTATAAGTTTTGATAACCTAAAGTGCCCATAGTTTCTTATATGCGAGATTTAACACGTACAGTTAATTTCCCAACGGGCTGTTTCCCGATGGAAACCCTGGAGCGGGAGAGGGGCAGGGCCCGGTCCCAGCTGGGAATCCGGGACACCCCGACCGCGCCCTCTGGTGGTGACGGCCCCGACCTGCGCTCGGCAGCAGTTCCCAGTTCGCACTGGCGCTTTATTCAGTGGAAATAAAATAATAACAATAATAACAATAATAATAATAATAACAACAACAACAATAATAATAATAACAATAATAATAACAATAATAATAATAATCATACTACTTTTATCTGCATAGTTTCTGATTTACTACTATATTCTTTTGAAAGGCAGACTAAAGTGAAGGTTTCTTAGTTCACGATACAGGAAGAGATTAATAACCAGCGAAACGAATCTATCACATTCAAACGAGTATTTAACACTTAATTGATGAGACGTATTGAGTAGTGTCACACCGTACCATTAAAAAGAGAATACAGCTGTTGTTCCGAGGACTGCTTTAATTTTTTTTCAAAAGTAAAGGTTACCTTTTCAAGATCTTCGGTTGACAGCATAGCTCAAGTGTGAATACTTGATCTTCCTTCAATCTATCAATAACTGCAGATAAGCATTCCTCAAAAATGCACAAATACTTATTTGAAAAAAATACAAGCCAAATCACTGGATGCAAGTGTCCCCTTTTCAAAAGGGACTCTGCTCTCAGCTATGGTGATGCAAATTCACAAAACAAACCAAGAGGTATTACAAGCTTATACCAGCATTGCTATTAACAGAATTTTGTCTTTTGTCCTTTTCAATTTTCACTGATATCCCAAAGACTCATATTAAAAAGAATAAAGAGTCCATAACTTCAAAGAATGATTCAATTAAAAATGTAAGTGCTGATGCTTAGTATTTATACAGGACATCAAAAAAAAATTGTACTAAAAGAAATATGCAAAGATGAGCAGGTATTAGCTATCAGTTTGTACTGAAAACCAAGAGGATGAGCCCAATAAGAAAAGCATGAGAAACAGTCTATGGAAAGCAGATTTCTAAGTTCCATAAATGAGGCACCTCAAAACTGCTGCACCAAAGCACCTACTCAAGGACAAGATTGACGAAAGCCCTTGATACAGCAGAGCAAAGAAAAACAAAGTCAAAAATATATCCTTAAAATATTTAATGTACTTAACAACAGCTGTTTCACTGTAAATCATGGTTTAAATTTTCAGAACATGTTTCTAGTACTGACAACCATCCTGGCTGTCACCCACTGACAACTCAGGGTAGTGTGCAGGAGTACTTGGGAATAATAAATTACAAGAACTTTAAAAAACAAAAATAAATTGGCTTAAGCAAGAAAGATGATTAGCTGGTTTTTAAATCTGCATTACTTGCACATCCTTGCCTAAGGAAGCTGGTCTATTTCAAAATATCTAGTTAGAAAAGAATTTGGCATTAGCTTTAGCTGTGAGGGAGTTGCTCTATTTAATCCATGCAGCTATTGTATCTGACACTACACTCAAGTGACAGCCAAGAAAAGCACAAGCTTTGGGAATGTGCCATAATTCCAATGTATGTAGTGCTACTACCAGAAAACTACATCTAAATAGGGGTGAGTGATAACGAGAACTTGACTTGAACCTAGAGAGTCCATTGTGACCCACAGATGACAAGGTTTAGTGCACAGACCAGCACCTTTTCCTTTTTGCCCATAAAATAAAGCAAGTATAAACTCCAGATCACAGAACAAAACTCATGAAGGACAGTAATTTCTGACAGAACAAAAACAATACATATTCTTCAAGCCACATATGCTCACACAAGATGCTTTTTAATAACAGCTGCACTATCAAAGGAATGTACATGACACACAAAGAAGGTATTGTGAAAAAGCAGTAATTGTAAAACATTACCTATAAGTTACCAAAAAAAAAAAAAATCAAATTGCAGATAAAATTTCTTGCAAACATATAATCTTTGGTTATAGAAATAGCAACAATGTAAGAGCACAGAGAAATTGAACACCTATGTAGTACAGACCCAGGCAACACTGACACAACTTAGCGCTCCCTGTTTTAAAACAGGCAGAGCAAAACATAGAACAATATAGTAAAAAGCTGCAAAATAATCACTAGAAGGCTGGAAAAGTTTCTTATAGAGGGATTTGAGAACTGTAATAAATTATGTAGTATTCAAATTGTGTTTCTGTCTTCTTAAACCCACTGAAAAAAGAACCATATCCAAAATGACTTGGCTTTCTCTTGTAGTGAAAGAGAAATCAGATCCAAGAAACTTAATTTAAAACTCCAAGTAAAACATGTTAATGATTAAATATGAGTTTAAACAAAGAGAAGGAAATTAATTCTCCAGAAAGATGTAAAGGGAGCAGGAAGCTTGTTTGTATTCTAACTTTGAATATACACATAAACTAACTCAATTGAGCACCCTGAGACACAAGGGACTCATGCTGAAAAGTGACATGCTCTTCCCCTGCCCTCACTGCAGGCATCTATGAAACAACACTAAAATAATTCAACACAACAGAATTTTGCAAACGTTACTCCAGGTTCAGGCGGTAATCAAAACCGTTCAAAGTTGCTATAATGTACAAGGTAACAAACAGCTCAGAAGACCGTGAAATCTGTCAGTGTTGTGCCATCCTACTGAACTGTGGGGCTGAGGAGTTCTGGTTATTGCCCGCTTTCCTTGTTTGCACTACCTGCATAAATGGCTGCTAATTACCTGGTTGCCTGCTGTATTCTCTCTATCTTGGCATGGCAACCCCTGGAATTGTTCTACACAAATATTCGGAAGAGATAAAGGAGAAAACAGGCATTTTCTTTGTTAAAAATTATATACCAGACATATATATGTATTGGCCTTCTTACTCTAGGGCTATGAAGATTATTTTACTTAAATCTTACTGTAGGTTCTAAAACACTTTCCTCTGATGTTGGCTTTGTAACTTAGAAGCAGTGAAGTGACAGCATTCACTACGTCACACCTTGCTTAGAAGGACCTTACTGACAAGCAGGTCTTCTAGCAAAAGAGAGAGGACACTCAACAACTGATACAAGTTATCATTTAAAGTATTAGGTTTCAGAAAGTTAAGTGTAAGAAAGTCAAATGCAACTATTCTTCAAAGATTAAGTATTATAAGAATTCCAAGAATGTATGGCCCTTCTTTTAAAAAGGCCACATTATGATTTCACAAGATTCTTGTGGTCTCTGGCTTTCCCTCAGATTAAAATATTTTAGGACTACAGGTTTTATGTTTTCCATCTTGAAGACAGAAATATTTTTTTGTCCATTTCTGGAAGTCAAAAAGACAGCATAGCACTACCCCTGCATAAACTCTTGAAAACATTGCTACGAAACACTGATGCTTGATGGCTAAAATATGAGTACCTTTCACAACACTCATAAGTGTGAAGAAAACCCAAGATATATAAACTTTATTTTACTATTCCCAAACTGTAAGTTTCATACTCAAAAATAGAAACAAAAATTGTCACAGTCACCTCTAAGAAATAACTGCTTTACAGAACCCAACAACTGTGCCAACAAGTAAAAGATACAATGACAATTTAGTTTGCTTTAAAAATACTGGTTTACTGTTAAGATACAAATTCAATAACCTCTTTAGTACTTTTTTTTTTTTTTGGCAATGCAGCTACAATGCAAACATCTTCATGGCTGCAGTTCAATCCCCCTTCTGACATCACACTTTGCTGCAGAGCAGCGAGGGCAGCCCATGGCCCACTCCGCTCTGTACTGAAGGCTTCAGGTCCCTGCAAGCCAAATGCTGCAATATCACAGAACAGCAGTGCAGAAAGCCAATAGATGAAACACCACAGAATACCTGGCCCATTCTAAAATAAACTGTAGAGGCACATTCAGACACCTCTTCAGCAAAGAGAGTGAACATGACTGTTCTCACAGAAAACTTACTGTGTGCAGAATTGCTTGGTTAAACCAACAGTGCCTCACTGAAGGCATAATCAGTTTTTCTGCACACATTAAGTGGATTTAGTTCAGACTTACAACTCTATGTGGAACTATGCCACAATATTTCAGCTTCACATTGAGTTTTGGAGGCGCTGAGAGGCGTTGTCTTTTGTTTTAAGAACATGAAGATATTTCTACTCTTATGTGTATCCCAAAGATTACCCTCTTACTAACCTGAACACTCAGCTCTAAAGCATTACCTAGAGACCTTCTGATCAGGATACGTTTGTTTGAAGTGTGCATTAAAAAACAAGTTGTAATGTGTATACCAGAAAAAAGAGCACTTCAGAGTACCTTCAGTTCAGCAGAGTAAACAAAATGCTACATAAATGCTGCTTTAAAGTGTGCAGTAAAAGAGAAGAAGTAGCAGTAAGAGACTAATGTATATCCAGGAGTTATTAGTTGGGGGGTTTTATCCACCACAGTAACTTAAAAAAAAAAGAAAGGAAGAAAACAAAATCCAGTCAAAACACAAAACTGCTGAAATCTCTAATACTCCTAAAAATGTTAAAAGTATACTGTGTTGACAGACATGAAGTTACTCTGTTTCTCTCATACCAGCACAGTATTTTCAGACTATGTTGCAGCTCTGTAATTAATAAGCTGGCTTATCAATTACGTGGTAAACACCTTCTTCTCTGACATGTCACACTTCTGTCTCATATAAACAAGTGAACAGGAACCACAAAAAGGCTGTTACCATTTTGCAGCATCTCTACATTAATATACTTAAGTATTTTTCAATGATAAAAAAATGGACAAGAAGGTAAATTGTATTGCTCCTCTCTACCAATACGGAAGGAACAAGGCATAAATCAACTTATTAATTTCCAGTTATTCAGTGTTCCAGCATGTGGTTTACAATCCTGTGTTGGAGGAGTTTCAGAAACTTATGTAAACGCCGGCCTGAAAGTGGAAATTAACACTAACATCACAGAGCGCACGCTGAAATAAGTGACCCGGCAGTGGCTCACCGATTACCCCACCTTCCATTCAAACTAGAGGAGGGAGGGCACGTCTTCTCCCCTCACGCCCTCCGAGCAGCGGGACGCGAGCGGGGCGCTGCGGGCACAGCGCGGGATCCCGAACCGCGGACGGGGCGAGCCAAAATAAAAATAAAAATACCACAACCAAAACCCAAAGAAACCACAGTGAGAAAGAGGCGAACATGTCCCTGAGTGCCACAATCAGCACCTCATCCCAGCAGGAACCACGCGCCTCCGGGAATGCCGAGACCGGACATACCCGCCCCCCGAGCACCTCCCTCAGCACCTCCCACCGCCCCTTCCCCCGCCCACC
>VYXB01007424.1:437056-468375 GCA_013397135.1 Pachyramphus minor | reverse complement strand
CCCCGCCCGCAGCCAGGCTGCCACCTGCCCCCGCCCCGGTGTCTCTGTTTGTCCCTGCCCCGAGCTCAGGCGCTGCCGAGCCCCGGGCCGGTCCCGGAGCCGGCGCTGACCCGGGGACATGCGGCGGTGAGGGACAGCCTCACGCCGCCCGTAGCATGTCTTTGGAGCGGTGGGGATGGGGCAGCGTCCCTCGCCCTGCGCTCTCCGCCCCGGCCCCCCCCGAGGGCGGCAGGTTCCGGCGGTGCCCGGGATCCCGCGGGACCGGACCTGCCCAGGTCAGAGTGGGGCGGGGCACGGTCCTTCCGTCGTTGAGGTACCGGCCTCGCCTCTTGCAGCTGCCTGGAGGTTCTTCTCATTGAGACGAGTTCTGACTGGGAGCGCAAGGGCGGGACAGACCGCTCCCAGCCGCAGGAGTGGGACGGAAGAGGCTGCCAGGAGGATCTTCGTCCCTGCAGCAGAGTTAGAAACCTGCCGCCTCTCCTCTCTTTCTTGTGATCTCTTGGAGAGGAGAGGTGAGTTGTCCTTCGCTCTTGTCGTACTTTAGCAGTGGAGAAATAGGCTAGCTTGCAAGGTGCAGAACTTGTTCAGGATGGCTTCATGGCCCAGCTGACTGCTGGGTTTATTTTACTCAAGTCTCAGCCCTGTGAAAAGGCCCACTGATGGAGAAAGAGATTAGCACCGTGTTAACTGCGCGGTTCTCTCTCCTTTGCTGCAGTGCCCACTTTCACCGCTGCCTCCTGCTCTGCCTGCTCCTGCTTTCAGCATGGTAAAGAAGAATACTATCCCTGATGGGTAAGTATCCTTCACACTAAGCAAGAGGCAGGAGCGGGCACAGCTCTGCCCACAGAGAAGGGGCACTGACTGCGCCAGGCGCTTTCTTGCCTCAAGCAACCTCACCACCTACAGCCAGGTAAGGTAGGTATCTGCTCCAAGACAGGAACAGCCCAGCCATTCATCCCCCAGGTGAGTATAATGCTCCAGCCTGTCTTTGAACACTTCTCCTTCGTCGGCCAAACACAGTCCCTTCTTCCTAATCTTCTTACCCCAAGTATTTATTTACTGGGGAAATGGGAGAGTAGTCCATACTTCTGACTACTCAGACATTTGCTGCCAGGTGTGGAGGAAGAGACAATAAGATGGGAGCAGGTGGTTGCATGCATAAAGGAACATGTTCATGAATCCAGGTCCAGAAACATCCTGCATTTTTCTTTTTAAAAAGAGGACAACAAAAGTGTTGTATTAGCAGAAATAATAATTAAAAAACCCCAAATGCACTATGCAGGCTTTCGGATCGCTAGATTGGGAGTACATATGGGGACCAGAGAATGACCTCATTTAAAACAGATACAGTTCTATTCTCCAGCTCTGATCAAATAAACAAACAAAGAGGAAGCCCACGTTTAGAATTTGAGCGCATGTGTTACTGCTGACATCAGTACAAACATTTTGCGTAGGAGGGTGTGCTGAGGTATAAAGGCACACAGTAATGGGACAATAACTTGCCCATTTATTTATANAGAAATAATAATTAAAAAACCCCAAATGCACTATGCAGGCTTTCGGATCGCTAGATTGGGAGTACATATGGGGACCAGAGAATGACCTCATTTAAAACAGATACAGTTCTATTCTCCAGCTCTGATCAAATAAACAAACAAAGAGGAAGCCCACGTTTAGAATTTGAGCGCATGTGTTACTGCTGACATCAGTACAAACATTTTGCGTAGGAGGGTGTGCTGAGGTATAAAGGCACACAGTAATGGGACAACAACTTGCCCATTTATTTATATATTTTTATATATATATACACATATATATATTTATACATTATTTGAGGAGAGATTGACATTATCCTGGTTTCCAGGTATGTGTTAAATAGGTTTATTAAGAACATTCTTAGGAGGAGCAATAAGATATAAAAAACATGAGTTTTCCTAAAAGCAATGAATAGAAACAGGAGATGAACAAGATTTAAAAAATAACTTCAAAATTTTGAAGTTTTTTTCTAGCTGACAAACTCAGGGATTAAAATTAGAGTAAAATGTAAGAAAAACTGTTAAGGATGTCTTTCTCTGAAAGTTTCTATGGAATTTCAGTTAAATTATTGACAAAGTTGAGTAAAGTGGGTTAGTTTTACAATGGTGCAGAAATCCAAAAAGAATTCACTGTCCTTCTTTTTTCCATACATGGAAATTATTGCTAAAAGTTTGAGAATCAGGTGCTCATTCCTCCCTTCTTATCCCCCCTTACATTTGAGCTGGAGTGGCTTTCAGGCTACATGGATTTCTTAAGTGTGGAAGAAGCAGAGGACTGCATTTTCAAATTCTGTGATTGGAAACTAACACCTTTCAAGGAAAGAAACAGCTACTGTCAAGTATTTAGGTATAAAGTATGTATTACCATCTGCCAAAGCACCTGATACTGAAGTGCTTTCAGCTTTTCCAGATACTTACTTTTTTATATTACTAAGAAATCATGCTGGACATCCATGTATTGGGGATTTGGCAATAAAGAAGTTTAAGGAATTGTCAGCCCCCCTGTTTCCGTCAGCAGGATATTGATGCCATCCTTGTGCTAGCACATGTTGTTCTCTGTGAATTTAGTAAACCAGGAAACCATAGCAGTGAACCCTGGAAGGAATTAAGGCGATCCTGCACATGCAATTTACTGGTTCCAGAAACAGTTGTTGGCAGTAATGAGACTGTGCTACACTGTGGCATGAGGACAAGTCCAGACGGTTCAGAAAACTACAGTGAAACTACAACCTCAATCGTATCACTTTGTTGTAACAGCAATAGATCTAACAGTGACTGTTCTGATTTAATGCCAGTGCAACAGAAACAGTGGAATATATAAAGAAAGTGACACTACATGTAGCCATTTTTTAAGATTGTCTTTCTGTTACTGCCTCAATTCTTAACACTGTTAATCCAAGTTTCATTGTGCTAATTAAAGCAATACAGTAAATTTGAAGTTTCAGTTAATTTAGTAGGTAAGAATATGGATCAGGCTCTGAGAAGCTTGGTCTAGTGGAAGGTGTCCCTGCCCATGGCAGGAGGGTTGGAACAAGATGATCTTTAAGGTCCTTCCCAACCCAAACAATTCCATGATTCTGTGATAATGGAAAGTGTTTCTCTCTTTTCTCAGTCATGTCTTGGAGCAGAGCTGTGGTATACAGTGTCCATTGCAGTCTCAAACCTAGAAAGTAGTGCTGGAGAAGTAATTTTTAGCAAAGTGAGACATCAGTATAAAAGAGGGATCTAAGTGACCCCTTGCATTGCTGTTTCCACCATGGAGTCAAACTGTGCTTCTTCACAGTGTCTGAAATGGTATTATTCTTCAGTGGTTGTAGACTATGATGTTTCAGTGGAGAACCAGACAGTAAAAGAGCCTAAGTTGCATAACAGGCAGTTAAAAAATACTATGATGTTTTTACAGATTTATACACTTCAGCATCCAAAATCTTGCTGTGGGTATAATTACATAAAATCAGATTCAGTTCTGAAAAGCATTTTGCAGAATTGTCACCTTCTGGCATGTTACCCTTGAATGGTGTAAAAAAAATACTGAGTGGGATCTTTTTGTTACAAGGACAAAGCTGAATTATTTTTCCTATGCACCGTAAACATGCTTCTTGAACTGAAGTTTTCCTTTGCAGACTTAAAGCATCAGCATTTTTCATTAGACAGGAATGTTAAAGATTGTGGCATAAAGGATTGTGCATGTTCCACGGTGGGTGGGAGAGAAGGGCTACCATAATGTGAGAGTTTATTTGTAAGAGTGCTTCATACCATCAGTATTGAATCTGGTATCTATAGAGGTATGGAAGCCACTTGGCAAATAAGGCTGTGTGTATATCATGCAGTGTCAGTAGCCAAAAAAAAAAGAGATTCCAACTAGTAGTTTCTAAATCGTCTTGTTACAGATGACAGTATTTCAGACTTGAATTTCTCTACAGTTAAAATAATTATTTCTTTTGAGTGTTTGGGAATTCAGTTTCCTAGGTAAGTTCTAAACTTATAACTGTTTCTTAATCAGAGAAGCTCAAGAATTGTAGAAACCCTTGAATTGTTAAGCATAGCTTCAGATAGTGTTCTCTGAACGTAGTTCTCTACCCAGTGTAGCTTTTGACTATTGTATGCCTGTTTACACTGGTTTACTAACGCTGATTAACTATTAGATGAGAATCATTCTGAATGGATGCCTTAAATTCAGTACTAGTTTCTCTTATTCTGGAAGTGTGGAACAAATTATTGGCTTTAGAAAGACCAATGAGATTCAGCTGTTTGCTGTGAAGAACTTGTAGGGTATTTGTTGACAGTTTCCTGTGCTTTATATTTCTATATGACTCCATCACTGAGATCTGACAAACTAAAGACATGAAACTTTAAAATTATTTCGAATTCAGTGGTTCTATTGTATTGTAGCTATGAATTATTTAGGAGCTTTCTTGTCTAGCTTGCCATTAAAAATATACATATTATCTTTATGGGGATCATAATATTTTTCTTTAAAAATTACAAGAAAATAAATGGCAAGGTATCTGTTTAAATGATTCCATATGAATATCAGTAAAATATGTAATTATTCAACACAATTTTGAAATCTATTTGAAAAGTTTATTAATTTGATAGGAGCATCATCAGTAGTTGTTAAAGTAAACCTTACTCTGAATCAGTTCTAAAACATAGCAAATTATACTGGAAATTAAAGCTTCTTCATGACCTTAACACTAATGTTAAACTAAAATATGAAAAAATGGTGTGTTCCACACCTGGCTCTACTAAAAGTTTTACCCAGAGCAGATAAAATATGCAGCTGTGTGTATCTATACTCAATCAGCTACTTCATGTCCAGATTGTTTTTCATTCAGGTCTCTGTCAGCTCTTAGTTGTTCATACAGGAATGATGATGGTGCCAAGTCTTGTGATAATACCTTTGACTCCTGCCTTTCTTCTTTCCACCTATATTCAAGTAGGGCACAAACTATGTGTTAAAATTTTCATTCATACTTGTTAAAATGCTTAGTTATGTCTTTGCTCTGGTAATTCTTGTTTATGTGACTGCCTGCTCTTCGTCTCTGATAATTTCCGCCTTTTTTTCTAGACTTACTCTGTAAGAGTTTTACTGTCTTTGGTCTGGGTCACCTGTTCCTCTGTTGGCAAAAGAACAAACTGGAATTTATTTCCTTAGCTAGTCCTTGCTTAATTTCAATCTGCTGGTTTTATTTTGAGGTAATTTTTAGTTCTGAAGCAGTATGCCAAAATTTCCTTTTAAAATATTTTTGAAGATAAATGGAACACATACCCTTTATATTTTTGATGAAGAATGCCTTCTGCTCATTTCCTACCAGAGAGCTGTCAGCAGCTTTTCAGTTTCTTGCTGATTTTGTGGATTTTTTTTCTGGTAGGATTTAAATGGCTTTAAATACAAGTGAATAAACCCCCAAGTTTATTAAGGTCTGACAACAAAGTCTGTAATCCTGGGGCATTATTCTGTCAATCCCCTAATATGAAGAAAGTTCAGAATTTTTACAAAGCCTTTTTTACATTGCTAATTAAGGAAAATAAGATTTTAAAGCCCTTTTTTGATCATCTCTTATTCACTTCTAACTGCTTCTATTTACAATAATTATGGTTGATTTCCATTCATACTTTTCCAAGAGAAAGCAGGTTAAAACCACTGAATTTCTGGTCTTAATTGGTTCATATACAATTTATACAGCTTAAACAGGAATAAATGGAACATAGTCTCAGACTAGCAGACTCCAATGTTTACAATCTTGAAAATTCACTTAGGAAGACTTGCCAAGTTAGAACACTTCTATAATACACGATATGTTACTTGTAGGGGACTGGTTTTGTTCCCTAGTTGCAATTATGAGATAGAAACTTCCTGCAAACATTTAGAATTTAGTAAAAGGTTTTACTGTAAACACCTCTCAGTGATTTCACCTCTAGCTCACCTTTACACCTTCTTACCTTGTATCTGCCTTCTACACAACAGCTGTTTGCAATATTCTCATTGCCTTCCTAAGGATGAGTTATTATTACTCCTTAGTTATTGCATTTGTTTTCCCTTAAACTAAGCATCTGTATGCCTACACTGTGACCCTTGAACTGTTCTTTACCTCCTGATGAAGATAAAGGAGATAAATTAGTGCTAAAGACATGGATGTAATGAAACATAAAATGTTTGTTTAAGCTTGTCACCATGCTGTGGGTTTCCTTTGTTAGTTCCAAGTATCTGTGAATGGTGATGTTATTATTGATATACTATGACAAGTATAATTATGGATATTTCATTGAGAATTTTGCCAGCCAGCTTCTAGTTTTTGTTCTGATATGGGAGTTCTGAACAAAGCAAAATAATCAGTGATTGGAATATTTTAAAATTAAGTATTCAGTTTATTTAGTAAATTATGTGGTTTTATGGAAATCAGAAAGGAGTCTAGAAATTGTTATGCTACCTTTAAAGGGAGATATTAATTCAAACATTAATTGTGAAAATTGTAAGTGAACAAAACACCATGTGTTAAAGAATCTAGTGGAAATGTTTTGTATTTTAATAGTTGAGGTATTAGCTGAAAATGCAAAAAGGCAGTATAGATTTTAAGTTATTCAGCTGCATCATCTGAGGTCCTAGAGATAATCTACCCTTACATAAGAAGAAGAAATAGAAGTCCTAAATTTAGTAAGTTACCTCTTTGAAGGTAAAATTGATCTACTGATTAACTTGCTTTCCTCTTCAGGTAATCCTTTTCATATTCTTTTAAAAAATGGAAACCTCTGAAATGTGATATATCAAGAGCTTTTTCAGTGCAGTGTAGAACTTGTGAATACCAGTTCTTTGTGGTTTTGGAATTACTAGTGGTTTTGAGTGTTGTAACAAACCTTCATAATAGTAGGTGATTTTTGTTAAGTTATGGTGTGATGGAATATTCTCTGTATTTTTTGAAGTGCCAAGAGAAAGTGCAGTCAACTGTGTTTCTTTGAAAAATAAGCATATTGCAAAAGAAACACATTTGCAAAATATAGATTTATATTGTTAATGAAAGAAAACTTTGCATTTAATTGTCAATCAGTTGACTGATGCATGCATATAATAACTTCATAAGGTGTTTGATTCAGCAAAGTTGAAAAATGTCCACCAACCATAACACTACTTTTTTACCTGTTGAACCTTACACATCTATTTTGCTTTATGTTGGTGCTACTTTTTGTAACTGCTATCCTGCCATTTTGAGGGGAGGAATTTTTTGGAAGTTGAAGATGAAAAAAGGAAAAGACTGTTTTCAAATGTCCTTTGTCCTCCTATCCAAGGGGATACCTTGAAACCATTCATGGAATAACTGCAGATTTGTAGACTTAATTATAACATATAATAACAGCAACTTTTATGTGGTTTGTGCTGCAAGTGTCTTCTGATGAATCATGTAACTTGAAAATACTTAGAAATAAATATTTGTTTCATTACAGATGGAGGAGTTTGACACCAGTTGGACAACCTATACCAGGAACGAGATTTATTGCATTCAAAGTACCTTTAAAAGGGGTATGTATAAGAATTAACTATAGATTGGCTGTACTAGATAAACTGCAAAAGTAATGAAAAATAGCATGAATGTTCATGCAAACTTTGAAGGAAAATTTTTGAAAAATATTCAGATTTAGCCCTTAAAAGTCTGTTAGTGACTTTTAAAAATAATTATTTTTTTCTAATTTTTTTTATACTTGGTGCTACTCTTTTTATTTATCTTTTAAAAATCAGCAAGTCTCTAAATCAGCACAATTCATTTGATCAATAATAAGTGGCCTAAATTCATGATCTTATGTAACATCTTTTTATGACTGTTGTAAGAAATCACATGCAAGGGGTTATGATACAAATAACAATCTAGGTGTTGTAAGCCAAAATACAATTTTATGGAAATCAAGCAGTTGTTAAAGGATATCAGCCACTGCAGAACTTCTAAAATAATAGATCCAGATTGCTGAAGATTTTTGCTTATGAAATTGGCAATCTGGAGTAACGTAGTACATGTAAAAAAGAAGTCTTCATATTAATGAAGACTTTATTAATGTGTTAGTACTTCCTTTAGAGTCTCACTAACATGAAGTGCCATCTTAATCTACTAAATACACTGAGTCATATCTTTAAACTCTCTGATTATAAAAAATGTGGAGGCTGACTTGTTTTGACTGTTCAGTGCTTTGATGCCCATGTGTCTTTGGAGGCATAGGGCAAATTTGTCCTATTTGCCCTTCTGTATAAATTATCACAAGTGCTGTAGAAATTAACTCTTACAGATCCTTCCTTTTACTTTCCTTACAGAGGAAGTAAAAGTTTCTAATCACTTTTAAAGTTCAGTGCTTTGACATAACCTTTGCAGTTCAGAGTAAATATTCTGACTAAGCTGTTGTCCACAGATTGCACTCTAGTATTCATACACAAAAATTTTGGTTCTTTGGCTATATTCATATGCATTATGTTTTCACTCACCATTCAGTTCACTTTTATCAGCAATGACTGCAGTGGAATGCTTGCAGAACTTGCTTCCTGCACCTTCTTTTACAGCTTTAATATCATGGTTTGGTTCCTTTGACACCAAAGATCTCATACTTAACATTGGTCTTGTTCTTCATGATACAGATAGATTGTACAGTAGTCGTGTGTCTTTCTACCAAAACCGCCAGTGAACACATTGAGTTGTAAATATAAAGTCCAGAGATTTATAATTGGCTTCTTTACTATTGGGTTTTTTGAGAAAGGATTTTTTGCATCATCAGCTCCTGTAATTCTACTTGATCCAGCACTTGATCTATGCAATTTTTGCATAGGCAAGATTTGTTCAATGCATATATTTCCAGTTCCTGTCACTTCAGCTTTCAAAGGAACATATGTTATTGCTCACTTTACTCTGTGCCTGTAGTTCCACTGATAGTCTGGAAGGAGCTACACCAGAGATCATTAAAAGAGCAGACATTATCAGAGAGTGTTCATGGTAACATATCACAAGTAGGCATTTATGTTAGCCTGTTACTCCCCTCCAGTGCTATTGATCTCATGGGGCATAGATCTCTGTTCAGTGAAGCTGTTTCTGAACTTGACCAAATATGAAGTCTGATTCCCAAAAATGGAAAATCTGTAAGATTTCTGTCCCTTCAGTTTGTTCCATCTCAACTTTGCAAGACAGAGAAATTACAAGTCTGCCAGTGACCATGTATGTGCTTGAAGCTCATGGAGTTTGTTTATTAAGCTGGTGGTACAGACCTCTTAAATATTCAACAGTTTTCTTATTTGCTACGATTAGGAAACTGATGATTGGTGATTTCACCTGAAAGGAGAAAACATTTTCAGAATTTGAAGACTCAAGGGTTATTGTCTTAGCAGAAGATACGGTGTTAGTAAAGACTTCAAGATCATTTGATTACTTGAAAGGATTCTCTGTCCCTCCTTTAAGATCACCTTTATAATGCTGACAGTAACATTGTAATGTAGTAAGAACTGGGAAAGTTCTTTCCCATGCCATTAGAAGGATTTTTAGAATTGATACAGATTTCTCTGATTCTCAGAGCCCAATTAAACACCTCAACTACTGAATATTCAGCAGAAGTTTTTAAAAAAATTCCAAAGAACCTTTCAAAACATGGTATTTCATAACACATTTGGCTGTTTACTTAATCAAACAATATGTTGGGAGAACCTTATTTTTGTAAATTACATTCCTCCTCAGTTTGTGTGGCTTCACATAATGAAAATTCTTTAATGTTCTTCCACAGACCTTTTGCAGATTCGCCTTTTGACACCTCAAGGTTGTTAAGTTCAGTTTCAGATTCTACTAAAAGTCACTGCTGAATAGTGGTGAGACAACTGACTTGTGCATTTTTTTGAAAATTCCACAACCTCCATTGTTTTTTCAGCAGTGCATAGGTGTCTGAAATACGTAGGGCCAAATACTTTATTGTATGCTTTATACCCTACTGCTTTTAGCTTAAGCTTTCTAACAAGTTTTGACAGGACTGCCCTGCTGTTTCTTCTTAAATTTGTTTTCCTGTCTCTGTTTCCAGACTTGAGACAAGTGCTTGCTAGAATTTTAGATTATAATCTGTACAGTCAAAACAAAGAATGGTTAGTTACCCTGTAGCATCTGTGGTTCTAAGAAGTATGTGGTCTGTGGCTGCCTTCCTTTCCATTAGTTCTGAGTCCAGTCTGCTTGAATTTCTTGTTGACAAAGGAACTGACAGGTGGTTGAGGCTGCTGCATCTTTTGCCACTGTCTTTATTGGTTCTGGCTGAGCCTGTGTCAAAAGGCTCTCACAATGGACAAGTGCACTGTTCACAGAAAATCCAGTCTTGAGTATATGAGGCATTTTCACACCTAAAGTGAAGAACACATTTCAAAAAACACAGCTACAATAGGGTGAGTAAACATTTTTCTCACTGTTTCTATCAAATGAATTATTCATTATCCACCAACACACAGCTTTCTTAGTCACAGTATTTTAGTCATATTTAATATTTCCTAAATGACATACAAGTACACTCTGTCAAGAGATGAAGCAGGGATAAAAGTGTCTGCACAACATCTGGGGGAAAGAAAGTTAAAACCTTTAGAAATGAGATCACAATTGTATCACAATTTTTAATGTTTTATGTGGAATACACTGTTAATTTTGAGTTACTGTGCAGGACAAAGCTTTTTGGGGGAAGTAGATTGTGGTGTTTTGCTTTTTACTGATATTTAGTTACATAAAAATCAGTATATACATGATGTATTTTGCAGAATTTTTGTTCTGTGAAATTAGTGCTTATTTTAATAATGTTTTTTAACATTATAGAAATGGAAATGCTCAGTTTCTTGCATATTCATCTGGATAGAAGTACATAAAAAATCTTTGCTTTCTTTTTAATTGGTTTCTTTTGTCTGTATAATACCTGGATGTGGTTCTGATACTCAAACAGTCCTTTCAAATAGTGATGTTTCCTAGTACTAATTAAAACAGCTGAATATTGCAAGTGTCTTGTTATTAGAATGAAAAAGAAAACATTTCTCTTCCATTTTCTCTGTAGGCAATCAACCAGAGGCTTACCCCAACCCAGAAGTTTACACCAAAAGACTTAATTGCTGCGATGAAAGCCCTAAATGTAGAGCTTGGATTAATTATTGATTTAACATATACCACACGATACTATGAAGTAAAGGTAATAAAAGCCTAATAAAAATGTAAAATAATTGCTGCAACTTGTGTTTGCTTACCTGGAATTGGAATAGACAAGTATATCATTTAGACTAATTTTGTGTCTCCAATAGAAAATAAATGTTTTAGCACAAAGGAAATAACTGCTTTTCCCAGCTAGTTGCATTTGTGGCTTATTTGTATTATGGTAACTCTGAGTATTGGGTGAAGCCTTCAGTGCCAAGCACTACAGAAAAGGTGCAGAAGAATTACACTCTCTGTCCTGAAGACATTCTCACTTATTCCTAGGGTCTTTTTTCACTGATCCTCAGTGGAATCCACTAAGAAGGTGTATATTTTTAAACTACTTCATCAATTTCAAAATTTTTACCAGTGTAGTCCAAACAGTTGTGATTACTCAGCCTGCTGTTGAAAAGGAGAATAAACAGCAGTGTTATAACTGAATGCTAATCTTTGAATGTACACGGGCTCTAGGCATTAAGGGGGTGATTATATGAGAATATATATGATTGTGGGTGGGAGGGACAAATACTGCTAATAATTGTAAAATGGGTTAAAATGGAATTACAAGAATCTGCTCTCTTTAGTTAATGTGCTGCCTTGTTAGCAGGGATAAATAAATCTTCTGTGAGAACTGTTCTTTGCTAGAGATCTACTTTAGTGTAGAAATGCCAGTGGTAGTTTCTGAGGCCATATTTCTGTAGAATTGTGTCATTTGTTTTCAGTTTCTATTAAAGATTTGAACTAGTGGTTTACATTGGCATTATGTTAGATACTGCTTATGGTTTTTCATTGATACAAGACTTTAATGCTTTTTACCTTTTTTTTCTTTTTGTTGCTAGGATTTACCGAAAAGTGTGCAGTATAAGAAACTTTATACTGTTGGACTTGAAGTCCCTGATAATGCTACTATTCTACAGTTCAAAAAATGGGTCAGAAAATTCCTATGGGAAAATGCAGGAAATGGTAAATATCATCATCCTATGGTATAAAAAACCCCTACATTTTATTTTGGTGCTAACTGTATCATTTACTAATTTCAATAGATATTTATGAAACTGGGGACCTCAGACTTTCCGTCGTACTTCCCGCTTTATTATCATAATGAGATGCATTATGTGAACCACTACCTATCTTGAATGAATCACACATGACTAGTAACTTAAATGCTCTTCCCAGTAGTGTTATGTTTGTGTTGTGTGTCAGAATAACTGCAACAAGGCCTTAATGTGTCTGACCCAAGTTGCCTCCCACCAGCTGAGTGCTGTAGCTGCCAACCCTTGATGGATATTCTAAATAGCACCGTGTCTTCCTGGTGGCACTGGGCACTGACACATGTGAGCAACTTAAGTCCATTTAGTCTGTTATAGTGGGTTTTTTTCCATTATTGCCCTCATATCTGAACAATTCCTGAAAATCTTATTGCAAACACAGTGTCAATATTTCCACTGCTGCTGTTTCATGTTTATGCAACAGGGCAGTTCTTGCTGATATTGTATAAGTTGCTTTTTCTGAAAATAAATTTTGCCCAGTGTGTTTGCGGCTTTTAGCCTCTTACTTCTTTTGGTAGTGATTCTTTGTAGGCCTGTTTTACCTGTGTGTTTATCCAACATTGGTGGATCATCCTTTCAAGCTTTTTCATGCTGTTTGCTGTGGCAACTTTGGCATTTTCTGTGAGAAAGTAGAAATATTAACTGCCCAAGTGCATACAGTGTTTGCTGCAAAGCATAACTGGGGTTTTGCTGTGGATGGTCAACTCTGCTTTCTGAAAGAGCACTGGTGTAAATTTCATGTATGAGATCCTGAATTAGAAGTAATAGAAAAATTGAAAGGTATAAGAAGAAGCCTTTGTCCTTGCTCAGAAAGTTAGTTAGTTCTTCCTTTGCTCTTTTTTGGCTTAAGGAAATTACTTGGTGCTTATTAGTTTTCTGTTGATTTTGATCTAGTGATTTTTTTTGTGTGACAAAGAACAGTCTGTATTTGAATCTAACAGTGAGAGAATCAATTCCTAATTTGTTACTGGATGATGACCCTGCAGTTACAGCTAGTAAAGAGCATTTTGGCCGAATTTATGTAACTTTTGAATTGGGAGAACTTTCATATTTATGGTAACTTACTCCTCGTAATTTGGCCTCTGTTTTAGAGGCCAAAAGGATTCTTCTTACAAAGACTTTTTGAGAAGTTAGGTTTCTTTAGTGTTTGAACTGTTAGGACATCAACTTACAGTGAACTTACCGCAATGTGACTGTCCTGATTTGTGGCAAAGAGTTATATTTTATCTCATCAAAAATTTATCTAAGTCCTGTTTCAAAGACCATCTGTCAGTACTGTCTGTGAAAACCTTGTTCTTCTTCTGATGAAAGTTTTTCTTCTAAAACCTACCCTAAACCTCAGTCAGTTAATATGCATTTATTCTTTTGCCAACTTTGCCCTTTAAGTGTTCTCCATTCCCATTATTACATTCAGTATCTCAGATTTGTTTTTACAGACTAAATAAGATAAGCTTCCTTCTGTGACCATCATAGTCATCCTTTCTATACATATTTGAATTGATTTTTTTTCATTACATTTGAATAGGAGTATAAATAGTCTGGATGAGGTTTTACCAGTGCCTTGCATGATCATATTAGTGTTTCCCTATTTCTGTTAGAAATACCCCATTTGAAACACCCTAGTAATACTAAGTTATTCTGCTTTTTAGCCTTTAGCTGATTAGTATAATCTTTTTAAAAAAGGCAAGATTTCTTTAGAGATTACTGGTTCTCCTTTTCTCCGTGTATTTCATACTCCAAGGCATTTCATACTCCTGGATGCTTTATGTATAAGTTAAGTTCTTCAGTTTTACATTTGCTTGTTTAGATTTGCTTTCAGACCCATATTTTCTCTTGTTACTGCAGTTATGGCTGAGGCCAAGTGCTTTACCTGTCATTACTCCTCTTTCTTTTTTCCTATGTTCTTCAGAGTCAATCTCAGTCTTCACACATTTGGAAATAGTGAGCTAAGTGCTGCTAGAGATTCAGCATGAAGTCTGTATGTGTCTGTTGTTTTAGGGGCGTGACAGTATAATTTTGTAAATAGCAAGCATTATTTATCATTACTTTGCTAGAAAAATAGAGACTTTTTTGTTTGTATTTAACTATTAAAGATTCTGTTTTCCTTTTTGATAGAGAAGCTCATTGGTGTTCACTGCACTAATGGAATTAATAGGACTGGCTACCTTATATGTAGGTAAGGTTGTATAAAACCAGAAATCATTGTCCACAAAAAATAGCTTCCTTGTAATCCCTGTAATCCCTTTGGGACAATAATGTAATAATATTTTCCTTCAGATACCTTATAGACGTTGAAGGCTGGGATCCAGAGGCAGCAATCCAAGGTATTTACACAGTTGGAAGTAAGGCATGTGTCAGGTTCTACTTCACAATTACTACAATTGTACTCACAAATACTACAATTCTGTTTTAGTATCTTTTCAGTAATTTCATGTGCTGGCTTACCTAGAATATTTTTTCTGATTCAATTCTACTCCAGGCAAGACTTGAGCATTAGCATATTGACAGCATAGGAGGAGTATGTTTTAGCTGCTTTAAATCTTTTTTTTTTTTTTTTTCTTTTCACTTGAAAGGGTTTTCAGTCATAGTTTGCTAAAAACAAAAGTTGGTTTTAAGTTTTTTTAAAATTGTTTAACAAAAATGCTGCAGTGATGCCAGCTTGATAAATTATTAAATACAGTTTAGAATTGTTTCAAATTCAGCATCTCATGGTGAACAGAAAGTTGCCTTTCACATTTCTGTGGCTCAGTTTGAACACATTTATTTAGACTGGTTTTTTTTTTCTTTAGCTTTTGGTGATGCCAGAGGTCATCGCATGGATGGTCTGGTGTATCTCACAGACCTCAGAACACAACCAATGAGAAGGTAAATGCTTTTAGTGGTGTGCTTAAGATTGCATGTCTCCTGATATTTTTAAAAGTTCACTTTCAGTCATAAGTCAACATTCCGCAACTACACGTAGATTATAAAATATATGTGTAGTTGTATGTGTATTGTCATGTGAATAACACAAAGTGCAGTGTACTTTATTCATCTTTTGAATTTCTAAGATGCAAAAGATTGTTTTTAATATGACAACTATTATTGAACGTTTCTTTGCTTTTATCATATGTGACAGGTGTATTGAGTCTGTATTCTCTCATGACAAGCTGAAAGGAGCCATTACAGAGATGTCTTTATAAGGTCTATGATCTGCCTGCTGTTCTTGGCACTGTAGAACCAGATATTTAAAAAAAAAAAAGAGCAGTTTGAAGAATAAAAAAAGTGTGAGAAAGTGGAAGCTTGTTCTCGTCTCCTCCATTCATAGTAGTTTTATCATGTTTAAGAATTTTATGCTTATCTACTAGGAATAGCTGACCTTTCCATCTTCCTAAGGTACTTGTGCCAGTGAAACCTTACAGCAGTAAATTGATTTTAAAATTAATATCTGACTGATTTGCCTCTTTTTAGTTAATTGAATGCCTTTTGTTTTAGTCCTATCATTGTTTCATAGTCTGTGTGGGATTAAGTTGGTCCCATGTCAGATTTTTACAGGTATGGTGCTTATCTCACATCCTGTAGGATGTTGTAAATCTATGAAGCTCAGCTTTGATTTCCCTGCAACTCTTCCCCAGATAAATTTACAAGATTAAAATTTGCTAAGTTATGAATGTCTGTAAGTTTTACTGAACGTAAAATTTCTGTCATTCTGAACTGAAGAATTTTATGTGGGTGGTTTTTTACTATGTCAATCATATGTTTTAGAAAAGGAAGCTTATGTGAAATATTTTTTTCTTCCTAGTAACCTTGGAATGGATGTATGGGATGCAGATGAAGATATTATTCCCCCGCCACATGCAATGGAAGGACCTGTAGAGCGGTTCCCAAATGAAGACTTTCAGGGGTAATAGGGTGAAACATGGAAATAAAACCCAACACCCCCCCCCAAGGAGGAATAGAATTGTTTCTTACTGAGAATACTACAGATACTCAGAAGAGATTTTATTAATATAGCTTGTTCATGTAAAATATATTTACAGCATTTGACAAAACAGTGGCAAGATAAGCAAAAGGGAGTGTATGCTGTTAGAAGTCTGTAATTACTTCACTTACAAAACTTTAGTTTTACTTTGCCTGTCCTTTATTATTCTACAATAATCTGCCATTATTTTAAATTAATTTTGAATCACTGGTTTTGCCTGTTTATCAAGCAGTATAGAATTACAATTGAATGTTTGTCACAGCTTCTGCTCTGACATTGAAGGTTTTATGATCTTACTTAGTGTTTGGATTCTTAGTGGTTTTGATACCTGTCTATTTGCAATGTCTTTCATATAAATTCTTGGTTAAAAATGAATTGTTTTCATTAATGATTTGTAGCACTTTTAAGTATGATGTTCTGTTTAAGACAAAAACTTCTTTACAGGTCTGGGAAAAGATTAAGAATTTATGACGACCACTCTCACAATGATTCACAAGGACAGATACAGTTGAGAGATTTTGACTTCATTAATAAGGGGCCTGGACAAAGACGAAGACCATTTCATGAGCACCAAACTCAGGATGAATTAAGAGCATCAATGCAGATGAGAAACTGGGACTACAATCAGGGACCAGAACAGAGACAAAGACCCTTTAGTGATCACCAGTTTTATGATGATTATCAAGAGGACACACAGCTGAAGGACCTAGACTTCAGTAACAAGGGGCCTGGACAAAGTTTGAGACCTTTTCATGGACACCAGTTTTGTGATGATTTACAGGCAGAGAGGCAGTCGAGGGACATTGACTTTAACAGAGGCCGTGGACAAAGGCAGAGATCTTTTCCTGATCATCCATCTCCTAAAGATTTGCGGGAAGACAGGCAGTCAAAGGATTTTGATTTCAGTAGCAGGGGCCACGGCCGGAGACATAAACTGTTCCATGATCACCAATCTCGTGACGAATTTCAGACTCAGATGCAGTTAAAAGAGTTAGATCCTGTCAGCAGAGGTCCTGGCCAAAGACTAAGATCTTTCCATGACTATGAGTCACACGATGACTTAAAGCCACAGATGCAATTGGGAGATTTTGAATTTGTTAAAAGGGGTTGTGGGCAGAGATTGAGACCTTTCGATGATCACCAGCCTCGCAATGACTTACAAACAGAGATGCAGCTGAAAGATTATGATAATAAAGGCCCTGGACAAAGGCGCAGACCTTTTCATGACCATCAGCCTTATGATGGCTCACAGGAACAGACTCAGTTGAAAGATTTTGATTATGTTAATAAAGGGCACAGACAAAGGCCAAGACCTTTTCACGAGCATCCAGGTCATGATGACTTGCCACGTGAATGGTGTTCAGACAGGTAAAGCATCCTTGAGCTGAAAACCAGAACTAGACAAACCTAAAACCAGAATTGGAGAATAAAAGTGTAAACCTCAGCAGTTTGAAATTAAATTTCAGATTAAGTATTTTTTAAAATAAATTATTTTAAAATCATTTAATCATCCTTTTAATATATAAATTATCAGTTTATTAACTCCTTTTGTTTTGACTTATGGAAGGGTTTGATATAAGCTGGAGTCTTGCATCTTTGAAAGACAGTGTTTCCTAAATTAGGTTTGCTTCTTTAAAGTTTGTGTTTCCTTTAACTTTTTTAGTCAGCTTTAAACAAAACTCTTTATACTGCTTTGTTTCGTATAGAAACTTAAAAACAAATCCTCAAAAAAGAATAGAATAAGAAATTTTATTTATGCCTTCAGCCAAACAGAGATAAACAGCAATGCTACAAGGAAGTTTAACTTGCATTTGTTTATTCCATGAATTAATAATTTGTTAGAAGTCCCTTCGCTTCAGAACTTGCATCATATCCTCACAAATACATATATCACTTACTAGTAAACCTATTGTATTCTGACATATTTCAAACTATTTTTAATATTTCAGAATGTATTTCAGATATTTATTGGACTAGTAAAGTTTGATTTAATTTCTTCCATTGTACATCTAAAACAGAGGATGTCATTACAATGAAGCGTACCATTTTAAGGTGTTAATACAATCATTATAGTTTTTAAGTAAATTTTATTAAAAGTAAAAATATCTTTATTTAATTTGATAGGTTGCATTTTTTTTTCCAAAATCTTACAGTCATTTGCAGTCTTCTTAACATGCAGTTCTTTTGGTTATTTGCAGAAGTCAATCATTTTCTTCCCATGAAAATATACCAGAACCTCATTTTTCCTCATCTCCTTCACTTCACAGAGATTATGGGTCAGATAATGATGACTTTAACAGAAATTACAGGTAAATATCAGATATTCTGTGTTGTTTTCTGACTTACCTTTCTACTGTAATTTCCCAGCTAGAAAATACAAATTACCTGCACAGCATAAAAATCTCTGTTAATATATTTACTTAAATGCAGTTTAAGCCATTGAATCTGAACACTGAGCAAATAACGTGACTAATTTGTGGTCCACTGATACTGAGTCTTGAGAGTGATTATTGTGCAAATCTCGTGATAAGCACAGTTCAAGCTAATGCACTACAAAATATGAAAAGCCAGTATTAGTAAGCAAACCAGCAAAATATAGATGCTATATTTAAATCTTAATTGCTGCTTACAACAAGCTAATGAATTTTACTGTGAGGGATGGTCAGACACTGAAACAGGTTGCCCAGAGCAGCTGTGAAATCCACATCCTTTAAGATATTAAGAACAGGCATAGCCCCTGCACAAACTCATCTAAATGAGACCTACTTTGAGGTGACCCGAGGTTCTTTTAGAGACCCTTTCCAGTCTAAGTGATTTAATGGTTCAGTGAGGGAGAAAATTTTAAAATTAAAAGATTGTTTTGAATTCACTTTATACACCACTTGTTTTACAGAGTAAGGAAGGTACATGAGAGTCAAGAGAATTTAAAACAAAAAATATATTTGTATATGCATTTTTAGATCCTTCCCCATGTATTTTGTAGGAGAGTAAGTATTCTGTTGCAGAAGAATTTCTAATTAAAATCTTAGACATATTATTGCCTGTTGAGACTATTTACTAGAGAGCTGTTATTACATATTATTTACAAAAATGAAAATGTGGGCTTAGGACCAAAAATGGCCCTGAGGTAAAAATATCCTCAGGAAACAGGTAATTTTAATTAGAAACAGCCCATGAAACAAAACACCTACCAGTAGAATTACTTACTATAAAGAGCTGTAATTTGAGTCACTAGAATTGAAAAATTATTATAAACAAGTTTGCAACATCCATAGGATTTTAATTTTAGGGGGTAAAAACAAGAAGGAGGGTTTGAATTGTTCTTTCAACATTACATGTTTCATTTCCAGTGGAGGCCAATAACAATAGATCAACTGTTTAATTTCTGAGAATTTCACTGTTCACATTTGTTCTTCTTGCAGTAATCGACCAAACTGTCCTGAAGACAATAGGAGAATGCATCCCTCAGAGGAATTTAGTAGAGGAAAAAATAGATTTGCACCATACTCTTCACAAACAATGCACCCAGCTTCATCTGTACACCAAGAAGATAGTTCAATAAACTATGAAAGAAAACCTTTTCACGGTGAAACTCCCAGAAAGATGGAACAGAGTAAAAGATTACCAGTTGTAACAGTTGATTACAATTATGGTCTGCCACTAGATTGTGGACCTGAAGGGGAAGAGAGATCACATTATGATTTACCCCCACGAGACCACTACAACTGGAACTGAATAAGAAGAACAGTGTTTGCCCAGCTTACTCAGACTTACTTTTACCCATTTTCCTTTGTATGTGGACCATTTTTTTAAAAAAAACAAATTAGTTAAATGCAAATTTCAGCAGTAGATAACTGTTCTCTATTGTAGGATTAGCTTCTACTGATGTTTGGTTCTTTATTAAGGTGTATTTGTTAAGTATAGCTGAAGAAAAGGTCTCAGTACACATGAAATTAAAGTAGGTCTTCCTTTTAGTGAAATTGGAACCCTGTACCTTAAAACAAACAACTTTCTCAGTGATTGTGGTTGTCTTTTGTTTTGCAGTTCTTCAAAATGTATGTGATTTCCAGGTGCAAAAATTATAATAAAACACTGCATTATCAAGTAGAGTAGCATTGAAATTATAGGAAAAATACTAAGAAATTAACAAAGCAAAGTTATGTTCAGTTCCTCCTGTAATTTGAAAACAGCAGTTTAACTTATTGCTAACAGTTGCTGCAGCATTGCAGTTTAATTCCATATTTTGTGTACCATCAACTGAACTGACCTAGTTGCACTCTTTTTCACAGCAGAATTTTCCCCGATTGCTAAGAACATGGAAGTAAATGGAGTTTGAGCACTCTAAATGTTGGACTTGCTTTTCAGTAATCTGAATATCCCATCCTGATTGTATATTTTTTTCCTGCTCCCATAGGGTATCTGTGTTTTAGAATAGCCCACTGCAGGTATATTTCACCAATTTCTCAGCAACAAATCCAAATAAGGTGGGTTGTGCATCGTCAGCTCATGTGTCTCCACTGGCCAAGGCCACGGGTGCCTCTATACTTGCACCTCCTTGTTTGTCAGTCATACCTGTCTTACTCTCCAGCTCTGCTTGTCACTAGTTTCTTCCTACAGCACAGCAGAGTAATGTAGTCAGAATAGGAAAATAACTTCTTCAGGTGACCTTCTTTTAAGAGTCATGTATTGAACAGTCTTCTCTGAACTGCCTCTTCAGTGGGTTTCACAGAGGTAGTGCAACAAACAGTAAGTAATGCACAGTATCACCAACAGCTCCTGCTGTGGATAAAGAAATCAGTTCATAGGATGGAAAACAGTATTACTATAATACTTCAGTAAATTAAAAACCTTTCATTTTTTGTTATTATTACATTTTAATAAATTACTATTTTAAAAGGTATCACAATAAATAAGGATAAAGGCAGACCATTATATTAAGATAACTAAAATGAATGCAAGATAGTTAAGTCATTCAGTTAAGACACTTTAAAGCAGGAAAGCTGCAAAACATCAAGCAAGAGGGTGTAGGTATACATTGGAAAACTGCAAAAACCCCCTGTGTTCATAGCCAGAACCCACAAAGCTTTTTTTGTCTTTTAGCAGCAGTGTAAAACCCAGATTTCTGAATTCATGGTTCTGTACTAAAAAAGAACTAGATTTGAAACTTGTGGAATATCTTGCAACTCATGTTTTGTAACACAGCAGAAAGTTCTCCAAGTCAAAGGATTCTGTGGATATAAATTCAAACTGCAAATGCTTCATTGCCTGTGCAACTGGTAGAACAACTTTGGCTTTGTTCATTGTACAAAGTAAATAGTTTTCTCATTTTCACAGCAGCTAGTCAATTGTATTTCCCATTAAGTCTCTGATGGTGAGCTTCATTCATGTGGTCTCAGGAATGAAGCTCTGTCTATAAAATCTTGTGGAACTGAGCACTAACTGTTAAGAACAGGCATTTGTTCCTTCACTTGCCTTTTTTTTTTCTTCTTAATGAGGGGTGAGATGAGAATCTTTATCTAGGCTTCTTTATTTGGAGGCAAGGAAGATCTGCAACATGGGCTACTATATTGCTAGATCCTTTAAAAAAATCAACAAAACCCCCACCACTCTCCAGCAGGGCCCTAAGAGTTACAGACTAATATTGCAAGCATTTGGAGGGTTTTTTTACACCATGTATGCAGTATTCATAAAGTGAATAAAGAGCAGCAAATATTTTGCCCTTCATATTTTTGTTTTGGGGTTTGTTATTTAGGACTGAAGTGACCCTCCAGTCAATCATTTGTTACTTGAGACTGGAGAGATGAAAAGCTGATGCACTGGAAAGCTCAGAGCAAGAAGAAAGAAATGTGGCATAAGGAGGTAGGATCAGCATTAGCTATTACTAGCCCCTGTCAGTTCCTGCAGGAACCTTTGAGTGTTCAGATGCCAACAATCTGATGGTGTTATTCCTGTTATGTGACAAAATAAATGTCACTTTCATACCTATGTTGGATTTCTCTTTTCAAAGAACGCTAATAGACATGTTTCCACAAATGGTTTTGGGATGACTATATGAAAATAATCGTTTTGGTTTTATATTTATTTATGTATTTATTTAGAATTTACGATAAGGTTTTCCACCCTATTGTTCCTAATGGAATTAAGCAGAGCTAAGCCCACATAATACATTACAAACTCCAACTGACATTTATCTCAGATTCCACAGCTGATTCATCACTGTATATTCACATCTGTAGTATTTAACTGCTAATTGAATCCACATGGTGGAGAATGAAATTAAATGAAATAAAATATTTTCTTGTTTTGTAACTGAGTATTGTATTACAGTGGCAGCCATAAAAAACCCACAACACTTTCATTTATTTCACAGTTCTACAAAAAGGTCATAAAATCTTGGTCTTTCTTTGTGTATGTTCTCAGCAAACCTAGAAATAGCTGTTGTATCACAGAGCAATAAAAAGCCAGACTTCAATGGAAACTGTTGGTTTCCCACTGCCCTGAGTGTGACATCTTGAAGAAAAACACAAGAATACAGAAAATCCAGATTTAGCAGAGAATTATTTTAAGGAGTTGTAACATATATAACTATTGAACTCTTCTGAACTCTCAGAAAAGTTCTTTTTCTGTTGCTGTCCTGAAATCATATTTTCATTGGAGGCCAGATTTTTATCAGATGGTGAAGCCTTGGGGCCATCTCGCCCTGAGGTATGATCATCCTGAGTTAGGGAATGTTCTGGCGGTTCCTGGAAAACAAAAATTTCAGATGAACTCTGTGCAGGAGGCTGAATTCCAAGAATGGCTTTGGAAAAAGAGAGGTCAAGTCCAACACAAAACCAGAACACAAGGATATGACTGAATTTATATGTAGAAATCTGCACTGTATGTACAGCTAATTTAATTTTCTGTGTGGAGAATAAACAGCTATCTAAGAAAGGGCTAAAAAGGTTTGCATGTGACTTTTTTTCTCTCAGCAAGGGCAAAAGGTAAATGACCTACAAGGAACCACAAGTACAATTAGGATTCCTTCCCTGTTTATCTGCCTCAAAAGTAACTGCTAGCAAGCTGCAGGCTTTTTTTTTCATGTGCAAAAATGATCAGTGATCTGTAAATGCTTCAAATTTGGGATGCACTACTACAACCAGTGTGCCAGGACCAGCAGTTCAATGACCTGAGCAATAGCTTCTGAAGATCAATTCTTATCTTACGACATGTGAATCATCCAGAAATGCAGATACCCAAAAATCATTTGTGGCTTACAGTCTGCTCTGGAAAGAAGGAATGTATCCTCCATCTGGAATTTAGCAAGGGGGTATGAATCCCTGGCCACAGTGGAGTTTATTTAAAATGTGCAAACAGAAAGCAATAGCTTCCACACTGTTATCAACCACTACAGTTTGTTTCCTCTCCAGGTGGACTCTTACGAGCTCCAGTTGGCAGCAGACTGTGCTTTACTAGTTCCAGTGGACAGCAATTACCAAACCTGCAGATCCCTTTCTTCTTCTTATGGGGAGCCAGAAAAAAACAGATGACAAAAAGGAACCAGGTGAGGAGGCAACTTATGTCTTTGTTCTCCTGAGATGAGAAAACAATGCAAGGAGAACAGGAAAAGAAATATTTAAAAAAAAAAGAAAAATGAAGGAGAAGGGAAAATGAAAATTAAAGTGTCAGGGAGAGGGTTATCAGTGTGAGTGAAGAAACCTGCAAAAGATGCATGTGTAAAGAGCTGGTGAAAGATTACTGAGCATAAAAAGAGAGCACATGCTGGAAGAGTTTCTGGCAACTTCTTATCTGGATCTTCTAAGCTGTGCCTGTGGCTCTGTGTGAGCACCATGCTGATGTAAATAACAGTTATCAAAAAAATACAGGAGCACTCAGACCTCTAATCCTTCAATAAAGTCATATGGGAGCTTAAAACTAATTAAGGCTTCTCTCTCAGCTTTAAATCTAGCCTATGTGTAGTATAATATCCTGAAGATATTCCCTGTAGAATCCAATGAGAATTTCAGACAAGCAAGTAAGAAACTACTCCACAAACCTGTTTCACACATTGAAAATAAGCTTGGTTTTTACTGGGTATCAGGAATCCCATAATTTGAGGAATCCAAGAATAAAATCCAATTTGTTTATTACAGGTACATACCTGTACTATCTCATACATTCAGGACAGCATCAAAACACACTATAATGTTGCTATTACTGTACCCATCACACAAAACTTACAGTGTAGTTAAAGTGTAACAAACAAATCTCAAGTAACTGTCTCTATAAGTACAACAAGCAAGCCAATACAGAGTCATGCTGAAAGCAAGAGACATTTTATTCCTTTATGAGGAACACTCAGGACTGAATGTTCCACAAAGGAAGATGAAAGAGCCCCCAAGACAGATAAACTTGGTAAATTTGACACAGGTGAGGATGTTCCCCATGTAGTTCTTCAAAGGACCTCTTCTAACATAAACTGGTTTTTGCTTTCAGAGTTATACTACCAAACAAAAGTCTATAGAGCAAAATTAACCCTTAAAGGAGAAGGTAAGAGAGTACAAGGTGTTATTAATATCTGTTAATCCCTTCTCAAGCCATCTTTAAGAGCACAAAGTAAATAGAAGAAAGTATAAATTTTGGTATATCCGAATGCTAGAGCTGATTGATCCTTGTCTGCACATCCCAAATGAAAAATAGGACCAACACATCATGTTGTAGCAGTGAATGGTAAATTCTGATTTTCACATTACATGTCAAAAATAGGCCTAAAGTATATTCTGAGAAACAGCGTTTGAAAATTAAAATAAAAACATTGTTTTCTATCATTTAAATACAGTAGTTATAATAAAATAGAGAGAGAGCAAAGAGTATGGCCACCAGACTTGTTTTTAAATCTAATTTAAACTCATTAACTGCAGCAGAACTTGTGATGATGGCCACAGATTAGCTTTCTTTTCTATCTTTGAAAAGCAACAGCTTTTGGAAAGAGCTGGACTAGATGTGAAACCTCTGGCCTTGTTTGTTCAGCATTATAGTGTGTTTCTGAATCTTTATGTCCCTGATGACAGAGGTGCTTTTCTATTTATGCTCTTTGTATTCAGTTTGTGCACACTGGAATTATATGCACTTTTTTTTTTTTAACTGCACAGGCTAATGTCCCTCTTGCATTAGCTCATGAAAAAAAAAAAGAGGACAATTAGACTACTGAAATTAAATAAACAAAAAAACCCCTTAAGGCCGCACAAACTTAGATAATAGAAAAACTTCATAATTTCTTTCTTTCATGTTATTTTCATGTTGCATTTTTTCACGGGCATACATAGAAAGACTTGCAGATTTATAGGAAGAGTTTGACCTCTTTATTTCCATTTGTCTTTGTCTCTAACTGTGGCTCATTTTTGCCTGTTACCTTAATCCAAAAAAGGCCACTTAGATACTTGACAGGAGCTTTTCTCCCCTTCTGTTTTCTTTATGGACATGAAATACTAAATTCATTTTTACATATGTGTGTATATCTGTGTATAAATGTATATATACGTGCATTATAAACATAAATATAAATTTTTGTATATAAATAGAGATCTCTGCTCTCCTAAATGTCAGTGAGAGAGCAGGTATAAAGATGAAATTGTCCATGTGAGTTACTATTGTTAATCTCCAAATACTTCAGAGTTTATAAGATGGATTTAGTGAATGTACATTTACTTTAGTTACTCTCTTGACGTAGAAAGTGGTGTAGTTTCTAATAACACCATGCAGAGGTGGGTCAAAACAAAGAACAACTCTATGAAGTGGATAGATAATACCATTTCCTACAAAACATGCCACAGGAACAATAAACTACCCAAACTACAAAATATTTATTTAAATTAGGAGCCTGGATAATAGCTAGACAAAACTAAGAAACTTTCAGTCTTTACACATAGGGAGTGCCCAAACAGTATCAGTAATTTAAGTCTTCATCTGCTGTAAGATAAGGTGGAAAGTAAAGCCGAGTTAGAAAATGAGAAGTTCAGGATCATGGAATGAAATGCTGAAGAAATTAGAGACTATGGCTAACAAAAACAAGGTGGTTGTACAACCTTGTACAACAAGGTTGATCAGTTGTGCAGAGTATCTTTTTAAAATGGAAATGGGCAAGAAGCAACACTTCTGAACAAGTCCATGCCATCTCGTGAGATAAAATCCCTGGGAACAGAAAATCACAACAGTGAATCACAAGGTTTTTTTCTATTTATCATGTTCAGAAAAATTGTCCTGAATTTACAATGTTAAATATGATCAGAGGTAATGAAATCTATTGAGATAATGACACAGTCCTGGTGACATTTGGAACCTTTTAGATGTTGGTGATTTTCAATAACTGATGGTTACTACAATCCTGTTTGATGTTGAGAAATGGGAGCCCATCAGAAACGTTGCTGCTTCGTGTTGTGAGTGGCAGTGCCTTTACCCTGATTTGGCTCTCAGAATTCAGCATTTCATTGGTATCTCTGAGGTGTTTTCGGACTACAAGAGCTGTCAGTCACCATCCAGACACCAGCTACCATCACTTACTGGGAAGAACTCAAAAGGAAGGCCATGTACAAATTGCCATTTTTTAACAGGCTTTCAAGAAGGTTATGCAGCTAGTAAAAAATCTCCTTGGACTAAAAATAAGACCATTAAAATCTGAGAGTTGGCATGGAAACTAGTGAAGCTTAGATGATAAGAAAATAAATACATCTTTAAGTAAAAAATTAAGCTGAATAGCAATAAAAAGTATTAATTAGCAAGAAATAAGAGATTATTGAAGAAAAAAATAAAAATCCTTCAGCAATCAACAGTCTGATTTTAGTGACACCAGTAAAGAGTGGCCTAACCTACAGAGATAACCTCAAATAAAAACAAGAAAGATTAAATAATACTTGAAGAAGCAACAGTTAAATATATAAAAATAAATATGAATTTTAAAGTATGTTAGAAATAAGCTACAAGGTAACTGATTAGTTTGCAGATCTTAGAACAGAAAGCACCATTGAGAAACACATGTTGCAAAGAACCTGCACAATTTACCTGCATAAGATCGTAATGCACACATGTATCTCAGAGAAGTTTTCCCCCAGATTATCAAAATAATGATAGTGATTAAGACATCAGCAGAGAAGATGTCTGAACATACTGCTAAGCAGGGGCACGTGTCTAAAACTAGCTTGTCTTCAGACAAGACTTCCAAGGGAATTCAGAAATCAAATAAGATAGCCACTAAAATGTGTGCAAACTATTATGAAAATAATCTTTACCAGACTAGAAGGCATCAAATGTTATACCTACCACTACAGAGAGGCTGCTGGGATCCTAAGCAATATAAATCAACAAACCTTTAGAACACAAAAAACTAACTGGAAAAATAAAAATAGAAGACTAAACATGTAGAAGATTATGTTATGTCAGGTCTAATCACAAGGGATTCCACCTGAAAAACTGTACCTCTGTCATCTGCTATTTGCACAGCTGTAGCACTTGGGGACTGCACCATTTTTTTCCCTGGGCTCTGGTAGCAGACAGAGCACTTACAAAAGCTGCAGTCACTATGAATCTGCAGACTAAGCAACAAGAGTTCACAGGTGAACACCGTTGGCAGGACGAGGAAAACAAAAACATTAGAGATGAATGCAGGAAGTACTGATCATAACATATCAATTAAAATTATTGAGTTTTATCTAATATAAGAACAGGTTTGAGAGAGTACACTGGCACAGAACAGATCTGCAGGGAGGATTCTTTTAACAGAAGAAGAAAAAGGAAGAAAATACATGGCTACTACTTGAAAAATGGGTCAGAAAACAAATATGCAAAAAGAATTCATATGACTTACAGAGCAGGTAAACAGATGCATAGACAAAGAAGAATTAGATTTCATAAGGGTATAGGGAAAGGATTGAGCAGAAGATACAGGTGAATAGTTAAGTAACAACATGCTTTACATAAATGTCACATCAAAATACAGAAATATGTGGTGTGAAACTTGAATGAATTGTGTTTATGTAATACCTACTATTATGTAAATAACATCATTCTTTCTGTCTTTTGCAGATTGTTTTGCTGGAACTGCAGTTTATCATAATTTCTGCAAGTACTCAGTGCCTAAGGCCCACCACCAATATTTTCCCTGCACTTATTTTTATCAGGTAGGACAACCTCTAATGGAGTTGTTCAAAACAAATTTCATTGCATGCTTGAAGTGCCCTCTGCCTTAGCTGCTATTAAAGAAATGCACAAAATATTTTTAAGGAACCTAAGAGGAAATAGGGTGTTAGAATTGGAAATAACACCTGAGGATCATTTCAATAATGCCCACAGCAGGACAGAATTACTGCTGATACCCAGCTAAACAAACACAGAAATATTACCAGGTACGTTTGCTATACATCTATGTTAACAGCACTGAACATGCAAGAAAAATATCTCCACCCTCAGCCCGCTCCTTGCTGCTCCCTACCCCAACTCCCTGTCGTTCCTCCCCATCACATGGCTAAATAGCAGGCACCCCATCCTGTGCAAACATCTACATACATGGGATAGGAGCACACATGTGCCTCGGATCATGGCCAGGGATCGAGGCAGAGACACCTGCAACACATGAGGGCACAGGATGGCAGAAAGGAAGGTTTTGGAGTACTTCTGTAAGAGGCTCCTGGCCTCCAGCTAAGCTCACTGTACTTTTTGTGTGTATTCTGCTACAGGAGGCACATTGTGCTGTTTAAAGGTAGTTATGGCATCAGAGCCATGATGGGGAAAAGGCTGGGTCATTGGGCCTAGCACTGTGACAAAAACTAGGTCTACCACTGAAAAATGACTCTGTGGTTTGCTCTGACCACACTCTGTGCTGCAGAGGCCTCGGGCTGACTCACATTGCTGGCGTTTGGGGCCACTGTAATGCCAGCTCCCAGTCACCACAGAGCTCCCACCCAACGACAGGCAAGGGGACAGCCAGGGAAGTCACCTAGGGCAAACTTCATGGAGGACTGAAGAATGGGGTGGACCTAAATGGATAAGAACAGGTTGAAGTGACACTGTACCAGTGTCTTGTTTATAGATCTGTAAGAAGACAGGGATCACACACACAGTGTTAGTGTGTCTGTTTGGAATTCTGTGTTAGTGGGCAAGAAATGAGCCAGCCCATACATAAAGAGTTAACTACCCCGCTGAAAGGGAGATCATCCAGAAAGGCTGGGGCAGCAGAAATCCCGATAGAAAGGTTGGGCGTTAAACACATACCTCAGTGGGCTTCAGAGGAAAACTTTTATCACACACCGTTATGGAAATTCACATGTTTATTTAAGTTTATGCCATCACTTACAGGAAAGAAAAACCTATTATTGTGTTTCCAGCTTATCACATGAAAGGTTACATACGTCAGCTAACTTTATGTCCCCGTCTGGGACCATTAATTCAACTGATTAATCGAAGGCTAATTTCTTACACTGGATCTGATGGAAGCTGATAGCACGTACTTGGAAAGCCTGGTTCTCCCCGGAGCTCAGGGGCATTGCCGGGCGGGACCCCGCAGCACCGCCCGGAGCCCGCGGGACCGGGAGGACAGGCAGCTGTCCCGGCAGGGATACGGCATGAAGCGGAAAGGAAGGCGGCTGCCGGCGGAGGCGCCGTAGCTGAGCTGGGCTACGTGCCCCTTCGGTGTCCGGGGTGGCTGGTGCTGGTTAATAAACCCTTGCATGTTACAAGCCGTGTATGTTCGCCATCCCCTCACTGTGGGGGCTCCAGGGCAGCACCCGCCCACAAGCGCCGCGAAGCCGCCCGGCCCGGCCCAGCCCGGGAGCGGCGCGGGGCACGCCGGGAGTTGTAGTTCCCACTGGCCAAGCATTCGCGCCGGCGGCGGACCTCGGCATGAGGGGGGATGCTCTGCGACCTCGCCGAGCACCCGGCCGCCCTCTCGCGCCGTGGTGGCGGGGCAAAAGTGCGACCACCCGGTGCACCGGAAGAAACGCTCGTAACTCCTCGTTCTGATGCTTCTGTTCTCCACTCTTGGTGGGGGACTGGGGCACTCTCCTTTGAGGCCCCCCCCCGCCCCCATCGCTCAGATGGCACGCCCCGGCGGCGGTGGGCGCCCCCCTAGGCGGCCCGGCGGCTCCATGGCCGGTCCTGCTCAGTGCGGGCGCTGCGCGCGCCCGCCCTCCTCGCCCTTAGAAGCGCCCCCGCCATTGGCTGCGGCCGGGCGCCCTTGCCAATCAGGAAGCGGCTCTCATGGAGGAAGGGAATAAATACAAGATGGCTGCTCATATAAAACCAGGCATTGGGCTTCGCCCCGGCTATGGGGGAATCGAGGCTTTAACCGGTGCTCCGAGGGTCCTGCGCCGATCCCGCCCGCGCCGCCGCCGCCCCGCCGGGGGGAGCGACTCTCCAACCGCCGCCGGCCACTGCCGCGCTCAGCCGCTGCCCGCGNCCCGGCCTCCGCGCCCGGCGTCCCGCCGCCAGCCGCCAGCCAGGCGCGGCCCCGGGCGGCCATGGCCGTCTCCAGGTCGGTGGGAGTTGGGAGGGATGGGGGGAGAAGGCTCGGCGGCGGCGGCCTGGAGCTCCCGGCCCTCGGTGCGGCCTGGCGCCGGGGGTGCGGGGGAGGAGGGGGCCCGCTTTCCACCCCCTTTCGCCTCGGGAGTCCGCGGAGGCCTCTCCGGGGCCGCCCCGGTGGGCTCGGGGGGTGGCTGCGTGCTCCGGCGCCTGGGTTTGCTGCTCGGCCTGGGATGACTCCCATGCCCCACTTCGTTCTTCGGGCAGCAGGGGCTCTGCCTGGGGTGTCCCGGGTTTCCTCCTGCATTCGACACCTTCGGGTTTTTTGGCCAGTCCTTCCTAAGGTGGTTAAACTGCTAGAGAATGGGCGATTACGATATCGAGTCTCAAAAACTGGCAAGAAACCGTTTTTGCCTTCCCTTAGTTGTAAAGTAACCAAAATAAAATAGACTTTCATGGAGAAAAGTGATTAGTGTGTTCTGGCTCTGCCTCAAGATGTTGGGCAGTATCTGCTTACACACATGTGCTCTGGGGTGTGCCAGCGTTTAAAGCATTCACAGATACAGAGATATGTCTTAACAGAGCTGTTTTATAAAAAACGCTGATCACTAATTCCTGC
>VYXB01007424.1:287057-437011 GCA_013397135.1 Pachyramphus minor | reverse complement strand
TTTTTTTTTTGTGTGTGTATGTGAAATGGGCACGTTAAGCTTCCTAACAGGGTAGTTGAAAGGAAACCATAAATCCAAATTAAGCTTGTGATAGATTATCTCCAAGTCACATGCTGGTAGTATCTCTGTACTTCCAAAGTGCTATCACAAAAGTAAATTCTGTTTCTGAAGCTGTGTGTGAATAAGTTTACAATTTTGTTTGCACATGTATAATAGAAATCTGTTCTTCATCAAAATTTGTGGCAGCAGTACACCTTTTAAGACTTCTAGTGGCAGGTGTTTTATTTTGAGCATTATAGTTTCTACAAAGTATCCCTTTGTTTTAGTCTACTCTTATCTTTTAATCAACTTGTTACATGCTTGTTGGGTTTTTTTTTTCTCCCTACCTGCCAAATCTGGCCATAAGAATGTGGAGGTAGTACGGACTGCTGTTATAAGACTACTGTGTATGGTAAAGTCATCATGTAAAATAGAGTAGTATTTCAATTACCTTAGGTCTGGTCAGTCTGCTTAAGTAACTTTGCTAATGTACATGTGATATGGGGGCTAACTGGAATATCAAATGGAGCTTTTGAGGTTTATGCTGAGGCTGTTTCTGTTGGAAAGGCTGCTTTCCATTTCAGTTACTGAAAGGTTACTTTAGTGGAAAGCAGCAGTGCTCTGTGCAAAGATGTAGTTAACACCTGTTCAGGAACTGAGAGGAAAATTCTGATTTAGATTTGGCTCAGTGTGGAGCACTAAAGAAGTTGGTGTGTTAATAATACTGTGATATTGCTTCATTTCACAGTTTTAAACTCCAAATAGTACACAAGTTGAACATAAAGTATAGAAGTTCAGTAAAGGTGTTATAATACTGGTGAGTTGGCATAGAATTGTCTCATTTTCAAGAAATACATATTTTGGAGTGCTGTAACGTCTTGATGGTTCCTGGTGAACACCACTGTTTCTATAACTGTAAGAAGTGATAATGTGTAGATTTGTCTTTGTGCATAGTTTTGAAAGATACAGCAAAGCCCGTCTGCGTCCCTTTGAAGTTACACAGCAACTCCTGATAAATGGACCTGTCTGCGGCGGGACCATGGGAACACTGATACAATGTCAGTGCTGCTTTTCTAAATAAGAGAAATTGTCTTCACCTTTTACTTCAGAACATTGAACTTCAAAGGTCCTTTCCTTTCAGACTACACATAATTGTGCACTTATGTGTATATAGCAGTGTAACTGTATTTCTGTAAAGGGTGTAGGTGGTCCAGCTTCTCTACCAATTGCATTTACTTGTAGAGATCTGCACTTTTGCTCTGGGTAGTTACTTTTTTTTGATGGATCAACGTAATAGTTCATTGTTGACTAACTGTGCAAGTTTGGAGAGTGAGGAAGTAGCTGACTCAATTTCATTAGGAGTAGTTCTGTTTTGGAGCCATATTTTAAAAATAAGGGGTTTTTGGAGGGGGGGGTCAGGATAGTTTTACATTGATAAAACAGTAAATTATCAAGTGGTTATTTTCCCAAGAAAGTTTAATTTCTTCTCTTTGGCCAATTGAAAACTTTTCTCAAAACCCAAGTCTGTTCAAGGAGATCTAAACTAACATAGGAAATGCTTTGAAATGGCTCAAAATTAGTTTGAGATTAGTTGTAACCTGTTGACAGGAAAGTCTCGTTTAATTCTGCATTGGATGTATACATGCTTGTTTGATCAGATCCTGCTGTTACATGGACTGAAGATCTGCTGCTATTTAAAATAGACCCAAAAGCAGAACAGTAGATACTTCATGCCACAAGATGTTGCAGCATAGTTGCATTGTATGTGTTTATCTGTTGGGTAATTTTGTGCTGAAAAGACTAATGAATGCCATCCTTCAGGAGTAGAGATAGGTGGGTAGGAAGGTTGATGTTCCTTCTGTGAATGTGCAAGCTAATTTGGTAGGCCTTAACTTCTGATTGCAGTCTTAGAAGTACAGATGAAGTAGTATTAGTGTTTGCATAGCTAATAAAAAAAATTCTTCGTAGTGGAACAGAGAAGGAAAAAAGGAAGTGACAAGTTTTGCTTCAGCTTCATTCCTACAAAGTGCATGGTCCAAATGAACAATTTTAGTGGCTTGCTCGTGATGTTTTTAAGATAATTCAGTTGAAAAAGTAATGCTGCCAAGAAAATGAAGTCTCACAGATTACTCAGGATGATTTGGTCTGTGTAAATTTATTACTGTTTTCTAGAGATTCCAATGTTTTCATTTGTGTGAATTTGTGTATAAATGTAATATGTAGATTAGGAACCTAATTTTAAATAAATAATAATGTCAGAAGGCTGTGAGACTAAAGCTCCTGGAACTAAGCAGGCCTCATGTATTGCTCTCAGCTTTTGAAGTGTAGGGCTGTGACTTCATAAGAACAAATGGCTGCACTGGCTGCCATCATTACTTATGTGACATTTCAAATTAAATACTCCATCAAAAGTATCTTTATGTGCCCTATGTATCTTTTAGAAATGCTTTTTTGGTATTATCACAAGCTTTCTCTGTAACTAATTCAGTTTTTAGCTTCTTTGGAAGCTATCACTTCAGGCTGTTCTTGCATGAAAAGGAAGAGTTAAACTGAGCAAGTATATATTCAGTGCTAAGTCAGTGCCTGTGCCTAAAGCATCAGATAGGTGCTGTATAACCAATGTGGTAATAGGAGTTCAGAATCAAAAGAAGGGGAAAATAGTGTAACTTTTCTGTTGTTGATGGAGATTAACTTGAAGACCAGAACAGTCGACTGCCTTCTACTGTGTTGCTGTTTGTGGGAGGGAGTGCTGACAGTCATGGGAAGGGGGGAAGCAGAAGTAGGGTGTGCAGTGCTGCCCAGATGAGATAGAGCTCTGGAGTTTCTCAGATACTCTTTTCTAACAGACTGAAGTGAAAGTTGAAAGTCAGGATTGCACATCGCTAAGAATACCAACCTGCTCCAGCAGATGGAACTTTAATTCTCACCAATGAATTCATCAATATGTCTTGACAGCCGTTTCAATTTCCTATTCTTTCTCATAGTGTTTGTAATGTAATTGGCCATATGTGTTGGGGTGCATTGTTAGATATGTTGTTAGATACGTATGTATGTAGTAGTTTACAAGTAAAACTGGAACAGCCTAATGCTGTAGATCATATATGGAATATACAATACATATGGAATTAATTATACTAATTTTAGCATTTGGTTGGCTTTCATATGCAACATATAATACCATGACCCAGTGTGGTCATGGAGCTCTTGTTTTATTCTGGGTGTTCCTTCAGCTGCTGTATAGAAAATAAGGTTTCTCCATTGTCCTCAGTCCCACCCATGGCTATAACTTACCTATGAGAAGTAAAATCACAATCCATCCTTTATATATATCATTGCACTTCTGTTTTTTGTTCTGAATTCTGTTCAGTTTTTTCTTGCTGGCTGATTGTGTATTTGAAAGTTGATTATCAACAGTTCATGTTTGCTTTAGTAGGGGCTTGAGTGTTTAGAGCTGTGAGCTGACCAAGCTGGGATTTGACCAAATGATGAAGTGACAGCAAAGGACTGTCAGGTCAAGAAGAAAAGCTCAGGCATCTCCATTAGAACTAAGGTTGAATTTCACAGTGATTGTCAACCCTGGACAAGTCTAAATTTTAGTTTAGGGATGTTTTCTATTTTTGTACTAAGAAATAGTGCCTCTGAGGAAGCTTCTGGGTGTTGAAATATGATTTCAACGACAAACTCCTCAGAGTATTCCCTTTCCTTCTGTTGGGTGCTAGCTAGCAGTTTTTCAAAGAGCTCTAGGCAGAGCTTGACATTAGAGTGTTCCAGGGACAACACCACTGAGGATTTTTTGTGCAGTCACACAATTTTAATGAGTTGGAGGATACACTAGGGTAGTTACACAGTGTAGATACACAGTATTCTGGACCAATTGGCCTTTACTACCAGAGATTGCTCTCTGGACAGTTACACGTGCTGGTGTGCACAGATGTGAAATCCAAACAGATCACTTCATTGGCAGCAGTGATCAGTTTGCTGTCCCTTTTAAACCTCAACTCCTTGAAAGCAACGCATTAGATTTTTCGTCATCTGGAGTCCTGTGGTGACCCCGTCCAGTCAGAATACTTACACTGGGCCAGTTGGAATCCTTATACAATTCAGCTGCACACATCTTCTTTGGCCACCATTTTGAAGACAGTTGTTCATAACTGTGGCTTGACCTGGTCATTGATTATCCAGCTACTAGCTTTCTAATACCTCTATAGCTGAAGGATTTTCAAATCCAGATCATGCAGTTCCCACAGGAGTGACATAAGGTTCACTTTAAATAGTATGACAACTGTCCCTTCAGACGGAGATCAGCCCTCTGTTTGGGGTGGTACCTTCAGCAGCAAAGAACTGCAGATTTTTAGCTTGAAGAACAGAACAGGTCACTTGTTGCAGCACTTACCGATTGTACCTGGGTTAGAATCGTGTCTAACTTGGTTTAAGGCTGAATGTGTGAAACTGGTGACTAGAAGATGGAATCTTCATGGTACCTGGAGAGTGCCACTAAGTTAGTTTTAGTGCCTCTTTTGTAAGTGAAGTGTCTCAAATGCTACTGGATGCCTGTTCTTAAGCACCTGCATTGATATCTTTGTGTCAGAAACATTTCCAATGAAATGTCAGTGTAACAGCTCATAAGGTGTTTCTTAGAAGAAAAATACTTAATTTGAGTGTAATGCTGATTGTAAGAACTTTAATTGCTGCTTCTAGTTGTGTCTTGCTGGTGTACTTCAGCAGGGAGGAAGAATTTATTTACCTCTTTGAATAAGCTTGGTAATGAGCTTGTAAGGTGTGAGTTTGCATTGAGGTTGTTGTCCTTTAGGTGAGATGTAGTTGATGAGGGGTTAGAAGATGACAAAAGGATTATCTAAAGTATTGCTTATGAGTTAAAAGTGAAGGACTTTGTATTTTTAAGTTTTGATCACAGCAGTTAAAGTCCAGGAAAAGAAGTTCTAGAGAAATATTTAATATTTACCATTTGTTGGTATTTAGATTTTTTGTAACAATTCATATATCTTTCTTTTTTTAACCTTTTTCTTCCCCAAAGTATTCTCTGTATTTGTATTGTTTGCTTCTGTCTTCCATAGGCTTAAAAATTTTTTTTCTGACAGACTGCATTGAAATATTTCATAAAGTAATTAAAAATGTTATCTGTATTGTAGAGCATCTCACTCTTACCACACTGCTTCACACTTCTGTGTTACATTTGTGAATGAGCCACATGGTGCCCTACTTACAGCACTGTCTATAACGAGAGGCAGGAACCGCCTGCCATTAGATAACTTAGTTCTTTTTGGCCTTTATAACTAGTTTAGAGACTGCTACTTTGTTCTGAAAGTGAAAGCCTTGTCAGAACTTATAAAACTTCTTTCCAAACTGCAGATACTCAGAAATAATTTGTTTAGGATTTTTAAGGGTTTTTTTTTCCCCATTCTTAATGAAACTCAGAATGAAAGTTTTAATTTAAAAAAAAAAACAAACCAAACAAAAACTAGCACTGCTGATCAGTGGCAACTTTTGCAGAGCTACCCTTCCAACTCAAGCAGAATTCAGACTCTGCCATACTCTGCTGTACCAACACCAACACTTATTTTGGAGCTATTAAGATTTTTAAAGTATTAACAGTTTGGGAATTCTACATCAGAGGAGTCTGGGAAGGGAAAGAACGAATGATTAGCATGACCAGGAGTACTGTTAGTGAGATGTTGTTAGCTATATTTGCTAATTCCACTTATCTTGCTGGGTTGAATGCTGAAGCGTTACTCTTTGTGAATATATATGTGTGTGTGTGTATGTGTCAGACAACTGAAAGATTTTTTGGTTTAATTTGCATTTGTGTGTAAGTTAAGTGTATTACAATTTAAAATCACAAATTACAAACCAAGCATACTGCAGGTTAAAAAAAAAACCAAAACAAGCTGTATTTTGTAGGTAACACAGCTTCAAAAAAGTCGTGGGTTTTAGCAGTGAAGATGTAGTGTTGTAACTAGGTTTGGAATTCGAGTTTTTGAGGGTAGGCAAACTTAGTGGTTTCCTCCTGTTTTGACACATAAAGAATTCTTGCTGAGGAAGTGGTCAAAGTTGCACATTCTGCTTGACTTTGAGATGAAAAAAGATAATTTGATAGTTGAAGGAGTGGGTGGTGCTAAATGGCAAACTTGAGCCTGGAACACTGAAGTTTCATGGAGAGATAAAGAAGGAAAAAGGTGAGAACAAGCAAGTTAGAGTAAGCAGTGATGCCTCTGAAAGCTACCATATTTTGTATTGAATAATACTGACTGCTGCAAATCAGATTGGGCTGTTACTGTCAGAAGTATAAAGAAAAAATGCTGGTAAATAATTAGACACCAGTATGTTTCTCATGACTAGTCCACTGTCAGCAATTTGGAAGAATATAAAGCTTTTTCCTCCTTGACTGTCTAATCACATAAAACTGCTGGGTTAGATATATTTGGGGTTTAATTTCTGTGACTTTGAAACAATTTACTAACTAGTAAATCATAGCAATTGAAACTATTAATCTGCAGAAATTGAAACAAGCTCACCTAGTAGCAGAAAGATAATTATTTCTGAGCTGGCAAATATCAGAATTGTGTCTAAAAATTAAAATTATTTGAAATCCTTTGGAGTTAGATTTTTTTTTTTTTAATCTAATGAATATTTAACCTAATACCTCTGGTTGTGAGAGTATGAAGAAGGTTGTTTGGAGTACCAGACTAAACTGATCTGGGTGAGCTTCATTGCTGTGTGATGTCCAATTTCATATTGTTGCAATGTTTGGAGGAGTATTTCTATGATTGAGGTTGGAAAGAACAATTCTGATTGCACTCTGCGGAGACATTCTAGAGTCATACTCAGTAATAACTTGTTATTGCCCAGTGGATAAACTCAGCACTCCTTAGACCTCTGACTGACCCAGTGGTCTTGGAAGAAATAATGAACATTTGTAACTTCAGTCATAGATTTGAATATCTAGATAGTTTTTCACATGATGACTTTTATTTCTCATTCAGTAACTCTAAACAAGAAATAAGCAAACTATTCTAAAAATAGATGATTGGGGTCTTTTACTAAATATAGAGTTACTGTGAAAACAGACCTACTGGTTAAATCCCTGTATTTCATGGGAAGGACAGAAGTATCAGATAATTTCAAAGCTGTAGATACCAGGAGAGGTTGCATTTATATATTCCAGGTAATTAGGGAGAAAATATGTGAAAAATAAAATTTGTTATTGTGGAAAAGCAGAGTTTGGCATTATAAATCACAAGTTATGATGTCAAAAAAAGTGATAATGCACAATAGGAGCAGTTGAGCCCTCTGCTTTTTCTATCAGACAAAATTTGATGTTGATCACTTACAACATAACAGCATTTATGTTTCAAGATTGAAAATGTTTTGTCACAGAACGAAGACTGGAATGATTAATTTTTTTTCTTATAATTGCGGATTTTTTAAAACAAACATTTCTGACAATTTCTATTAATTTATTTTGCTTACCAAATTAAAAGTGCTTTTAGGACAACTATGCTTATTATTAGAAAAGTAGTACATTATTCACCCTGCCAACTGACAGTCTTCAGGCAAACTTCACTTCTGTTTGAGTTATATAAACTGAAAAATGTGGGGGAATATTAATAGAAATGGGCAACTGAACTATGAACAGTGTAACATTTTCAGTTTTTGTCAATCATGTTTAGGCTTGATCGTCTCTTTATTTTACTGGACACCGGTACAACACCAGTAACAAGAAAAGCAGCTGCACAGCAACTTGGGGAAGTAGTGAAACTGCATCCTCATGAACTGAATAATCTCTTATCTAAAGTAAGCATCTTTTTTGTTTCTCCCTAGTATTTAATGGTGAGAATAAAACTAGTTTATAGGAGTGTGGGTTCTGTGGGAAGAAGAAAAAGCATGGTAGTCTTGTGTTCTCCAAAAGTAGGAGACTAAAGAAAACTAGGGGTCTACTTCTGTTAAATCTGCTGTTTTATCAGCTTTTGAAATGATTACAAAGTGAGGTTTCACTTTTCATTCTGTAATGATATTCAGTGTTAGCTGTAAATTCAGGTTTTCCTCTATAAAGGAAAGCTCTTCTGCCTTACAAAGATTTCTTCTCTTGCCTTTAAAGATTATTACTTGTGTGATAAAGCATTAAAAATATAGGAGGCTGCATGTCTTTAAAAAGGCTGGAAAGTGGAAAGAGATTTCCATTAGTTTGAGATTTCAATCTGGCCAAGTCCAGTAAAATCACCAAAAATAGTCTGTATCTGACAGCTGGCTAAGGCTCAGTGATCTCAGTTCTGTTCTTATTGAACAGGTGCTCTCACCACAATTGATGGTATCAGAGTGGCCAAGTAACTGTGAATATCAAACTACTTTCAGAGAAAGAAATAGTTTTTCCAGATTTGTGACATAGTGATAAATTGGTTTAGAAGAGTGTATATTGCTTCAAGTGACCCATGTTGTCTCTCTTCGTCGGTTAAATGACGTCAAAGTTTTAAGGTCTGTTAATCTCTTTTGAACATTTCCTTTTAGAAAACAACAAAACAAATTAAAACCAAAAAATATATTGAGCCTGGTTCACTAGCTGGAGGAAATCAAGATTGAGTTGGACTGATGAGACTAAATATATCTTAAATTCTTAATGTCTGGCTCTGGCAGGAGTTCTGCCAGGCAATGAGCAATATAGAGAAGGCTGCTGGCATTTCTTGACTTGTTTTTCTGTCCTTTGTTTTTGTTGTTTTGACTGTTGTCTTACTCCATAGCATTAAAAGTAAGCGTGTTTTAATAGACCATAACAGTTGATGGATTTTATGGAAGTACATTTTAAGCAAACATTTATTTACCTATTAATCTCTCCTTAAAGGTGTTAGTGTATTTAAGAAGTACGAACTGGGATACTCGTATTGCAGCTGGCCAGGCTGTTGAAGCAATAGTGAAAAATGTACCTGAGTGGAATCCAACTCCAAGATCAAAACAAGGTGCTCCTTAAATTAATTATGTATAACTCGTTGTTCATCTTATGCAAACTGACTGTGATATGAGACTTTTCAAGGCAACTGTATCAGTCTGGTTTTTTATGAGCATAGACTTTTTTATATGCATGTAAGTGGGATTGTTAGTAAACCTCTTTGGCTTTAGATGTTCACATTCAGTTGTGCCTGACCTTTGTTTCTTCAAAGATTCCTGTGCTTCTGCTCTGTACCCTCATAGAGCTTTTATAAATAAAAGGAATAACTAGTAAAATGGTGAAATGTTTAACCAATCAACTTGGTCACAGTATTTTGCAGGAACTCTTTTCTTCGCTGTACCCTTGCTCAAAGCACCTTTCTGAGAGAGGTGAAGTGACAGCTTGCTCAATCCTGTTCTGTTTGTACTCGCTTTGCATCTGGAATTGTCATGTTAGGGATGTTATTCTTTTATTGTCGAATTTTGGACTTACTGTCAATGATATTGCCTAAACCTATTGGTACTGTCTATGTTCACAACCTTGTGGCACAGGTTCCAGAAATTCACTGACTGTTCAAATTAAAGACAGACAAACACACACATACCCCCAAAGCAACAGCAACAAAGCTTTTATCTGTTTTGAGGTGATCTTCTGTTTGTTTCATTTAGTGCCTCCTGGTTCTGCTGCTATAGAATTTGACAGGCAGGTTCTTCATTTGCCTTAATCCACTGTCTTCATGATTTTTGTAAAGCATCATATTTGCTTTCCTCCAAAAACTTCTCTTCATATTGAAGAGTTTCAGTCTCTTCAGTCTTTCCTCACAAGACAGCTGCTATGTCTTTTAAATATCTTCACTTGTCTTTGTGGTGTTTCTTACTTGTCTTCCTTGAGATGCACAGAACTGCACAGTCTGCCTACATCTCTAGAATACTGATATTTACACAGTGACAAAATCATGTGCTTTGTAATGTCTTCAGTGTCCATCCTGGTGATGCCCAGTACGTAGTTGGCAGTTGTGGCTTTGACTCCTCAATGAACTGGTGAATACAGAAAACTGTCAGAAGTGCCTAGAAAATTTGTTTTGAATGTTAACTGCCAATTCCAAATTCAGTGTTGTGTAGGCATAGTTTAGGTTATTCATTTTGCACCTTATCTAGTTCTTTGCCCATTAGTCTGTTTTGAGATGTCTTCTTTCCTAGTGCTGTTGTGACTTTGGGCTACCCAAGAGCTTATTGTCATCTCTGTGCTTGGAGAAGAGTGTGTAGTAAAATCTTTCCCTTTGCTAAAGAGTGATAGAATTGGTTCCAAAACTGATCCCCAAAGGACTCCAAAGCCAACTTATATCTTTACCCCCCTTTCAGTTTGTAAAAGGATGTTTTCCACAATTCTGTGCTAACTTGGTTCCTTTGATTTATTTCTCTTCTGTGAAACCTTGCCAAAAGCTTTTAAATGGCACTGGATGCCCTCTATCTACTTGCTGGAGCTGTTTAAGGACATTGATAATCGAGCTACTGAAAGGTGTTTGAATTTTTTCAGGAGACATTCTGACTCTTTCCCTAAGTAAATAATATTTTTCCATATACTTAATAATTTATAGTTAATAAGTTCATAAATAAGTTATAGAAACATAGAATATTTGGATTGGAAAGGATCTTAAAAATCATCTAGTTCCACTCCCTGTACCACAGACAGGGACTTTACTATCAACCAAAGATAGAAGTTGATTTCACTTGTCTAGTTCCAAGAATTACTTCTAGCACGTGTTTTGTATGTGAGTATTGGGCAACCTGTAAGTTGCAGCACCTCCTTCAAATGTTTGTTTTCCTGTGTGATAGGCAGATTCTTGCATATCTGCCTATCAGATGATTGATGAAACTGAAAAGGTATAATGTGTGTTTGAGAAAAAGGTACCATTTAACAGGGCTGCCTGACTATGCAGGCATTTGTTTCTTTTATTTCAGTTAAAGTGTTTGTAGTAGTCAAATACACATTTCACAGTGTCTGGTTGCATTTAGGTTCTTCAGCTTGCAACAATCACTTCTCTTTTTGTATATGTGTAATGAAATGTAGGTGATGTTTATTTTGTGTGATGTTTTGTGCACTTTGACTCCTGTGGTAAAAAAACAAGCTTTCATAAATGAGATGAAACACAGCAAATTAAATGCTGTATTTTTTGTAGGCAACAACTGTATTTGTATTCCCAGTTGTAATCCAGGATGTCAGTCTGCTGGTTTAAGTGGGAATAGCCAAATCTATTTGAATACTAAACTACATGTGACTAGGAACCACAAAACATGCTAATGTGTGTGTGTTGAGGGAAGGGAATAGAACTTCTTGTGAGGAACAAATATGTTCTGTGTCAGTGTTGAGCTGCACTGTACCTGAAACTGGATTTGACAAGAGCTCGTAGTTGTCTTCAGCAGCCTTTGTTAGCTGACTTTTTCCCATACCTGTTAAGACTATTCTCCAGCTTCCCTACCAGGGATGTTTGGCTGTCAGGGATATGGTGTAGTGTTCGTGAGGTACTTGATAGAACTATGTGAGTCATGCAGTTCAAACTGCAAGTTGACTGTATGTGTACAGAGAAGGCCTAGTGTTATGTCGATGTCAAAGATTTAAAAAAAGCTAAATTTATCAAGGGAAAAACTTTTAAAATTTTTTTCTACCCAATTAGGCACATAAACGTGACCTAAGACAAAGGCTGTCTCTGTGAAAAGGGAACCTTTGCGCTTCATGAATCAAAATGCTGTATGTCTGATTCTTTTGGAGGAGAGAAATTATTTCTTGCTCTTGCTTAATGTTCTGCCAGAATTTTGAAGAAAAATGTCATCCTATTGTCCTTAATATTTTTATTTTCTATCTAGAACCAGGCTCAGAAAGTCCTATGGAAGATTCCCCTTCAACAGATCGGTTGCGTTTTGACAGATTTGATATCTGTCGGTTGTTAAAACATGGTGCATCTCTTCTTGGATCTGCTGGTGCAGAATTTGAAGTCCAAGATGATAAATCAGGTATATCTTTATCTTTTAACTGCAGACAAGAGAACTTACTAATTTGCAGAAGTTTGTTGTGGCACTTTTCTGAATCTAACCATCCATGGATTCTCAGAATGCTAGGAAATAACAAAAGAAAATATTCCCCAACATAAGTGGTTTGCATTGACTTTTGCAAGTGAAACACAGTTTTTTGGGGGGGGGGGGGGGGGGTGTAATTGTTTTTTTCCCTTAAAAGAATTAAAATGTGTACAGGGGGAAGAGAGTGGAAACCTGAAAGAGAGCAGAAGAAGCAGTATTAAGGCTTCTGTATAGTTTCCATCGACTTTATTAAGAGGGACAGGAATTATCACCACTTGTTCTTCATTTAAACAGTGTTCCCAAATAGAGAAGTAGAATACAGTTTATCTAAAACTTGAAGGTTTCAAGTATAGAGAGATTACACAAAAAATACTGTGACAAGACTGCTGAAGTTGGAAGGTCAAATACCAGTGCCTGTGTGTGACGTCTTTTGTTCCAAGTGACTTGTCTAATTTTTATGTAACTTTTTAGTTGAGATTTGGTTTATATCAGTGTAATAACATTGAATTATTTTAACCTAAGCTACTTCTTTACTATTACTGTACTTCCCTACTCTAATTCCAGTCCAGAGATGCTATAGATAAGGATCTGACTGCATAGCTGTGATTCCCTTGTTCTCTGTGTATGAAGGGTTCTGTGCAGCGTACGCTGAAGATCAGTAGCTCAGCAAGGAGCAGAACCTATGGCTGCTGAAACTTGAGCAGTGTCCTGTCTCTTAAGCCTGGCTGCTGATTTATTGCTTGCCATCTTTTATGCTAGAGTAATAAGGAGTTGTACAAGGTTCATCTCTTCTAATGAAACCCAACACTTTAGTCCATAGAAATCTGATATTTATCCCAGTGTCATATGATTGCACATAAATAACTTTGGGTGAAAATAAATGAAAATATCAAAAAATAAGAAAATGAAACAAACTTTAGTTGCTGGGGTTTTTTAACTTGTGAGAAAATGCTTTCTCTTCTGTGTTTTATAGCAGCTTCCCTTTTCAAGTAAGATGGTATGAAGAGATGTAAAGTAACTTAAATAATCTTTAGAATTAGCAGTCTGGGAGTTTTTCCTAAGCTGATTTTATGAATGGAAAAATATTTTGTAGAGAATGGAAGCTGTTTGTATTTGCCTGTCAGCTAAATGCAATGTAACAAACCTATTGGTATAGATATAAACCTGGTTACCCCAAAAATTGTGCCAATAGTGGTCATCTACTTGCAAGTTTATGTGCTAATATTTGACAAAAAACCCTCACAAACTAGTCTCCTGACTGGTTCCTGTCCTGTGCATGTAAAGAGTGAAGTCTAACAGCCCTACAGGCTACCAGTTTTGGTTTACTTGGAGGGTTTATTTATTCAGGTGCTAAAATCTTCTATTTTTTTTAATGTAGATAGATGTAGGTGCTCCCGAAGTCTAGGTATTTGGTAACTAATATTGAAGCTTCACAACATTCTTGAGGTAGCTTCCAAAATGAACCTTGCTTAACACAGAAGAATATTGAAGCATAAGCATGTTTTTCATAGGGTGCTGGAGCCTGTTTACAATCTTATCCTCAATCTGCATTGCCATCAGAAGTTAGGTTGGGCAGAAAGAAAGGAGACACCTGTGTCCAGTGCATTTTACAAGGAAGAATGTTTCTGCAGAAAATGGGTTCAGATGCAATCTAGCTCAATACAGGGTATTAGATTAAATATCATTTGAGGGGTTTTATAGGTGGTTATTTCTTAAGTCTGTGTTTCCCAACAGAAGATAAAAGTTTAAGAGGAAAAGAAACCTTTAAAATAAACCCAAACCAAACCAATCAGCAACCCTGATAACACAGACTGCCCAAAGTAAAGGATCCCACAAGGGTACCTGTGCTCAATAAAAAATTGTTAGCTCTTGAATCAGTCATTGCCTTTTCTTTTTTTATTTTTTAGTGTGTTAACCTGTTCCTTTCAAAGTGCAGTTTCTTGTCCAAGTCAAAACTTTGTTGTTTTTTAGTTTTTGGTGGTTTTTGGTTTGGTTTGGTTTTCTTTACTTCTATGGGCCAAGTATAATGAATTCAGGACAATATTTTCTGCTTGAGAATTGATCAGTTTAAGTGCTAGTATAGTTAGGGTAGCAGGAAAGGTCTTCTGGGTATCAGTGTGATGTGTTTCAAAAGACTGTATTAGCCAAGTACAATTGAATTCTGTAAATTTTGGCTTTCTTATGTTGTATACATTGAGCAGTCTTCAGCAATGCATCTGTTTGGAAACCTGATGCATCTTTCTTCTTTTAAAAACTTTTTTCAAGGCGAAATTGATCCTAAAGAGAGGATAGCACGACAGAGGAAACTGCTGCAAAAGAAACTTGGCTTGGATATGGGTGCTGCGATTGGAATGAATACTGAGGATCTGTTCAATGATGAAGATTTGGACTATTCCCCTTCTTCAGTTTTACTAGTAAACAAACAACCTGTAGGTAAAACCTTGGGCTCTTTGACTGCAAGGAATAATACAGTGGGTTGAACTTCTGTGGTTATAATATTTGTATTTTAAATATGATTGACATCTAATATGGTATGCTTTGGCCTCCTGAATTCTTATGTCCCATAGTTGCCTCTTAGTATTATTTGGTGTCAAACTGCCTTTCAGAGTTTGAAATGGAGGGTTGGGGAAGTTGAGACTAGTGTGGGTTTGAGAATTTTTCAGGACCTTCATTGAAAGAAGAATTGACAAAGAATGACTTTTCTTTCAGACTCTTCAGGCTGCTGAGTTAATTGACTCAGAATTTCGAGCTGGTATGAGCAGTAGACAAAAGAATAAAGCCAAAAGAATGGCTAAGCTATTTGCAAAGCAAAGATCCAGAGATGCAGTGGAAGCTAATGAGAAGAGGTATAATAGTGAACTGGTTTGCTTTTATTTCAGTTAACTGGGATTGTGATTTTATTTATCTGTTGAGAAACTTCCTCCAGTCTTTGCAACTTAATCTTTTATGTGTTAATTGGGCTGATAGTAGAAAGCTTGTGTGCAGTATTTGTTCCCAAGGAGCTTCAGAGACATCTTGAAATAATGGGATGCTACAGTTGAAATGAGTGCTTTGTCCTTGTTATTAAATATGGCTTAAGAATAATGCATGAAAGTGGGGGTTTAAGAAGATGTATCTTTAACTTTGTTATTGTTCAACTTTCTGATGTATGCTGTGTTCCTCATTAGTTTATAGTGGCACATTACTGTATCTACTGCGTTTATGAGCAGTGAACAAAATTCATGATCTTGTTTAGGAATTGCTGTGTCTCTTGGAAAAATCTGAGAAGGATTGTCAGTTTGGGACAGCATTCTGCTGTGTCCTCACTGATTTTTTTTTTTTTTTTTTTTCATGTAAACTTACCTATCTTGCATATTTCAGTGTTAAACCTCTTTGTTTTTTGTTCTTGCCACACCTTATTGGATCTCAAGACTTCAATTGTAGAAGTAATTACTTCCCCTAAGGCATATTTCCGGTTCATAAGCTTATACTTATTCCTTCTCAGCAATGATAGCACTGATGGGGAACCAGAGGAAAAGAGAAGAAAAGTTGCAAACGTTGTCATCAACCAGCCTGCTACAGACTCAAAAACATTGGTAGAAAATGTTCAAGAAGAGGTATGATGTATTGTTCTGCTATGACCATGCAGTTTTTTAGCAAAGTAATTTGAAGCAAAATTCCTTTATAGTCCCAAATCCTTTCATCATTTTAGCATTAAGAGAAATGGAATGAAGAATGTCATTGCTAGCTTACTTTTATAGATAATAAAGCAAGACAGCTTCAAACTGTGTTTACAATGTTGAGGAATAAAACACATTTAATCCACTGGTAGCAGTTTGTGACCCAAATGAATGTGAGTACGGTGGCTACAGGTGTCAGATCTGGGTATTAAACTGTAAAAGTATGCTAAACACTTAATAGTAGGATTACAGTGAGCCACAAATAATTTAATCTAAATGTTCATGTACACTTTATTTAATCTTTGCCTTACTTTAATTAGGCTTAATTTAGAATAACATTCTATCTTTAAGAGTTGAAGATTTAAACAACTACCTTAGTCCTAGAAAAACCTGCATTTGTTTCAATAGACTAAAAAGCGGACAACTTAAGAAATGCTAAACCAGAATACAATTGTACACAGAAGTTTATTTAAGACTTTATCTAGATTAATCTGTATTCTACAAAAGTAAGCAAAGTCCAGACATCGTTTAGTAATTAAATTTTTATTTGGGGAAAAATGATTGGAAAATTAATATGAAAGATGAATGATACCTGCAGGCTGAACAGCTGCTGGTTGCCGGCTTCCTTTCAGTTGCTTTGTGTATGTGACGATGTGAACTTACTAATGGTAATATAATTTCCTTTCCACAGCCATGTCAGTTTCCTTGTAGGAAATTTTCGGTGGTGGATACACTTCTGGTTTCCAAAAATATGGAATGTGTTTTGAATAGGATACAGTTTATTACTGAATTAATTGACCCCATTTCATTATGCAGTGTGTTTTCAAAATGTGACTTGCCTATTATGTTCTTTAAAGGCAAAGTTTGTAAATTTGAAGGATTGCTGGGGAGGAAACTTTGCTTAATTTTCTGCTTTAGCATGGTTCCTAAAGGGAGGGTGAGTTCTAGAACATAAAAATCAATTACCATAGAGAAGAGTTTACACTACTAACAGAAAGTGTATAAGCTTTTTAAGAGATCCAGTGCCACTTAGCAAAGTTTCTGAGCTGTGGAAAAAGATTATTTTTTCAATTCTGTCCAGTAATGAAGAAAAATACTTAAGCTTTTGGAGGTTTTTATATGCCATTTAAATACATGAAGATCATAAGTGTTCATCTGATTACTTTCTGCATTTAGGCAAATGAATGGCCTCTGGAAAGCTTCTGTGAAGAGGTGTGCAATGACCTCTTTAACCCTTCTTGGGAGGTAAGACATATGTGCAGTATCTAAGGTGTAACTATAGATGAAAAAAAAGGCTTCAAGAGAAGCACAAAAATTGTATTGTGTGGAACTCGAGTATTTTGCTAAATATCAAAAACTACATCAACTGTAAATACAGACTACATAGCCAGAACAAATTGTCTTTTAGTGAACTTAAAGGGGAATTGAGAACAGATGTGTAATGTATACTCAGGGGAAGTGGGAAAGATGTAAAGTAGTCACTGTAAGTGAGAATTATGGGAGTACTGAAATTCAAAAGCACATAAATCTATGGTTACAAAGATTAAGCAGTTAAAAGAGACTTAGGTTCGTCAACAGAACAGTAGCGTGTTTGTCTAATGCTAAGCTAGTACAAAAGGGAAAGGAATCAATCCTTTAACTACAAAAAGTATATATTTTGTTGCTTAGACCACCTATATTCAAGATTCAAATGGTTCTGCTCACCCTTTTATTCAGTCTTTATACGATTTTCCACTTTGATAGAAATTGCAGGCAAAAAGTCTAGACTTTCTGGCCGGTTTTTATTGGTTTGCTTATAGCTTTAAGCAGCAGCCACTGAGCTGTACATAGGGGATATGTATGCTACCAAATACGGAGTTGTAGTTGTTACTGTCATGAAATGAAATAAAATAATTTTCTGCTAGCAACAAGCATGTATATGAAGTGTCCTTAAATAGAGTAAGTTTTGCTCTAACCTATGTAAAGATCTCTCAATGACAACCTGGTTCAAAACTCTGCTTTTAAGACTTTGTTACCCATTGAGTGGGCTTCTCTTGAGAAGCCAATTACTAGTGCAGTTAAGTGTCAAAAATACCAGAAACAGGAGTGTCTGTCGCACACCATTCCACTGGTCTTATGTTATTTCCAAAACTCTTCCTATTTGTTCAGCTGTTCCTGTTTGAGAACATGCGACTGCCTAAAATTGCTATCACTTGTTCATTTACTTTCTAGTATTGAGTCAAGCAAGGCAGGTTTTTAAGCTCTGCAGAGTAATAATTGCCAGAAGTTTGTTTTGTGAACTCCAGAATATTCAGTGAGGATATCCAAACCCTGTTAAAAAAATATAAAGAGTTGTAGAGAAATATTTATATTGATTTGCTTTAACTTATAAACTTAATAAAAACAGTAATACCTTCTAGTTTCTCTTTTCTGAAAACTAGTGTCTTGTAGTGAGGTAGAAGTAAATGAATGTTCACTGTATTACTGCAAATCTGATAATGCTAGGAAATAGAAGCAATTCTTAATTGGTTGATATTGGACAGATGAATATTTAAGTATATGATTTGATCTAATAATTGCCTACAAGTCTAGTATTAGTTCAGCTGTAGTTGAAACATCTCTATTAAGAATACAGTAGTATTGTTTCAGTTATCCAAAATGGCTATCTCCTGTTCCCTAGTATTTTAAACTGGCTTTTCATGTCACTTTTCTAGGTTCGACATGGTGCAGGTACTGGACTGAGAGAGATACTTAAAGCTCATGGTAAAAGTGGTGGTAAAATGGGAGACAGCTCATTAGAGGAGGTAAGCTTCCAGTCCTGTAGATTCAAAATGTTGCTTAAATGAAGTTTAGAAAACAGACTTCTTAAAATACTTAAACTTTGCAGCAAGTGGGTGACCTGGGGGAATATAAAGCATGAGGCTTGACTGCTCAAAATTATCTGGTGGACATCACTGTATGCAGTGATTAAACATTCTTTTAAAAAGGCCTGTGCAGAAAGCAATACTACTGTACTACTATTAGTACTACTATACTACTGTATAAGTGACGACCATTAATATGTTGATTGTGTATAAAGTTATTAAACACTAGATTCCATACTAGAAAATACTGTTTTCAAGTCATGGTAAGGCTGTGCCGAAACAAAAGTTGACATGTAGTGGACAAGTTGATTATATAACTCCAGGGAAGTCTTAGAGTATCTGATTCTTCTTGCTTGAACAAGAAGGTGACTGTCAATCTGCTTGCTTTGTTTTGAGAAAAAGTTTAAATAGTGTTTTTAAAAGGAAAACAGTTTTTAAAAACTGACAGTTACAGCTTATTTACTAATAGGGAATCTCATCCAGATTAATAGTGACTTTGCTCTAAAAGCAGCTGGGAAAGCTTGTGTTTTAGAGTGGAAGATTGAGGAGATGTAAATCAATCTACTTCAGCATACTTTGTACTTAGGGAAAGCAAAAGCTTCTATCTCTTCTTGCTTCCACGTGGGGTAGTATTTGTTCATGGAGATTGCTGGGTAATAATAACACAAGCTGCAATTATAAGATACTTTAAACCATTTCTTAACTATTTATGGAAAGGGTGTGTGTACTCCAGCTGTTGTGGATGCTGTATGCTGGTTATAATTCTTTGACATGTATGGGAATATGAAATCTCTAATAGGCTCATTAAAATGACAGTTGACAGTTAATTTGTTCATTCAAGTGACAGTTTTTAAGGGAAGTGGTGATCAAGCAGGCAGACAGTGGAGATGAGAAAGATGATGCCTGAGCAGTTGCTTTTATGGGGCTTTTACTCTGAGATTGAAAACTCTGGTCTCCAACCAGAGCTTCAAGACAAGCTTGGTTTAAATTAGTTTGTTAAATCTGGAGCTGAAAAGCAAGTTCCTTTTCGCTGGGTATCCCACTGCTCTATAGTTTATTTATAAATATGCTTCACATATATTAATTGACTTGCCTATGATGAGTTCACATTGGTCAGTATCGGTTATCTGGATGACTTTACTTTTGTGTGCTGTGTAGGAATAAAATTATCTAATGGGATGGGGAGGACAATCAGGAAAAAAAGAAACTCATGGGTTGAGAGAAAAACAACTTAATAATTGAAATAAAGTAAAATATTATAATAGTACTAATAATAACAACAGTAATAATAATAATGGAAAGGAGAGAGTGACTTAAAACCCAAGAAAAACAAGTTCTGCACAATATGATTGCTCATCACTCACTGATTCATGCCCAGCCTGACCTGAAGCACTGATCAGCCCCTTCTGGGTAACTCCCCCTATTTATATTCTGGCCATGATGTTTTGTAGTGTGGAATATCGCTGTGCAAATCACCTGTCCTGGCTGTGGTTTCTCCCTGCTTTTTGTAGACCTCTTTACTGGCAGAGTATGAGACTCTGAGAAGTCCTTGACTTAGTACGAGCATGACTTAGCAACAACCATTCAGCAAAAACATCAGTGTGTTATTGGCATTATTCTAATACTTAATCCAAAGCACAGCACTGTGTCAGTTGCTGAGGAAAAACCTAAGTCTGTCACAGTCAAAAGTAGGACATCTGCCTTTTGATAAAGGTCCTGTGTTTTTTTAAAAAATAAACGAAGCCAACCAGGTTATCATGTTTGCAGTAACCCAGGTGAGCTGAATTAGTACTGAGTACTTTGCCTTGACTGTCTCTGCAAGGTGACCATATTGAGACAATTTGAATGTCTGTTGTATCTCTTACAAATTGTAGCCAAAGCAAGCATATCAGAAATGCTTTATGAATATAGTCAAGGTGTTAAATTTTTTCTCTTTCTACAGATGATTCAGCAGCATCAGGAGTGGCTAGAAGACTTGGTTATTAGACTTCTTTGTGTGTTTGCGTTAGACCGATTTGGAGACTTTGTTTCAGATGAAGTAAGTTAACTTTGAGTGGCAGGTCAGCAGGCCTCTGCAGAGACAGCACTGCAGCAATAGAACACTGATAGTAGTACAGGACAGATAATACTGCCTTGTTACAGTGCTACTGCATGTGCCCCTTGTAACTGCTCACAGATGCTTATTAAAAGGTAGCTGATATAAATTTTACTGTGTTTGTATAGCAGTTTGGTCATCTGACTCCACTCAGATCGATTTCTTTCTAAGTCAAATTTCATACAGAAGTATCTATTTTATCATTTACTTTTTCCTAGGTGGTAGCACCAGTACGTGAGACTTGTGCTCAGACTTTGGGAGTAGTATTGAAACACATGAATGAGACTGGAGTTCATAAAACTGTGGATGTTCTCCTGAAGCTGCTTACACAGGAACAGTGGGAAGTGAGACATGGTGGTCTCCTAGGAATAAAGTATGCTTTGGCAGTACGTCAGGTAATAATCATCATGATAAATTGTAGAGACCTTTGGGTCAAAAAAACTCTGCTCCAGGTAGAGGATGTGGCTGAACAGTAGATAGATATGATAAAACAAGTTTGCTTGCACTTCAGTCTTGTGGATTATGAGATGTGTGACTGCACTTTTATATACAGGCTGCAACTATATAGTGAAGCTGTATTGTTGTAACTTGATAGGTTACTTGCATAAAATATTATAGATAGAGGCTGTGCTTGCCTGATTTTGATGATACTTTCATATGAGGTAGCAGAGTGCTACAAGAAATTTAGTCTACTTGTGGTGGTATTCTGCAAACACTGAGCTTTGAGCTGACATTTGGGTTCATTCAAATTTATAAACTAGGTTTAACTTCATGAATGGTAACTTACAATACTTATAGTCTTGGATGGGTAGCTTCTCTTTAAAACAAACAGGTTTATTAACATACTTAGAGTACATCTCAATTATTCGGATCATTATATACTTTTTAAGTTTAAAAATGCTTTTGATTCCCCCCCCGCCCCAGGACATGATCAACACTTTATTGCCTAAAGTATTGCCTGCAATAATTGAAGGTCTGCAAGATCTGGATGACGATGTCCGAGCTGTTGCTGCAGCATCTTTAGTACCAGTAGTGGAAAGCCTGGTCCAGCTTCAATCTCAGAAGGTGACAGAACTGTTTTCCGTAAATTCTGATTGAAAAGCTCACTTTTGGTCAAAATGAAGAAAAATAATGCTTATTTTCAGCACTGTGTTTTTTCTCTCTTTTTATATGTAGTAACTTCTTGTTCTTATTTGAGTAGGTGCCTTTTATTCTTAATACCTTGTGGGATGCACTTCTGGAGTTGGATGACTTGACAGCTTCCACAAACAGTATCATGATCCTGCTTTCATCCCTTCTGACTTACCCTCAGGTCCGCAAATGCAGGTAACTTTTTAATTAGTATTGCTTCAGTATTACATGTTTGAGTGTCCACTTATTTGCCAGTTGGAATAGTCAGTGTCTTTCAAATCATGTGCCAAGGAGATGCTTAATTTAAATCAATATTTTAATTTTACTCTTGGTTTTCCTTAAAGTGAAGGTTAGGACAGTGCTTCTATTTTCATTACGTTTGTGAAATGAACAGAAGAATTAAACAAAGGATATTCAGTAATTCTGGACTGGTTGAAGACAATGCCTAGTTCCTCTCTGTTTGGGACTCTGGCAAATTAAAGGAGTTGTGTCTTAGTATGTTAAATTTTTCATAATACACATGGTAAACTCACAGCACCTGCACTTAAGGTAGATGCTTTATGCATTTTATTTCTCATCCTGTATGATTGGCATTGCTGAAGCTGGTTTCATTATTTGTAAAGTCATAACTTTAGGCCTAATAATAAGTTCAAAATAGAAACAGCCCCTCCTTTTTTTCTAAACAGTTGAACAAAGGCCAAAGTATAATGGGTGGTGGGAAAAACATGGTAAAAATACATGCTTGAATTGACTGGTTTTCTATACCAATAAGGAAAAAAACACAGTATTTTCTTGAAAAAGATTCCAACTCAAACTACTTTAAATGTAGCAACTTGAACCTTCACTTAAAATCACCAAGTATATGCAATACTATAATATAGGTTTTTTCTTAAAAAGCTTTCTTTTGAGTAAAACTTTATAACTGAGGATTAAGAAAATTAACTTGGTTCTGTGTAGGTTTTTTTTTTTTCTCCTGTAACTTGTCTTGCCATCTCCCCTTCCTCTAGTATTCAGCAGTCACTGACAGTTTTGGTCCCACGTGTGTGGCCATTCTTGCACCACACTATATCCTCTGTGAGAAAAGCAGCTCTGGAAACGTTATTCACACTCCTGTCTACCCAAGACCAGGTAAGAATTCATTTATTAGTGGTTTACTGTGGTATTTATTGGAATATGCTTAGTTATATGATATCTTTGTTTCAGAGTTCTTCAACATGGTTGACTCCAATTCTGCAAGACATGTTGAGGCACATATTTCAGTTTTGTATCTTGGAGAGCAACCAAGAAATCCTGGATCTTATTCACAAGGTATTTGCATGACTTACCACATAGGTATATAGTGTTTGTGTATCCTGCTCTTTCATATCCTCTGTGCAGATAAAGAATAGTGTGTTCATGTTAATTATTTTGTAATTGGCCTATGTGGTGCTTTACTAGAGAGTGAATGAGAGATGGTTCCTATAGTTTACCAGCATATGTATGATTGTACATAGACCCTGTAGAAACTTGTCATGATTTCCACTATGGTTCTTTCTTTCCCAAGGTATGGCTGGAACTCCTAAACAAGGCGTCTGTACAGTATGTGGTTGCAGCTGCTTGTCCATGGATGGGAGCCTGGCTCTGCTTAATGATGCAGCCATCTCATTTGCCCATTGATTTAAACATGTTGCTGGAAGTAAAAACTAGATCAAAAGTAAGTGAAATGTGACCTCACTAACTGTTCTGAGGACAGTAGGAAATTGCTTGGCTGTATATGAAAACACATTCTAAGGGTGTTAGAGGGGAGTGGTGATACCTTTCTAGAGCTCTAAATGTCAACTGTCTTACAAACCTCAATTGTGTAGAGCAAAAGAGTTCTTGTCAGGTTATCCATAAGAATAAAGTTCTGCCATGCAGTATGCTCTGTGTGAATACTTCATAACGTCTTTATTTACGTGGTTCCAAAGCCACCTGTTTGCAGCACTGAGCTAAATCTCAAAGCATTGTGTTATTTCTGAAAATATGCTGAACGATGTTTCCTTTTTCCTCTGTGTATGTACCAGCTGTATGTTGAGTATTAATGTTATAGCTAAGGAATATAGCATACATTTAACAGGACCATAGAATGCTAGTAGTGGAGAGATGATTTACAAGTATTAACTACTTTAAGAAGTCTCTTATCAAAGAAACATTCTGTCTTAGTCCAACTTTGGCATGATATTGTGGTTATTGGGAGTGTTGTGGAGTATGAATTCATGTTTTTATTACAAACATACTTAGTTGCAACCTCTCCTTTTTTCCACAGGAAAAGGCAGGTGCTAAACTGCGTCAAGGTCAAACCCAGAATAAGGAAGTGATTCAGGAATATATTGCTGGGGCAGACAGCATTGCAGAAGATCCAGCAACAAGGGATTATGTTGTCATGCGTGCTCGGATGATGGCAGCAAAGTCAGTTTACTGGAAATATGAAAAAATACTTACAAGCAATGTATTTTTTCATTATATATAGCAGCTTCTCCAAAATCTAATTATGTAGACTATTTTAGCATCTTAATTTTTAATTGTTAATTGCAGAGTAATTGTAACACAGAAGTGACTGTTCTTTTTCCTGTTATCAGGTTGCTGGGAGCTCTTTGTTGCTGCATTTGTGACCCAGGTGTAAATAGTGTTACTCAAGAAATAAAGCCAGCTGAATCATTAGCTCAGCTCCTGCTCTTCCACTTGAATTCTAAATCTGCCTTGCAGAGGATTAGTGTTGCATTAGTAATCTGTGAGTGGGCAGCCTTGCAAAAGGTAGGATGCTTCTGCAGCAAAAATAAATTTTATTTACTATCTCAATCCACTGCTTGTCATGTGCTACTTAGCTTGAAATAAGATTTTGATTGATAAGCTAAAATGGTATTTATACATCTAAATACTAAAATCTTGATTCTTAGACAATGGAGGAATAAAGTACTCCGTAGCTAAATGCCAACTGTCAAAATTATGAATCATTAAATATCTACATATTTTTTTCTATGAAAAAGTCTGTTCTCAAGATGCATGTTACCAAAGGTCAGTGCTTCCTTTTAAGGTGACTGTCTTTCCTCTATTCAGTATCATTTCTAGCAGGAGACTTAAGATTTTGTTCCTAATCTTTAATACTCTGGGTTATAATGTTAATGGTCTCTCTGAAAACTGGATTTTTCTAGCTAGATTGAGATGTTTAGAGCCCAAAACAGAACAAAAGAAATTGTGATTACTCAGATATGCAAACTATGTCTTTTCCTTTACAGGAATGTACAACTGTGGCTATTTGTGTGCAGCCTCGTTTACTTGGGGTCCTTTCTGAACATCTCTATTATGATGAAATTGCTGTTCCTTTTACCAGAATGCAAAATGAATGTAAACAACTCATCTCATTGTTAGCTGATGCACACATTGACATTGGAAACAGAATAAACTGCAGTGTATTTACAATAGATCAAGCTAATGAGCTGGTAAGTAGAGGCATGCCTGCCCTTCCTTCAGATCTGTTCTTGTCTTGAAATACATCTTCAGCATAATTATTACATAGACAATAACTTTCAGAAATAACGTGGTGACTTTACATATCTCATGTTGAAGGATGTGTATAGAACCTTAATGTTTCCCCTGTGGTGTTTACAGTCTGACAAAAATGAAGTGCAGTGCAAGGTACATACTTAACAGGAGAAAAAAGTATATGTTGTGATTCCAGGTGTGGATTCCCTGTTGAAATTCACACAGAAGAAACCAAAGCAGGCTGGAATCCCTTCAAAACCACTGTCAAAACACTACTAAATAAACTGTAAATTCTAGATGACCTAGACCCCTGTCTCTGACCTCTTAATCTCCTTTTAATCTCAAATCTTTCACAGGAAACAGTAGTCAACTGAGTGGGGAAGGATATGAAAAATCCTCCAACTACTTTGTTGTTCTGTTTTTTTTTTCCTTAGATTTTTATCCCAATCTCTTTCCTCAAAAGAGGATCGGTTTAGGAATAACTTGTTCGTTCATGAGGCCTTGCACATCCTTTTTAGATCCTTGTATTCATTCTCCGTTGCTTACCTGTCACCTACTTACGTATTTCCAGAATATCTGGGTAGAACTGGTAGATATGGGACAATTTAAACTTGGAGTACATAAACTACTCTTCAGGAATCTACACTTGAAGTTCTGATAGGATGCCTGATTTTTCCCTTTGAACTGCAGTTAAGATTCCAGAAACTATATCTTGGAGCATTTCCTGGTCTTTGCTGAAAAAATGGAGATATTTGGTCAAGTGACTCATATTCTACCGTGAGAGGATATCCCATTTTACAGTAAATGAAACAGATTTGTAATTATTTTTTCCCTTTTCTTAGGTTACTTCTGTTTTCAATGAAGTGACATCATCCTTTACTTTGAATCCTAAAGTTCTCCAGCAGTTGGACAGTAAGCGACAGCAGGTGCAAATGACTGTTACAGAAACAAATCAAGAATGGCAAGTGCTGCATCTGCGAGTGCACACATTTGCTGCATGTGCAGTTGTGAACTTGCAGCAGCTTCCAGAAAAACTAAATCCTGTTATAAAACCCTTAATGGAAGCTATCAAAAAGGAAGAGAATACACTTGTACAAAACTATGTGGCTTCATGTATAGCAAAGCTGCTTCAGCAGTGTACGACAAGATCTCCCTGTCCCAACTCAAAGATTATAAAAAATCTCTGCAACTCCCTCTGTGTGGATCCACATCTTACCCCACTAGCAGCATGTCCTGCACAGCCTCAGAGTAGCCATGAAAACTCAAAAGGTACGACATCTAAGAGTGCCAGCATTGTTAAAATGTCTGGGAATTAGAGTAGCCTGTTAAAAAAAGTGACTTGTGTTACATTCCATAGGCTAATAGTAAGATAAAAAGATAAGGATAGTGGTCGAAATGAACAAATAATCCTGTACATGCAATGGTCATGGATTCATTAAATGGCTGTCCTGCATTTCAAATGTGTGCACTGAATAAACAACACAGATTAAGAACTTCATACTCTAAGATTCTCACCTGCTTTAAGGCTTGATTATTGTACACTTTTTCTCTATGAATGCCCTCCACCTCAGAGTAAAATAACATTATATTATTAAAAAAGAGGCACTTTAGTATAAGTAGAAACATCAACAAATCCAAAGATACTGATGACATCTGTTACTGTATCATGATAGAAGTATTGAACTGTTTGTAAAGGACACAGAACATAAGTTTGTTTAAACTTAGAGAACATAATTCATTTTTATATGAAATAAAATTTTGAAAACTTATATTTGATTGAAGTTTGTTACCTGTGCTTCCCACTGAATAAGAATTGGTGTGGTGGTTTGCACACTTTGATTTTTCATTCCAAGTCTGTAATGTGCTCTTAACAGAGTAACTGTATTCTGTACTGAGGTGCCATTGTCCTCAAGGATGGAAAAAGTTGGGCTTGTTTTAACATGTTGGCAGAAGTAACAGCTACCTGTAAGTCACCTGCTGACTGTGCTTTAAACTGCAGATCAATTGTTGACAGCTGTTCTCTCTTCCTTTAGGGCTGAACTCTGATAAAGATGGGATGCAGCATACAGTTACTAAGCACAGAGGAATAATTACACTCTACAGACATCAGAAAGCTGCTTTTGCCATCACAAGTCGGCGAGGTCCTACTCCAAAAGCTCCAAAAGCCCCTATTGCAGATCTCCCCACAGGCAGCAGTGGTAGCATTCCTACAGAACTCGATGAGGTACACTTCAGAAGTTACTTTGAATTCATACCACTATAATAGGGATGCTCAGGATCTCTTCATGAGAGAACTGAGCTGATATGAAATTTTGTGATACAAGGAGTATGTTGGGTGTTTTAAATCTGCAGTGTGTCATTAAGAAAACTAATAACTCCTGAAACCCTACATTTACTGCAGAATACGAATATCAATACAAATTCATGCAAACAGATTTCCACAAACTGCTGTGATTGTGTCCTGTTACCCATGCTAGTCATCTTGATGCATGCTGGATGCCTCTGAAGAATTTAAACCAGTAATTGAAATGTGACTGGCTTTAGAATGTGTGTGCAACTTCGACACTTAATATTATAAACTTTTTTGTTACTGTTTTATTAATTTAAAATTTCAGTGTGTTTTAATAAGGTCCTAGTCAAGACTGTGATTCCTAAACAGTGTTGGGGATTTTGTTCTTGATTTGTTACTGGTTTTTATCAATTCTGCTTTCCAAAGAGAGTGGGAGAAAGAGCAGAGGTTTAATAACAAAGCAAGTATTGTTTTTCATAAGTTTTACTACTGTTCTTGGTGTCACTGTATTGGCAATATCTGAATTTCTGGAACTGGAACCAGCTGGAAAATATCATGCTGAAATGGACCTGTGACAGCAAAAGCCAAATCTCAAATTCATAGACTTTAAATAATCTGCTATAAAAGGGTTTTTTTTCACCTCTATAAAAAATAAAGTAACTCACTTGAGGGGAAAAAAAAATCAGGGAATGATTATAGGTATAAACAGAGTTGAATGCCTATATAATGGGAACTTCCTTGAAAATAATTATTTTTGAATGTGTCTGTCTGCACTACTTCGATAAATTGCTTAATTCTAGGCTCAGAAACCTTACGTGGTACAGAGAAGAGGAGCTGAATTTGCCTTATCTACTATAGCTAAACACTTTGGTGCTGAAATGGCAACGGGATTGCCACATCTCTGGGACGCAATGGTTGGTTCGTTACGGAACAACATTCCCATAAATAATTTTGGTAACTATACTTCTGATTTAAGCTGGGAGGGCAGGTAGGCTGGGCAAGAGTAGGTCAGACTTAAAACTTGAACACTTTTTCTGTTTTTACCAGACCGGAAGTCCTTACTGGAAAAAGGAGATGCTCCTGCCCAGGAGCTGGTAAATTCCTTGCAGGTTTTTGAAACAACAGCAGCTTCAATGGATACTCAACTACATCCTCTGGTAATCAGCTTTTGTATGAAACACTACAGTCTGTTCATTGCCATTGTTATAAAGTTTTGTTTTGTAAGGCTACTTTTTAGATGTTGTTCTGATTTTGCTCAAATACTGCTTTTAGTCCCTCATTAACCTGGCTGTTCTGAGAGTTCTGTATCCTCCTCTTGATTAACTGAAGACATAACCTTCAGCAGTTAAGCTGTGCAGTTGTGAAGCTTTTTTTACCCTTTGTTCTGTAGAATATTAAATTCTGTATTACTTTAGGCAGGTTGTAGAATAAACCACAAAACAAACAGCTGCCTACAATTTAGCCTTGGCCTATTCTTTTTTGGATGAGATGTCCAAACAAGATTGTGTCCAAAGTTGGAGTTATGATAATATTTATGCTATCCTGTTGCATCAACATCAGCATCTTGGCTCTGCTTTATTTTAATTCTGTATTTCCTAAAACTGGAGAACAGACTGATAATAGAATGCCTTCTCTTTATAATGAAAGTATAGATAAAAATGTGGTTATGCTGCAGCAGGTGGTTGTCTGAAATTAGTTGTTTTACAATAGTCTGACATGTAGTTTCTGTGGCTGGAGTGGGAGCAAAATGGTAGTGATAGAGAGTTTACTGCCTGACTACTGTGTAACAGGCTGAAGGCTGTCAGAAAGACCACCTGTGCAGGGAATGCAAAAATTATGGGAAGCTTCAGTTTACTCCCAATTAGACCGGATTTGATTATTAAAATTATTTCTTTCTTTGAACTGACTATTTTTACTCAGGAGAGAGAGATCCTGGAGTTAGGATGGTTCTCTGAAAGTATCAGCTGAATGTACAGTACTGGTAAAAAAAAAGTTAAAGAAATGGAGCAATGAAGTCATCCTTATGCCTGCATCTGAACACAGGTTTCAGTACTAGCCTATCTGCAGTACTGTATTTCAGAATAAGTATAGTAACTCTGGAAGAGGCATAGAGAAGGGCAACAGGATGATAAAAATACATGACAAGGCTCCCATGCAAGGAATAAGTAGGCCAGAATTCTGGAAAGGATGGGTAAAATGAATGGCTGTAGAAGTCTGAGCAGATGGAGAAGATTCATGTGGAATTTTCTTACCTATTTAAATAAACTACTAAAATGGTTTTGAGTGCATTTAGCATATGACACAGAAAGATTTTCTGTAAGATCTTGTATTTTATACGTATGCATATGTGTGGTGTGTAGTTACTGTGTGGGTTAGTTTTGGGAGTGTTAACACTGTATGCAGGTTTGAAAAAAACATAGATAGTCAGGGAGAGTGGAATTGGTTAATCAAAGCTAATATTTAGGAACTGTCACACTAGGAAAAACCTGAGCATCTAAGATACCTGATATAAAAGTGTATTTATACTGATGGAAAAAAAGACATATAGGTACACACATACCCACACTGGGAAGATGCAGATTTCCTGCTGACAGTCTTCCTTGACACACAGAATTAATGAGATTCCTTACATAAATAATTCATCAGCCTAAACACAAATGGGATGAGTCTAGGACAAATCTGCTAGCTGGAAGGAATTCTTAAATCTGTGTCTGTATTTAAGTGATAATTCTTTTTTTTCTTTTTTTTTAATAAAAAGTTCTGATTACTTAGTACTATATTTTCAGTGTTAAACATGTCCTTGCCAACTAAGGGTTTCTTTTATTTTCATTTGGACTAAACTGCTAGCTCTTTTTTTTTTACTCTAAATTTTAGCTGCATTGGGGAGTAATTCTTGTTCAAAGTTCAACTGCCTATTCCTACTTGAAACTACTTTTTAGTTTTAAGAAATTAGGTCTTGTAAAGGAGCCACTTCAAGCACTCTTAAATTACTTAAAAAGACTGTTAAGTTCAAAACAATGCACAAATTTGTTTATAATTCATATTAACCTTTTCTTGCCCACCCTTTTCTCTGTTCAGTTAATACAGCATTTGCCTCATCTTTACATGTGCCTTCAACATCCTAGCACTGCCGTGAGACACATGGCTTCCCGTTGTGTGGGTGTTATGAGCAAAATAGCTACCATGGAGACAATGAATATCTTTCTAGAGAAAGTTCTACCATGGCTGGGAGCAATAGATGACAACACCAAACAAGAAGGTGCAATCGAAGCACTGGCATGTATCCTTGCTTGAGTGTTCAGAAACGGAGAAACTTCTTTGCTATTGCTGAATTTAGGTGAACAAAAACTGTTGCTGGAAAAAAACGGGAGGAGGAATGAAATTAAAGTGTTTTCTTCCTGTGGAATGAAACAGAATAAACTTTCTTTTCCATTGCCCATATTTTATCCATCAGATGAAGGTTTGGTGGAGGCGGTTCAGTTTCTCAAACCATCCCTGGGCTAAGTGTGATTGGGTAGATCAGATTTCCCTGCTTTGTTATTAGAAGTGCTTTGTTATTAGAAATTTTATTCATCTGAATGTAACATGTTAATGACTTTTCCCTATTGAGTGTGAAATCTGCTGGGTGTATGTTTGTCAGACAGTCCACAACTGTTAAAAACTATTTCCTTAATAACCATTCCAGGTGTAATGGAGCAGCTGGATGTTGGTATTGTTCCATACATTGTTCTTCTAGTGGTTCCAGTTCTGGGTAGAATGAGTGATCAGACAAACAGCGTACGTTTTATGGCTACTCAGTGCTTTGCAACATTAATTAGACTAATGCCTCTTGAGGTAAGCTCAAACTCCAAGTATATTGAATGTATGAACTATCCCGTATCCACTTTCTCACCAGCTGTGAAGTCCAGGCTTCTGGCTGATTAAATGCTGAATGAGTAAATGGTTTTATAGATGTTGAGTCCATATCAGATAATAGAAGTGTCCTGTATAAGTAAAATGAGCAAAATTGGATGCTGTCTAACAATTGTCTAAATTTATGTTAAAATAAAAGTTCTTCTTATAAGAAGCTCATTTTAACCGTGTTCACAAAGTTAAAGGATATATTTATCAATTTTGTGTGCAGTGCTTTTTCTGTTAGTTTGGGCTCAAAAGTTTTAGGAGTTACATGGGTACCCTCCCTAGGTATGTGTGTTACTGTGTATGTGGTCAAAGAAATGCATAAAAACAGTATTGCTTTTAAAGGTAAAAACCAAAATAACAATAGAAATAATGTGGATATAAGTAGAGTCACTGATTTCTAGTTATTAAAATCAAAAAGCCCTGACCTACATATTTGGGCCAAATATTGTGTATTATGATGCAGTAGAGTTTAATCAGTACAGACTTGTTTCAGTTTTTCACTTCTACTACAATGTTCACAGCTCAGACACTTTCACGTGTTGTGTATCAAGGACTAAAATGCTTCTAAGTAACTTGACCACCAGATGGTAATAGAAGACAGTTTAGAATACATTTCCATGGTAATAATGAGAACCAATTGTCAATTTAATGGGTTTGTTGTATTTTTAACATAATAGAACCTTAGCATCTGATAACTAGCAATCTGCCTGAACAGGAGCACTTACTTTTTCTGTGTGTTTCCACTGAAATGTTGAAGTTGAAAGTAAGCAAAGTATAAATTAATTTCTGGTGTGTTCATTCTGATGCGATTGGCACCAGTGCCCTTGTTTGGATGTATCTTTAACACAGTCCTGTGGAATACATATAGCTTAGGTTTTGGGGGTTTTAAAATCTATTCTAATAGAATTTAGTGACCATCTCTTAAGAACATAGCATATGCATGATCACGTCATATTTCTTTTCCATAGTTTCTAGGGGAGTGCCTTAGAATTTTCCTTTCAGGTTAAGGAAATTCAGTATCAGATACTGAGCTATATTAAATATGCAAACTGGGTGAAGCAGGTTAATAATGAGAGAAAATACTCATATTGTTGTGGAATGCTCCTTTGAATGCTAGCAGTTGAAAATGTTAGGTGACCAAACAAGGAATTTAAATTGATAACTGTAGAAGGGTTAAAGGCATGTCAGTGAAAGGAGGGCATGGATTGATTGGGACAAGAGAATTTTGGGATACCTTTTACTAAGTGATCTTGTTTTGATGTTGTGTATTGGGTTTGCACAGCAAGGTTTTGGGTGGGTGGAGGCCCTAAGGGGTGGCTTCTGTGAGGAGCTGCTGAAAGCTTCCAATATGTTCGATGGAGCCAGCCAGCTCCAAGATGGATCTGCTCCTGGCCAAGGCTGAGCCCATTTATGATGGTGGTGGTGCCTCTGGGATAATGTATTTAAGAAAAGAAAGTTACTGTGCAGAAGAAAACTGCAGTCAGAGAGGAGTGAGAATGTGAGAGGAACAAACCCTGAGGACACCAAGGCCAGCGAAGAAGGAAGAGAGAAGGTGTTTTTAAGATTTGCCTTTACTTTTCATTTCCCTACTTTGATTTGATTTGTAATCAATTACACTAATCTCCCTGAGTCAAGCCTCTTTTGCCTGTGACTAATCAGTGAGTGACCTCTCCCCATCTTTATCTCAAAACTCATGAGCCTCTGCTTATACTTTTTCTCTCTGTCCAGCTGTAGAAGGGAGCGACAGAGATACTTTGGGCACCTGGTGTCCAGCTAAGGTTAAACCACTACAGAATGTCTGTGAGAACTTGATAATAAAGCAATTTTAGAGCTTCACACATGCTTTATGTGTGAAATCTCACAGAGTGGTGTTTTTTGAATACAGTTTTATTTTTTCTACATGGAAAGACTTTAATAAGATAAAGTTTTATATTTTTCAGTAGTTAAAGTGGTGGTATTAGAACAAAAAAACTTTTCCGCTCTTATGATTTCATGTTCCTGAAGCATGACTCTTAAGTTTTGTTACAGAACTATGTAGTATTTTGTGTTTATTGTTGGCATTTTATATGCACTACCTAAAATGCAAGACCTGAATTCAGCTGCTGAGTAAGTAAAAGGGGTAGAGGTCTGAATTAAGCTTGGAGTTTCTAATCTGTATTTTTGGGTTTGTTTTTAATAGTGAGTGATTAGAAACTGTAGCATTAAGTGAATTGGGAGAACTTAGCTATACTCAGTTTCCTGCATTTTTATGTTGAAATAAATTGTTGCTTCAACCATAAAAATGAAAGTATGACTGAGAGAAGGATTTTAAGAAAAATTATTCAACTTAATTGGTCCTGTTTTATTGATAAGCAGTCAATAGCAAAAGGTATTCATACTGCACATACGTTCTAAAAGGAAGTGTAGGAAGAGCAGCTTTTCATAGCCAGGAGCTCTCTGTAAGTGGTTTAGTAACCTGGGTTTTGAAGTAAAGCTAAGTAAGGGTGAAGGTGGCCCAGAAAACTGGGGGGACAGATGTGATGATGGGAAAACAGCATTCCCTCTTCTGCTGGTGTATATTACTAGCAAACAACAATGTTTGAGCACGTTTGGCCCCTAGATGGATTCTTTGGGCTTCTGGCCTGATATGGGGAGTACCTAGGAAACCAAGGTCTGCTGCTACAAACCTTGAAGGGGGTTTAGGTTTCCAACTGCTTGAATGCATCCTTTGGATTTTGGTATCACTTTAGATATAATTCCACTAAATAGGAGACCAATCCATCAAACTTTGCATGGTAGCTTGTGGTTCAAGAGAAATGAGTGTCAAAGCCAGATAAACTCTCTGATTAGAGGTAGAATAGTTCAGTCTTTGTAGAGTCTTTGAAGCTTGACCAGAATTTTCCTTCTTGTATTAAGTTTTTTGGTGTGTCTTTTTAGGGCAGGATTTGTCACACCCTGGATGTATTGACCTGCAAGTAATCAAACAAGTATAGCACAAATACAGTATATAAATCCTGAGTTTGGATTTGTATAGTTGAGAAGGTTGCAGATCTTTACTGTCTGTTTAAAATGTCTAAGCTGGTATGAGGGTTTATTTTTTTCTTCTCTGTGTGACAACTAAGTCCTGTAGACCTTATATTGCTGCTTTAAAAATGTTCTAGGCTGGTATACCAGATCCGCCAAACATGTCTGAAGAATTAATCAGAATGAAAGCTAAAGAACGCCACTTTCTGGAACAATTACTGGATGGAAAAAAACTGGAAAACTATGAAATTCCAGTACCAATCAAAGCAGAGCTGAGAAAATATCAGCAGGTAACACCTTATACTTTTTTTTTTAAGAGAGCAGTGAGTTGCAGTCTGATACAATTTCATGGAGTGGTAGGAGTTATTCAGTATTGGCTTTTTGAGTGTGCTTCTTTTGACGGTGTTTCGTTTGGTTTTTTTAGTTGTGCAGTGTGTATCTTGGACTCTTGAATAAAGAAGAAAAAAAAATGAAGTAATGCATGGTTCTTATACTGTCATAGTGATATTTATTCCCTGTCTGAATTCTGCCATTTTTCCCAGGGAATGGCCAATGGGCTGTGCCTTGTTTAGATGACCATGGCAGCTCACCACTCTAAAGCCAGGCGTTCCTGGACTGTTTGGACATTTACATTTTTCCCTTTATCCCTCACTGCTTTGAGTGAATGGGCTGTAGTGGATGCATTTATGGTGGGAAACCAGCTCATAGTTTGGCACTGATGGATGATAGAACATACGGATGTTTGAACTGAAGCATAACAAGCTAAACCCAATATTTACTTCTGAAGCACTCTTCTTTTTTCTGATTTTCAGGATGGAGTGAACTGGCTGGCATTTCTCAATAAATACAAACTTCATGGAATTCTTTGTGATGACATGGGCTTGGGAAAAACTTTACAATCTATTTGCATTCTTGCAGGTGATCATTGCCTCAGGTAAGCTTAAACAGCGTTCTTAGATTTTAATGATGGATTTTATCTGTGTTTAATGACTCTCGACATAGTCCTGGGCAACTGACTTTAAGAGGCTGTGCTTGAACAGGGGGGTTGCACCAGGTGGCCTCCAGAGGTCCCTTCCAACCCCACGTCTTCTGTGAAAAACAGGGTTTTTTCCAACTCCTTTTTTGTATTCTTAAAGGGCTCAGGAATATGCAAGAACAAAACTGGTGGACAGTGTTCCTCTTCCCTCTCTGGTGGTGTGCCCCCCTACACTCACGGGACACTGGGTGGATGAAGTAGGCAAATTTTGCTCAAAAGAATATCTTAATCCATTGCACTACACAGGACCTCCTACTGAGAGAGCAAGGTAATCTATCTTGCATTTAGGACTGGGATAGAGTAAAATATCACACATGGGATTTTGCAATTCACTTAACTACTACTACTACCAAAGCATTGTTACTACTACATACCTAAGCACGGGCATGGGAAAGCTTGTGATGGTACTTTTAAAGGCTGAAATAATAACATATGAAAGTAACACTTAAACTCCTCTTTTTTTTTTTTTTTCCTTAAGATTGCAACACCAGGTGAAAAGACACAATCTCATAGTGGCTTCGTATGATGTTGTAAGAAATGACATTGACTTCTTCAGGTAAGAATTGGCTTGTTTTTGGAGGTTTTTAATAGCTTAGAATTTTAGATACTACTTAAGTTTATGTTCTTCTTTTCTAGAAATATTAAGTTTAATTACTGCATTCTTGATGAAGGCCATGTAATTAAAAATGGAAAAACAAAGCTGTCAAAAGCAGTAAAACAGCTGACTGCTAATTACAGGATAATTCTTTCTGGGACACCAATCCAGGTAACTGCTTTTCTTTTTTGGATGAAGCAAGAAAAATCTATCTTGCAGTCCATTTTATTGTACCTTTTATCAATCACCTTGATCAAAGTAGATGTTGTAAAACATCCTTTTGCTGCTAAATGCTTGAAATTACATCTTTCTCCTTTCCTGGTTTACCCATGTATAGGGAAATGGGTTCAGGTTTCTTGGTACTAATGGTGTTTAAAAGTTGGCAGCTAGACTCTCTTCCATTTGTTCTGTAAGTATCAGGTAGGGATAGTGAAATGAGCAGGAAACACAATTCTGAGAACTCCAGATTTGGGCTTTGTCCTGATGACTTCTGTGCAGTGTGTGTCTCATCCAGGACTAAGATAACTGTTGTCTCCCAGGTTTTGTTGTCCAGAAGAACTCAGGGTGTGGCTTAAGACATCCAAGACAGTAGAAAGTCCACTTATATGTTAAAGTGCATGTAGATGTATTCCTGTCACTCAGTTGGATGAAACAGCTGCTGAGCTTCTGCAGCTCAGAAGTGCGTGGAAGTGTTAGATTTGTAGGGTTTTATAGACAGCGTTAAATATGTATGGAAGGTTTTCTGATAACTTGTGTTAAATTATTTTCGAAAGAAATAAATCATCAAATGTTTCTCTTTGTCTAGAACAACGTCTTAGAGTTGTGGTCATTGTTTGACTTCCTTATGCCAGGATTTTTGGGCACTGAACGCCAGTTTGCAGCTCGTTATGGCAAACCAATACTGGCAAGTAGGGATGCCCGAAGCTCCAGTCGAGAACAAGAGGCTGGTAAGGATCAAATGTTCAATCTTTGGGATTTTAGTTCTAGCCTTTTACATGAGAACTGCTAGTGAAACGAAAGTGTGGTCAGTTCCAACATCAGAGACTGGGAAGGAGCTGAATGTTTTGAAAATCTTTTTTCATCTAAAATACAACTTCTCCCTTGCCCTCACTAGGGGTTCTTGCAATGGAAGCACTGCACCGCCAAGTCCTGCCATTCCTGCTCAGGAGAATGAAAGAGGATGTGCTGCAAGACCTCCCACCCAAAATTATTCAAGACTATTACTGTATCCTCAGTCCTCTACAGGTATGCTTAAAAAGTGGCTGAAAGTTTAGTTTTTTCAGCACAGTTAAGACCACAAAGGAACCACTGTGTTCCTGTATCAGTCTGATGTCAGCTCTGACATTCTCTGGGACCACAAGACTAAAGGGTTTTCTGGTGTGTGCTTAGAAAACTAAAATTAGCCTAGTTGTAATAGAGTATTCCTTCAGTTTAATTTCTGGCATTTCTGTTGTTCAGGAACAATATCTAGGCATCTGCAGGCTGTTTTTAAATAATACTTTCCAAGCTCAAAGAAATCAAATGACAGGACATTCCATTATTGGTGATTATGTTGTGTTGCATATGAATTATCATACATTGAGAAAGCAAATTCAGAGTTTAACTTGAAACTGGACTCTGAATAGGACTGTTCATTTTCTATTGTGGGAAAATATACTCATTTTCTTGTCCTGGGCCTCTTCTACAGGTTCAGCTTTATGAAGATTTTGCCAAGTCTCGTGCCAAATGTGATATTGATGAAACAGTTTCTTCACTGAATGAAGAAACTGAAAAACCAAAACTTAAAGCAACAGGTCACGTATTTCAGGTACAGATTGCTTCAGTAACTTTTATTTCCTAGCACATACACTTCTGTTAACTGTATTTGTGGGTTTAATAAATTAAAATGAGTATACGGAACTTTAACATTCGTGGCTATATGATCTAAGTAGAATATTTATGCCTGGAATGTGATGTAGAGCTGTTATGTTTAAATTATGGTTTTGTGTCTTAAGCAGCATAACATTGTCTTGTATTTCTAATGTGATCTGCTCAACTGGTGTTCAGCTGTTTTGTGGATCTTGTAAAAACTGATTACTGAAAGAGCAAACCTCAAAACAAGGGAGAAGTAATTTGGACTTCAGCAGCTGTTATACTACAATATTAAGATTCTAAAACAAGGACAAAAACTTTCCTTAAGGTTAGATCTGAATTTATGAAGGTTTATGATTTTACAGAATTGCAGATTAAGTCTTGGCTAATTGGAAACAACAATTCTCAAAGGCTTTGCACTGCTCCCAAACCCATCTCCTCTACTGCACACTCAGGTGAAAGTGTGGGAGATGTTAGTCTTTGCACTTCTCCTGCAACAGGGACCAAGATTACTGTGCATGTAACAGTTATTAGATACAATTTGAAATATAGGTTTTCTTAATGTAAATGTCCAACTTTATTTTCATGAAAATACACCATAAGGTCTAGATTGTGGAAATGTCTCTGAGTGGCCCCAGTACTTGTTGTCAGTTTTTGTTCATCCTTTTTCTGGAACTACATCCTTGCTCACGACTTCTTTGACCTTCACTTCCTAAATAATTAAAGGCATTGCAATACTTACGGAAACTATGCAACCATCCAGCCTTAGTGCTAACAACCCAACATCCAGAATATAAAAGAATTACAGAGCAACTTGCAGCACAGAATTCATCCCTTCGAGATATCCAACATGCACCTAAGCTGTCTGCTTTAAAACAAGTAAGTAGATGTGGTTGTGCCTTTAAATTTTCTAAATTTGTCTCTACTGGTGTTATAACTTAAAAGGTTTTATTTAAGATTTTGTCAATATGAAAATTCTTCTTAATAAAATTAAGTAGGAAATGGAAAAGAGTGCAAGACTGTTCTAGGTATATTTTTCCTGATAATTCAAGGGGGAAGGGAGAGAACGATCTTGATTTCAAGATGATGATTTTTACATAATTTTTGCTACCATATTGGAAACCTTACTTTTATTTTGTTTCATTTCTGTCTTTCTGGTTGCAGAAAAGTTTTTCTCATGTGTATTATACGCTATTACCTTGATAAAAGTAAATTGTATTACTCAAATTCTACTGTAAGTAAAGCTAAATGAAGAAAATCACTTTTCTGGCAGTGCTTAATTTTTTCATAGTGTGACAGTGAAGCCACACTTTGCCTTATGTCATTTAAGTGACTGTCACAGGCTTCCTTCTGTAGTTTTTTTCTCTCATTTTTACTTTTGATAGTCAATGAATGTCAATACTTACATGAGATCTACTGCCATTCTGATGACACACTTTAATGCTCTTACTTTAAGCTGCTGCTAGACTGTGGTTTGGGGAATGGTGGATCTTCAGAAAGCGGTACAGAAGCTGTTGTGGCCCAGCACAGAGTACTTATCTTCTGTCAGCTAAAAAGTATGCTGGATATAGTGGAGCATGACCTTCTCAGACCTCAGTTACCTTCGGTCACTTACTTACGACTAGATGGCAGCATACCTGCTGGTCAGAGGCATTCCATTGTTTCCCGGTACGTGTTGTCCCCTCATAACCATATGGGGCCAACTGTAATGTGTTATTTATATGGCACATGATTGTTCTTTTGTTTGCCTCAAAGCAGTTGAGGCTCATACATTATTTATTTAAATGAAACTTAATCATACTTAACTTTTTCTTGTATGCAGGTTTAATAATGACCCATCCATAGATGTTCTTTTGCTCACCACTCATGTTGGTGGATTGGGACTTAACTTAACAGGGGCTGATACAGTAGTATTTGTGGAACACGACTGGAACCCAATGAGAGACCTGCAAGCCATGGATCGAGCACATCGCATTGGGCAGGTGAAAACCTCTTCATTTCTCATAAGTGGGGGGGTTTTTTTCTTTCTGAACTCAAATTTGGGTAAGATAGATTGTAGCATATAAAAAGTGACATCTGTGGGTTTCCGCCAAGTTTCCGTTCATGCTGATTTCTTGCAAATATGCCAGATGCTGAAGTGTGTACTTTCTTATTCTGTCTCCAAATTGGTATGCTTTCTTCTCTCTACTTCCTGAGCTGCTGAGGAGAGGCCAGGGAAGAATCACCCTTCAGCAGAGGAAGAGATGTGACTGAGGCAAGGAACTGAAAGGAAGCCCCACAGGGTTCTCTGTCTCTGATGCTTGGAAAGAATGGCTCCTTTTAGTCTTCCTCTACAGCTGTAAAAAGCAGTGAAATCTTCCAAAGTACAGATGCAGTTGAAGATATCTCTGCTATATCATAGGCATATTCTTTTCATCTAACATCTGTCAGACTTCCTGAGTACAGTTACTGAAGGATAACTCCAAGCCAACCTGCTTCTAGACTGTCCATGATGAACACTGAATGCTTATGCTCTCCTGAATACCAAAGATGTTACTTTATAGCTAAGTGTGCTTTTTCCTTTCAGAAACGTGTTGTTAACGTGTATCGCCTGATAACCAGGGGAACTCTGGAAGAGAAGATCATGGGTCTTCAGAAGTTCAAAATGAATATTGCAAATACAGTGATCAGCCAAGAAAATGCGAGCTTACAGAGCATGGGAACAGAGCAGCTTCTTGATCTGTTCACTCTTGACAAGGTAAAGAAACGTTTTTACAAATACCTACCAAAAATAGAGTAAGCTGAGGGAAAAGCTTTGCCTTGAAATGTAAAATTTAATCACATGAATGCTTTAAGTTGGACTGATTAATAGTAGACAGCTCTCTGAAAAACAGCAGGAAGTGGTATTTCCCCAAGAGAATCATCAGACTTGAAGAACTTATCAGATTCCTGAAAACATGATTCTGTATATTAACTGTATTTTTTTGTCTTTTGCAAAGGATGGGAAAACTGAAAAAGCAGATACTTCTACCTCTTCTGGGAAAGCATCAATGAAATCAGTACTCGAAAACCTTGGAGAACTATGGGATCAAGAGCAGTATGACACTGAATACAGTCTTGAAAACTTTATGCATTCGTTAAAGTAACCATCACATGTCTGTAATACAACTGCTGCTAGTTCACATTTTTCTGCTGATATTCAGCAAACTTCAAAGCATATAGAGTGAACCTTTAGCTTAATATGTAAATAGACTTATTGAAAGAAGAATCTTTAGAAGAGTGGCACCAAGTAGTGTCACCTGTTTCACTGGGAAGTTATTCTGTCTTAAACGTTTGCACTGTATAAAAGAACTTTAAATGTAAACATTGTGAGGTGGTTTGAATTTTACTTGTTCTGAACAGCTGCAAATTCTTACTTGGTAGAAGAATTAAAACAAAGCAGATTTTTACATTTGTTAACAAGTGTTACTTGTGTTTTGAAGTTAAGTCGACCATTATTTCTTTCTGTATCTATAATAGTTTTGTACAGTTGTTTCAGTGAGTACTTCAGGTTCTTCAGTGTACATTTTCCTTTTAAACACAACTTGCTTTTATGGTGTATTAAAAAAGCAGTTTTCAACTTTAACTTTCATTTGGATCATTTCAGGACTTGTATCACCAGAGGCAAAGCCTAGAAGCCTTGGAAGTATTGAATAATTAAATGGCACTAGGCCTGTGCACTCACCTTTGTACATTGAATATAAATACATACATCATGCTATTCAGTCTTTTGACACCATCTTGAGAGAACAGCTCACTTGAACTTTTTAATGTGATGAGCTCTATTAAATACAGGTAGTGGCCTATTTGAGGTCATGTTTGCATCCTGTTAGCAGGGGTGTACTTTTTTAATTTATCTATGAGGCTAGAATATAGCCACTTTGAGAGATGCATGTATTCAGTATGTTTCAATTCTATATATTTTTTGTAACTAAAAGAAGAAACTAAATATACAGACAGACATTTTCCAGAAGTAGATTTTACACTGTCTAGGATTTTAAAGTCCATGCTAAAGTGACTGTTTACTAAACTGATGCATGATTTAAAGCTTCTTAAAGGAATAGGGAGGACTTTTTTCTTTAGGAGAAAATATACATAGAAATACCTACATTCAGTTTGAGGTAATGGATAGTTGAAATTGTGTAACAAAGATAGTAAAGGACTTTAATAGCAGTAAGTGATATTAATATGGCTGTATGTTGTGCAGCTTTTTATAAAAGGGAGGCAGTAGTAAAAGTGTGTTTCTAGATGTGCATATGTACCAGTATATGCACTTTTTATAAATATTAAATTATAGATAACTTACAGCAGTTGTCTGAATACATAGAATATATGTATAAATATAAAACCTAAGGTTTGTAGCTTGCTGTATGCTTAAGCATCAGAGCTTAAAAACCACCAGAGACCTCAACTATTGTAAAATAAGATTGTTTTAAAACTATATAAATCAAGACAGTTCTGCAGCATTGGAGATGAATTAATGTCACATTTCAGTAGTTATGAACTGCCAGATTGTAACTAAATTAGCATTCCACGAAAATAAAATAAACTGGGAATATATAACCTGTTTTTGTCCATGTTTAGTTTTGTTTCTGTAGAGAAGACTTAGCTGGCTATATTAAAAAAAACAATGCTTTTGGAAAGTACAGCTGGAATACTAGTATTGGTTCATTTCTACCTTCATACTTAGAATATTTCTGTTGTGCTTTTAACTGATGATCCAAGCAAGGGAGACAAGATAGGGCTTGGTGTTCTCTTTGCAGAGAAGTTATAATGCTGAATACTGCATACTTGAAGATAACTTGCTGCAGTAATTTGGTGACAGTGCCTAGAAATAATAAGATATTTGAATAAAGAAACCTCTTTAGTCATAAAACACTGCATATGTTTTTCTTCAAGAATTTTATTTATAAGAGTTCAGTGGTAGGAAACTGTTCAGCTCCTGTTGGAAAAGAAATACACAGCTGAGGACTGCCTTAAACCAGTTATTTATCACATTGAGGTTGCTATGCAACCATAATAATTTTAGTGATGGCTCTCTTGGATATGACATCAAAAACACTTGTGCACCTGGAGAAATGGGGGGAGCAGAACGTAGAGTAACTGTTTCAAGATTATTATATGTACTGACTGACCTCAAGGGTTCAAGAGGTTTCAAAATGGAAACCAGTAGGAACACTGCACCAAGGATATAAAAAATTGGTTTTAGTTACTTTCATATTTAACAAAGAGCTTTTCTATGCTTTCCAAGCCAGCAGACCATTTGCCATGATTGGCTTGTTTGTGCCATGTTCTTAGTGCACAAAACTGGATTAATTTACAGCAAAACTCAAGCAAGGCTCTTGGAATGCCTCTAGCTGCAGTTAACCCGTTCATTTGGTATTCAGCTGGACCAGACCAGGATCTGGGCTCGAATAGAAAAGGCTTTTTTTTATTTCTAGGCTGAAATGAAAACTTCAAAGATGTCAAGGTCTCAGCACCAACGATATTGCTCTCCAGCTCTGCCCCTACTGCAGACATAGAATGCAGACATAATGAAAACGTAGCCTAAATCTTGACTGGCTGGAGGCCTGAAAAAGGCCATGAACTGTGAGTAGAACAGTGCATAGGGTCATAGAATGCTTTTGGTTAGAATCTTAAAGGCCATCTTGTTTCAACTCCCCTGCCATGGGCAGGGACACCTTCTGTCAGATCTGGTTGCTCAGAACCCCATCCACCCTGGCCTTGAACACTCCCAGGGATGGGGCATCCACAACATCTCTGGGCAACCTTTTCCAAGGCCTCATTCCCAAGGCTTGATGCAGTGTATGTAACTTGTAAGGAATTAAATTAGTCTATCTCATAACTTACCATCAAACAAACACCAATAGTCGCCAAAGCCAGACCTTCAAATTAATGTAGTTCCCAATTCAAAGCTTTTGCTAACCTGAGAAAACTAAGTACCTCTTACTGGTGACCACATTTTGGGCTGGAAGAACTACTTTGAAACAACTGTACACATAATGATGCTTTCCAACCAAGTTTTAGGACTGCTTGAAATTCTGCTTAAAGCTAAAGGAAGCAAACATGCACCAAGCCTGCATAAACACAACTTCTGTAACCTTTGTTGTGCTTAGCTTAACTAAGAATTCAATCTAGCAAGTCGGTCTCCATGTGTGTTATCTTTGGAATCCATTTAAGCAGGAAGCTGCCTTGCTTTCTGCAAAGGTAGTTATGGCTGTTGCAAGTTTATAGGTTGGTGTGTTGTTTTTGGTTTTGGGGGTTTTTTTAAATCCTGCTTCGTAATGCTTTTGGAGTTTTTTCCCAAGCTTGCAGAAATCAAAACTACACTGAATATCCAAGGTATACATAGGCAGTGATTTAGTAACTCTAATTAGTTAAAGTTGAATATTTTGCTTTAGTCCTTTGTACTATCTCTACAAAGCTTAAATTTTGCCTTAAAATCACCAGATTTAAAAACAAATGCGCTTTTTTTTTTGCCATTAGTGGTATCCCCAACTTTACTACCATGGTAAGGCAGGGTAAGATTGTAAGGTAAAGAGCACAACTTGCTAATTAAGCCTTAATTCAAGTGAAAATAGGGCAACTTAAGCAGTGTTAGGAACTGTGGAAAACTTCTAAGATTTTATTAACTTGCTTACAAATGATGAATAATACAGTGTTAACTCCAGCTAGGTGTGCAGTGCTAAATAGAGCTTCGGCACAGGGCAAGCTTTAAAGGTTTTAAGGACCACAACAATAACTGACTTGTGCTAAGTTGCTTTGTAATCAAAAACTTGGAAGTTGCAGTTTTTTCTTTAATCCAGGCAGAGAGTTGCTGCAGTAGATATGCAAGAAGATGAGAAGAGCTCTTTACTAGCTGTCCTTTGCTAAGGCTTAGACATTTTTATGAACTTCTTGTAAACGCTGGGATCCGAACTTGCAACTTTACATCTCAAGTTGCTGGTATTGCATTTGCGCAAACCAGCACACATCAATTTAGGACATTTCTTAGGTTATCTATCCCTCCCCCAAACTTTAAAGTCACACATTCAACACTTGTTCTATTTCCTTAGCTCAGTCATGTGGGTAGGCTAACTCGGAGTTGCATGTCTGTCATTAATTTACCAAGTAATTAAGAAACACACTGTTATGGATGATGACCTGCAGTATTTTCCTTTAACATAAAATTCAGACCAGGATTTACTAGACTGTAAGAGGAAAATTCCACAAACTAAACAAAAACATTTACTGCTCTGTTTCCCTTTTCAGATAAGGGAAAGGAGTCAATCCTGAGAGCAGAAACTTCAAACCTGTAAATTCTGACTCAGGTGTAAAAGCTGGAGGAATGGGGAGAAAGGAAGGATACCCTGCATCCTGCCAAAAGGCTGTTCCAGGGACACAGCAAATTGAACTACTCTGCTGTTCAGTCAGAGGCTCAGAAATAGCTGAGCTTTTGGAACATGCTGGCCATGTCTCTGATACACTCTGATTCCAGGGGCCTTTGCAGGGTGATGCTGTGCTATCCATGCCAAGTCTGTGCCTGCCAGAGATTTCCCATATGTCAGGGTAATTACATTTCACAGTTTATGCAGGCTGGACTCCATTGAGAAACCAGGAATACTTACCAGTATACTGGGAGGAAGTGAATTGTGTGGTTAACTGCAGTGGGCTTTTTGCTGCGGTTTCTGTGTTAGATCTCTATGAGTAAATGTTGTGCTCTCCAGATATACGTTTATGTATTCTGACCCTGTTTCACATGACTCATACTGCACTTGCAGTGATTTAATTATCAATCACAGCCTAGTATCTGAGAAATAAAGACTTGAAGTAGAAATCTGGAATGGTAAGCCAAAGGAAGAGCTAATGCAGATGTTAAAATCCAATTGCTTTGCAGGAAAAGGACTTGAAAAAAGTCAGTTCAATTTGTCGTGATCTCTGCTGTATCCAGAGAGAAGGAAGATGTTATGAAGACATCTACTCCCAGAAGTTGGCACAGTCTGATTCCTGCCTTTCTTCTGAATCAGAGCCACCTCACTCAGGAGCAAAATGGACTTTTGACTCTGTGCTACCAAAACAAGTGTGGCTTTAGGAAAATGTTGCACTGTATGCTGATCCATTTCTCCATGCTGCCCACATCTCCACATGGTCCCAATTATAAAACACTTCTGGGACACTTGCAACTGTTCAATCTTGACACTTCTATTTTGCAAGTATCATCACTCACAAACCTCAACAGTATCGTCAACTCAAAGTACTGAGGTGCTATTTCCTGTTCATTTGAATGCTTTGGATACCAATATAAACATGGGCAAAGTTCATTTCTGGGCATAGAGTCAAAATATAGCCCATAGTCATATTCAAGAGACTGTGTTTTCAGGAGGTGGCAGAGGAAGGAATCATGCACACTAACAAAACCAACAGTCAATGCTGGCCCACCAGAGTTTGTCTTTGTTTACAACTAATTTAACTCTCACCCACTTAGGCATCGTATCAGTTAAATTATCAGTTCATTTGCAAGCTGGAAAGGACAACGTGGCAGAATTCAAAGTTGATACTTCTGCTTTCTTTGCTGCTCTGGTGAGAGCTGCAAGATGTGATCAGCATTTCAGGCTTCTCACGGCCAGCGCAGTCAGCAGTAGTTAATTATTGTTTATAAAATGCAGAACTGTGTGTTCTCGCAGTTACAAGTTGCATCACTCTTTGGCTGTGCCTATTATTTATCAGCTGAAAACCAAGACAGCAAACAAAGCAAGAAGAGTGAAAAAAACACCAAAACCCATGACAGTTTACATGGGCTGTGTAGGGTCAGGGAAAATGGAGGAGGAAGGGACATGGGATGCACTTGCCATCAGCCCATTTTCCCTGGCTCAGTTTGGTTTATTTCTCCCAATTTTCCACCGTGCAGTATTTTTGCCTCCAGTATAGATGTGGTCACAGCTGCTGAAGCCACCACAGTACCGCTGTGGAGGAAATTAGAAAGCCTAACCCCTGGGAGCCTCTTGTGTGCTGCTCCTCTTCCCACTCGAGCAGGAAAAGTAGTTCCAACCACCAACACAGGAGCCTGCTGTGCCACCCCAAAGGAGAAAACAAGCCAGCCAGTCTCGAAGTCCAAATAAGCTCAAATGGCAGATGGCTACGAACACCCTACAAACAGCTGCACAGAGCCTACAACTAGCCTAGAGAGAAACTACAACCCTTACACATGAGCTCCAAGGCCCAAGTCTGGCTGTGAGGATGCAGCAGCCAGAGCTGCCTTCATAGAATTATAAAACCACAGAATATGCTGAACTGGAAGGGACCCGTATGGATCATTGAAGTCCAGTTCCTGGCCCTGCACAGGACAGCCCTAGAATCCCAACATGTGCCTGAGAGCATTGTCCAAACACTTCTTGAACTCTGTCAGGTTTGGTGCTGTGACCACTGCCCTGGGGAGCCTGTTCCCCAGTGCCCAGCCACCCTCTGTGTAAAGAACCTTTTCCAATCATCCAGCATAACCGTTCCCTGCCTTCATGCCCTCACTATCCCTCACACTCAAAATAAAATTAAAAATAATAGAAAAAAGGGCCTCAGAGCCACAAGTCCCTCCCTGCTCCTCAGGGCTGGGGTTCACGTCCACTCCACCCGCACTTCACTCGTGAGGGGGACATGGATGGATGGACGGACCCTCAGTGCCTGTGAGGCCGTGCTGACAACCGTGCCAGCTCCCAGGGGTGGGCATGTCCCTGCTGCACTCTGAGGTCTCACTGATGGTCACCACCACCCTGTGCAACCCAGCCTCGAAACCCCCCTCTCCCTGTTTCATCCCCACCCACGTTTGCCAGCCCCAAAACTGACCCACGCCTCAGACCCCAGCGTGAGGTGAGCACGGCCTGGGGCCTTTGAAGCTGAGACGGGGATGCCAGGCCCAGGGAGGCAGCTCTGTGCTGCTGGAGTGTTTGCAGAGCACCAAAATCACCAGATTCATCTGCATCTTGTCAGATTCCTGCCAGGTGAGGGTCAGCCTGGATTTGGGGCTGAGTTGCACACTTTGCAGATTTATCTCTTTACCCATTCAGGGGCTCTAGAGGCACCGGGGGGTTCCTCTGCATTTCGTTTTCTGCTGCTGATCTCTCACAGAGTAAGGCTTGCATCTGTGGCGGAGATGTATTCAAAGCACTTAATGACTTTTGCAATTATTATATACCTTTATCAGCTTTGCTTTGGCATTTAATCAGCCGCAAAAGCTATTTATTGCCTCATAAACTCCTCTGCAGCAAACATTATCCTTTAATTAATCCCTGAAAATTACAAAGGTTGATGAGGTAACCCATTTTTCACACCACCCAATTAAGCTTAGGAGAATTTGTTGCTGGTTTCCCCTTTCATTTTGTTTTTAGACGTTTGTCAGCTGGCCCAGTCAGAGGGCTTGTTAGGACAGGTAGTGGCAATTTAGCAGCATGTCCCAGGTAACAAATACCAGGCAAATCACTGAGCTATGAGGATTATTCACAGCTGAGAAAGTTGGGAGATGAGTAAAAGTTAAATCCTAATTTAACTCACATTAAAATAGGAAAGGCAATCTGAACAGCATGTGGCTTCAGAGTTAAATGATGTTACAGACTCATTAAAAGATTGGACCAGCTGCTAATTAGGAGTTTTTGAAGCTGAGGACAGAATGGCAGATCTCCTGCGTACTGAAAGACTTCAGACGCATACTTGATTTGTATTTCATTAATTTTTGTATATCAGCACTCATAGAAATTCAAAGCATCTGAATCTGTCTGTGTCTAGAACAACTCAATACCTTAGGATTTCCCCTAGAGTAATGTTTTGTAGTCTGTATACAGGGTTTTTTACAGACAGACAAAACGTTTAGCTATTTCCAGGTACCCCAATCCATACCTCCACCAGAATCAGACATTACAGACATCACATCAGACCGTTCACAAAATAACAGAGATGTTAGGCATCATAATTTCCAACTTTTATGTGGCCATAGGAGGACAATAATTATAGCTGGAAATTCAATATCTTGTGTAAACTTGTTGATTCTACTTTACTGGGGGCAGGGGGAGAGGAGCAAGAACCATTCTCCTAAATATCTGGGAGTTGGTAATGCTGAGTCCTACCTCCTTGCTTCCCATGTATAACTGATAAAAACTGTTGCAGAATTGACATTGCCTGGTTGGAAATATAATGTCAAGAAAGAAAGTATTTTCATATATTTATCCAGGTTAGTTACTGAGCTGTAAAAAAGTGTCAGGATCACCTAATCAGCCAGACCTACAGCCAATGTTTCCTGATCTGTGAATTGTATTTTAGGAATTACCTAGTGATGCAGGTAGTTAAGGAAGTATAAATTTGGCAGACCCCATGAAGTATGGGAAGGGAGATTTCTCCAAAAATCATTGCACAAATTTCCACATCAGCATTTAAAATTTTCAAAGCAAATTCTGAAAGGAAAAAAAAATAAATCTCTTGTGTTTTAGAAACAGGAAGAGAGGAAGAGAAAACAGGAAAAAAATATTACCTCCCATGTTTCTTACAGTTTTTTGTTTTTCCTCATCACTGGAAGAAAAATATTCAACTCAAACCCACAAGAACATCAACCTTGTTCTAATCCTAGCTCACAGCTGCTAGGGAATTTACATCTCTCGTGTCAGGTGTTAATCACAGTGAGACTAAAGAGCAGTTCCACCACAGCGAGTCTTTCTATGTGTTAGTAGGTGGTAGCGTAGTCAGGACTCAAATTATAAGAGATTATGTTTTCAGAAATGTATTGAAAACTCCAACCCAGCAATTATGTTTTCCAAAGTAGTCCATTTGTGTTGTGTTACTGCTGGAGACATTCTGCATTGCGTAAATGGTGTGTTCTTGCCACCTGAGTTTCTGAAACGTAAGTGGGGGAAAAAAAGATGAAGTAGGTGGATACTGTTAAAGTAAAACTTTAGAAGCGATCAAGCCTAACGCTTTATGTCCCAGGAGGAGTTGTGGTGAGGTGATGTAGTTTTATGCAGTGATAGATGATACAGTAGTCAGCTTCCTGTATTGCTGGGGAATGGAGGGCAGGTCTCTCCAGTGGTGAGAACAGCAACAGTTCAGTTCAGTTATCACAAAGCAACACAAATTGAAGTATCATAGGGAGTAAAGAATGGGACAGTGAGTGTGTAAGGATGTCAGGCTGCTCACTGTAGTCTGGCATTTTATGTGCTTCTCAATGGAAGAGAATATAATTTTGTCTCTGCATCATTCATTTTCTGCATGTTAAAGCAAAACTTCCTTTGGCTAAAGTGCATAAAAAGTCATGGTAATGTAGTTGCTACTTACCTACAGTTACTTGAAAAACATTCCCTTGACTGTGTAGTGGATAGAGAAACAAAACAAAGAGAAGCAAGTTTGTTTTCCCAAACTACATCACATCACACTAATTTCTATTAAGCTTCTTTTTCACTGTAAATTAAGAATATCCCTGCTGTTTCAAAAAGATGACAGCATCCTACCCAGTGGGCCAAAGGAATGATAATGCATTCTTACAGCATGAGGAAATCAGCCTTGTTAGCTCTTCTTCCAAGAATAAAGCAAAACAAAAAGGTTAATGCAAGGGTCAGAGTTGCCCCCTTTATAATGTGATTCATCAAATGCGTTAATGAGAACACCACTTTGTTATAATTTTTAGAGAAGGGTTGTTGGATCAAAACAACCTGAAGAATAGAAACAATCTCACCATGCTGACCCTAGGACTTGGCAAGCTGGGAGCTCCCTGAAGAGTCTTCTGCATTGCTGAGCCCAGCCTTGCCCCTCCAGAAAATCTATGAGCAGCGAGCTGAAGGTGAAGCCTCTGTGAGTGTCAAGGATGGGGGGGATTGTCTCCTACAGCTTCAGCAGCAGTGGGATGCAAGAGGCAGACAAAGGCAATACTGTTATTAACACTTTATTTGGTCCAAACAATGCATTTTAATCTGCCAGAAATCGAGCCAGATTGAGTCATAACTGTTGTAAGCTTGGATGCCTGAATTGTTCCTAATGTCTGAGCAAACCTTTTCTTCCTGCTTCGGCCAATCTGATTTGCAATCCAAAGGGGTTTGTAGTGTTAATGTAAGTACATTGAAGAGGTTTTGACTAATTCAGTCTCCATTGAAAATGAGTGCATGTAATGGGATATTTCTGAGAAGAAGCCTCTTGTATTGTGTTCTTCTGAGTACAAGGTTTGTTTGAACGCTGCTATAGTCCTTATTGGTCATCACAACCATGCCTTTGAAACACTGACCTGATAAAATCCAGTGCTGGGAGTAGGGAGCCGGTTAAATGTGAAATGATCATAACCTCTCTACCCAACACAGTTCCTCCAAGCAGGGATCAGACTTTCATCTTCAGTTTTTACACAGCGGGAAAGAACCAGCAATTAAAGCTCCTTAAATCCTTGTAGCTGTCAAGTGCTGAAATTATATGACAGCAATATATGTTTTCTACAGTGCACATGGAGACAGAAACAGGTTATCACATTAATTATATTTTTCTTTTGAAAGAAGGACTGACTTTATTAAGTCTTACAAGCAAGACCACTTCACTCCTGACTGGCTGTATACCTCAGACAAGTCACTTGTTTCCTTCTGTTCCTTTTGCATGCTCTTTTTGTTTTTCCTACTTAGACTGAAAGCACTTCAGGACAAAAATTCTTTCTCCCTCTTCCTTATGTAATGTCAGGCCTAACAAAGCTCTGCTTTGCTTTGAGGCTTTAGAGAGTGATGAAATATAAATACTTTCAAAGACAATAAATGATGCTGGCTTTGAATGGGAAGTCATAGCCTGGCTATGTGAAAAGGGGGAATTTTTACTGCTCTTTCCTATCTGCTGATCAGTATTCTCTTGGAAAAGGGAAGACTGGAAATTTTTACGAACATTATAGATGCTTGCACTGTTGTGGCAGACTCTGAAGGAACTGGATTATGAGTGGTTAAATTGTATTTGGCTGAAAATCAAGTTAGCTTTATTGACACCTGTATGTCTCAATAGCACCTAAAGCCCAGGAGAGGTTTAGTAAAAATTAAAGAACTCCTTTTCTAAGCAGACACGCATGATTAGTTGCAAAATTTAACCATCAAGTGTCTTGAGGGAGACGAGTTTGACAGTGTGATAATATTCAGGCTGTAAAACAAATGAAAATAGGCTTTGCTTTAAAGAATTATGTAGATTTTGCATACCTTCTTTTATTTTGTTTTTTATTATTTTTATCACAACAGCACCTGATACTCCGGTCAGCATAAAGGGCCACGCAACATACAAACCCTGCCACAAAAAAGCTGTTGATCCTCCAAAGAATGCCCTGGTCTTGGGCCACAGTGAGAGGGGCTAAATTAAGTTGCTTAAGAGATGCTTGGTCTGTCTACATTTTATAACCTTTTTTTCTCCAGAAGTTCATGTCAATTCCACCAGTTGATCTACTTTATTAAATTTGTTTTCCAACTTGCCTTTTTTACACAGTCAGACTGCATTCTGTAGTAATTAGACAGATGAAGAGCTGAGATAGGTGGAACTCTGACAGAGATACCAGATTAAGTGTCCGGAGAGTGAAAAACTCTTAACCATGATCAGCAGCAGAAGACACAGCAAGTGACCATGCACTGGTTAGATTAAGTCAACCCTGATGGCTCAGGCATGGAAAATAAGTGCGGTAAGAAGCTCCTTCTCACTGATTTGGTGCCAGGCTGTGATGAGGAGCACCTGGAAAGGCAGTGGCAATTACTCTGGCCTTTCTTTTTTTTTTTGTTTTAAAAGCTAAAGGAAGTCCCAGCAAAATTATTTTAATAAATAGACTGACTGATGTTGACATAGAAGGGCACATTTAAGTACAGGTAGAGTATGTACACTTTGCTTCACTCCACTGCTCCTGTACAAGGAGCTTTTAACAGAGGTGGTATCACTAATTATTCCATAGACGAAACACAAAAGTTGTGGCCTGTGTGTTTTTTCTTAGAAGATTTGTGACTATCCTTTGGAATCAAAGACAATATTTCTCTCATGGTAGTGGTTCAGGTTTAGATAGTCTGTTGATATCATCATGGTGGATCATTCTAAATCACCTTCTAGTTCACTAAAATGCATTCCCAGTAATGGCAATTTTTTGAGAAAAAGCACAAGGTCACTAGAGCTCCTCATCTTCCAGGCCAGCTCATCATTCACTTACCTGCAGTGCATCTAAGTGCAGGTAATATCTCATAAATCCTGTCACCATGCATCTTTATAGGCTCCTGGATACCTGTTAGGTGGTTAGGGAATTCTGAACCTGCCCAGTGTCAAGTGCAATTGATGCTTTCATATTTGGCAATGCAACTTCACCAGGAGTAGCTCAGAGGAAGTGGTGTGGACAGCAGCACTCCTGAGATCTTGTCCCTCTTTAGCATGTGGGAATGTTACTCAGAATTCACACATGTGTGTCCTTGCATTCACCTAACTATTTTTTCTTTCTTCCTTAACATGTCAGTGTAACTGAAGTTCTTATTAACCATGAGAAAAGGCTTGGTGGTGTGAAATGAAAGTGGGCAACCCAGGACTACAAGAGCACTTGCTCTTTGGATTTTGGTACTATTCAGGCAGACACTATTTCAGTGACCTGCTCTGCTTTGCCAGGACAGGCAGTTCTGGGACTGTGCAGAGGCAGCTTTAGAAAACTTAGTCAGCCAGATAGTTCAGACAGCTTCAAGGTTATGCAGCAGCTGAGTAGGAGTTTTCAGGAACAGTTTTGGACTTTAATTTTTAATTGCATCTTTTTTTATTTTTTTAAGTTTGGCCCTACAGTGAATTTTTATTAAGGCAGTAGTAAAGGTTTTCCACACCAACAATTTTGCCTTCAAAGGCATTTGCAGCTGTGAGCTCGGACATTGTCCCCGTTTCACATATTTCTCCTCTACTGACAGAAGGAGGAATTCATGTTTGCTGTTCATAAATAGGATCATGCCAGAGAACACCCTGCCTCCATGTGCAATCTCTCTGCCTGTAGTCTGTCTGCTTGATTTGCCAGCCCTGAATTTTCAGCTACCCACTGGGTTTGAAAAGGGGAAGATATTAGATTTTCTTCTGAAATGAACTCTTTCTTCTAAGGGCCACGAATGGAAATGAAGAGCTAATTCCCCTGCTGTGGTGCTTAGCCCTGAATTATGTGGCAGGCACTCTGACCAATGCTATGATATTCTTAGAAATCATTTTGATGAGGTGTCTTTACATCAGCTGGGAGCAAATGCAGATGAAAAGCTCAACAGATAACCAACCAGAGGAATTCCCTACAGTCCGAGGTTCATGTCCTCATTCAGGAGTTGAATTTGGAATCTGCTTGTCCTGGGTGTCATCAGAGTATGTTCTGAAAGCACGCACACAGCTGTCCAGAAAATCTGAAAGGATTGCCGGCCAGCTCATTTGTCTTTACAGGTTACATCAGGCTTTGATGTGCTGCACATGGACCCATATGATCTTTGTCCAGGTGGACAAATGTCTAGTTTAATGTTTAGCAGTAGGTCCTTCATAGCCTTTCAGTCAAGGGCTTCAGTTACACATTAATGGCACAGGTCTTTGTGCAGGTTCATCAGCAGGAACATTGGTACTTACTGGAGTAGGGAATGTTTTGGCTCACCACGTCAGATACAGCCGCTGGCCCCAGTTTGGCAATTACTTCAGTGTGCATGTAATTTTAAGCACATAAGTAATTCCAGTCAGTCAGGCTTGTGTTTAGAAGTGCGTTCCTGACTGGGGAATTTCTGGCTCCTATAGCCCTTTGGATGTTGGCTCCCAGGAGTCTTCCTCCAAATTTAACAATGTTTCTGCTTTACTCTCTTGTGGTAGAAAAGTGGTAGCCTGCTTTGCTCTGTCAGCACAGACAGCAAACCTGCTTTAACTATCATCCTGAGAAGATCTATCATTTATGCATTGGACAGATAACTTGATGGGAATAAACACGTGATGGTTCACTCTGAGAGGCCAAGCCATATGCATTCCTACAGCTGAGACTTGTTAACTTGGATACATAAAAGCTCAACCTACTCAACTGGCAAAAATTTTACACAAGCTTTTACAAAGTTGGGTGCTTGTTCCACAAAGTTTAGAAGTTTTGCAGGCAGTAGAGAATAAGAATCAAAAGACATATTAGAAATGGAGTTGCTTTTGCAGCAGGTTTGGGAAAGAAATGTGTAAGCTTCTTTGAACTGGCACATGAAGCTACATCAGCTCCATATTATACATGAGATAAATATTGTTCAGAGTTCTGTGGAGACAATATAGCAGATTAATCTTGAGGGCGAAGAAGGACTGTTTGGGACATTTGTAGGTAAGAGAAATACATTTAAAACTGCTATTCTTTATCCTGATTTTTTAAAAAAAATGGATCCTTCACTTTACTGCACCATAACCCCAAGTGAGGGACTTTCTCCTTTTCTCTGGGCAGTGATGTGTTGTATCTTTTTTTCCTCTATTCACTTGTACTAGGAAATGTCTGCAGGCCATCTGCCACTTCCACTTTGGCTGTGGAAGAAAAAGCCTATAATAGGGAGACAGTACTGCCTTACAGTGCAGGCCTTTCTTTTCCCTTTTAACAACATCCTTCCCTTGAAGAGCAGACTGTCTAGCCTGGCCCAGGCTAGGCAAAATGGGAGAACAAAACGGGAGCTGCAAAAGCAGCTTTTCCTGTGAAGCTGTGCTTTTTACAGCCAACTGTATCACATAAACTTACTTATTATATTATTAAATATATATTGAACTCTTTCCTGTTTTCAAAACTGTTATTGTCTATTCCATTGAGGTTTTGGGACACAAGCCCTTTTTTCAAGAAGAATCTTGTTCAGTGCTAGGTTTTCCAGATCATGGACCACTGCTGTACACATGCATCAAACCATTTTTCATCTCCCGGAACTTCAGACATATTCCAACACTGTTTTCCTATGGGGAAAGTTGTTCCACAGTTGCCAAAATAAGATTTCCTATGTCTCCTGCCTGAGCCTTTGGGACTGGCAACTCTCTGAAATGGGACACAGAATTACAAGGATCGTTGGCTGATTAGTACAGGAAACTCCTAAGCTCCTGCAGTATTGCCTGGGCCCTTCAGTTGTCTCTAACTACAGGAGGTAACTTCACATCAGAGGTGGTCTGGATAAATGAGCACCTTGGACACCACCCTCCCACCATATCTTCAGCTGTTCCTCCAAGCACCTGGAAAAGCCACAAGTAGCTGGGGAGCTCACTCAGCTGTAGCCAATGTATTCTCCATCAGAAAATCCACAGCTGTTCCCAGGTGCAGCCCAAGTATCTCCAAGCAAAACAGCAAGAAGTGGAGTTCAGTTTATGACAGGTTTTCCTGGCTTCTATAGAATAAATGTGAGCATATAGCGCTGTGGGTTGCATCAGACAGCACAGTGTGATGTTGCTCTCTCCTTTCCTCAGCTGTGCAGTTCAGGCTTCTGCTCATAACTTAGAGTGAGGATGATCTAAGGAGAGGTATGTATAAGGGTCTATAGCATGTGTGAGGCTGTGCTTGTGGGGAGAGGTGGTATGGACAGAGAGGTGGTATCAGCACCTTCTAAAGCCTCAGAAGGGATATCATGTTCTTCAGATCCAGAGACAAGCAGCATCTTTGCTGATTGCCTTGTCCCACTGCCAAGATGAGGCTGTTACAAGTAAATGGCTCAGTAATAGGAGTTGCAGAAGGGCCCCAGGAGTCCAAGCAGGTGGTACAGCTGGTGATGACAGGCTCAGTCTGCGGGAACAGTATGTGTGCTGGAGATAGCCAGGGAGAACTCATTTTAGCAGGAGCTGGGCAGACTCACAGTCACATGGGTTCTGGCTCAGCTGTACAGCCTGAGCTTTAGGAAGCTGAGAAAATCAAGTTTTCAGAACTTGCATATTGCAGCTGACTCCACAGCACACTGACTCCATTTCCTGGGGCCAGTGAGTTGTTCTCACAGTCTTTTTTCTGCAAGAATCACAAAATAGATGACAAGCCCCCAGAATTTCTAATCTGATAGTGTATTTGGAATTGGCTCAGGAATTGGGCAAAGATTCAGTTCGAGTATTTGATATGAAGTGTTCACTTCGGGCTAATGCTATTTCTGTTACATCCCTCCTTCAGAGCATGATTTAAGAGGACTGTCTGATAGAAGGGCACTGCTACTTGCTGACTCCACGTTACCTCCTGCAGCATTTTGAATGCAGCTTAATTCCTCTGTGAAAAGAACTGATACAACCAATCCCCATGAACTCTTCACACTTGACAGAAACACAAGTGGAGAGGGTGATCCATAATAATTAGGAAATTGGGATCAAAAGCAGGCAGGCTTAACCCAAACTGTTTTGCTCAGAGGCAATACTGCAGTTTATAATACACAACTTAATTACCACAGAACATCCTTTCTTCAAGTGAAGGCAGTTTCCAGAGTGGAAAAGCTGCTATAAATATAATTCTAAATTCTACTCAAACTGGGTTAGGAGAGCAGGAGTTTGAATAGTACTTGAAGACCAAAAGGAGAATGTCATGTAGTGTTGTCCTATTTTGGCATCACTCCTCAGTGGAAAGGCCATTGTCACCTATCTGGCCTCATATGTCATTCAGAAATAAGAAATCAAACGCAAGACAGAAATTATGTTCCTTAACATCCTTTTCCAAGCAGATGTTGTTGTCCTACTTTAGAGCAGTGGCAGGCATCTTCAGTACAGGGCTGCAGTTGCTCTGTGAAAGGCATACAGAACTATGTTTTGTGTGAACAGTCCTTTTGTATGTCTGAGATACTGTGCTAATACAAAGCTAAACTGCAGAAGAGATTCATCCTCCCCCACACTTTGCTGCTTTTCCTCTTATGTTATACACTTACTCTACGCTCTATAAGCTCTGTTGAGTGGAGCCCAGGCTCATAGGATGCATGCAAATTTAAGATTTTGGGGTTTTTTTTAGTATGTGTGTGTGAATAGTCGGACAAATATGGAGGATTTGTGAGGATGGGAGATATGTGAGGATTTAGCATTTGTGTTCCTTTGTCTCATACAACCCTTGGCTTCACCGAGGATTAGCTGTCAGCAGCCATTACATAGCAGTGAGTTAACTACAGGAGTTACTGGGTTATATAATAGTGTAGAAATTTCCAGACTCAGTAAGTCATATCTCCTCATGACCAGGTTTTTTTTTGGCCTTCTGAGTACACAGTCTATACTAAACTTTTTTCAGAGCAGTGATTGAAGCAGTATTACTGAAGGAGTTCCAGCACTAAAGTTTCCTGGTATCTTACGGATTTTTCCAGAACAAAACATTAACCAGAGACCATTACAATTCCTCATGTTTATATCCTATGTGCTCTGAGGGTAGTGCTTTCATTACATGGCCTTCATTACATGGTACTTCTCTGTCTCTAAACTCTCTTGACAGAAAAGTGCTGAAACATTCTATCTCTGGATTTGCTTTTTTTTCCTTTTTAGGATTGGGGTGGGGTGGTTGCATTATTGCTTGTTTTATATTTTGCCTCATAGAATTCAGGTTCTTCAGCACTTCAAGACTTTAATGTCCTTTTCCTCTGTGTGGCAGGTTGGGGTTTTTTTCAGTGCTCCTGGAGTATATGTTTTCTGCTATGCTCTAGTGTCAATACTTGGAATCTGTGACTAGAACAACCTAAGCACCTAATGTAAACATTTCAGCATATAAAAAAATCTCTACTGTGAAAAGGAAAAACCAAGCTGAATCTACAAAGTTATGTTGATGTTGTTGAATTAGAACATCACTGTGTCTAAATGTTTTGTTTGTGGTGGCCAGAGCATAATCCATGTTCTTGTGTCAGGCACCTGTAAGTAAATAATGTGATGCAGAAATACTCCAGGTGCTTTAGCATTGGCTAATTTAGTTGCTTTTCAGGGTGTGTTATCACAGAGAGCATTTCACATGACAGTAACAATAGCTTGGGTTATGCTGCTTGTGACTGGAAGAGGGCTTTTGCTTTCTGTTATTTCACTTCTATATAAAACGAATTCTCTGAACTAAGAGAGTGGGAGCATAGGAATGAGTTACTAATTAAAAGGCTTGGACAACCCCTTGGGAGGGAGGAGCCCTTGGTTCTGGTTTCTGCCCAGTTTCTGAGCTCATGATATAACAAGTATCAAATACTCCTGCTTATTTCAGTCAGAATGACTGGATTTTTTCTAGATAAAACATTATTTAAAATGGAGATAAAATGGACTACTTAACCTTTCCCCATTCCCTCTCACCTGACTCTCGCTAGCCCACACTTGTAGGTCATTAGGTTCAATTAAGTAAGTTGAAAAGCAATGATCAAGCATTTCCTAGCCTAGAACCTGTTTAGTTAGATAGCTGTAAAGTAACAGAGAAACATTGGTGTCTGTCTAAAGCTGGAGCAGATGAAACAACGAAAGTTGAAATGTTTTCTGGTGAGTTGGGGTCCCACTGACATCTGTAAGGTAGAATTCTGTCTTCAAATTAGAACAATACTCAATTCCCTTATATTTTATGCATTCTTTTGGGCTTTGATATTGCATTCCATTTTTGTTAGAAAGTGATTCCACATTAATGTGTTCAGCATATAAGGAGCTTGTTATGCAGAGGTAACATGTTGGTTGGCGTTGTCGAAATATATTTACATTTTTTAATATTTGTAGCAAATCTTAAGGGGGGAAATGCTTTTGATTTTGTTCATTCCTGGTTGCAGATAAAGTAAGTGTTCAGAAGTAAAACTGTCCAGCTCTGAGCTGTGACAAATTCTACAACAGGTAATGATAATGCGGAAAAGAAACCAACAGCCAGTCACCCACAAGCTAGAATATGTGTCATGTCTTTTAAATGGGAATCTAATTGCCTTCCAAAGTAAGTTGTGACTACACTGAGCTTTACTCCCTACAGATAATCACTTCAGGCAGAATTCTCTGCATTGTGCAACATCATCTTACCAACATCCCAGTATTATTTTGGTGTTCTTTGAGAGGAATAAAGAAATATTACCATTGCTTGTCACTCATTCATAAACTAGTGACAATTTACAAGTGACAGCATGCAGGTCTAGTCCAAAGTAAGAAAGGCAGAGGCAGAATGGTCAGCAGGACATTTCTGGCACATGTGTGTATGCTGTGAGTCTGTGATATGGGCTCTGACTGCAACAATATGCACCAGGCACAGCTGGAGGAATTAGGTATGTTATGAACAAGGTTTTGTCCAACTCTCAGAATTTCATGTTTGTTATTTGACACTGACCGTGCTCTGTAGTCTGACAATGAGATTAGAGGCCTTTTTGTAACTTTGAAAGGCAAAGATCTTGGAAACCAGATGAGATGAGATCATGAGTTGTATCTTTGCCATGTTTTTTGGCAGTATTTTGCAGAATTATTTTGCATATGAATTGTATCAACCCTCTCTCTCTTTCAGGCTTTTATTTCTATGGGTACATGTGGAAGCTGGCAAGGAAGTCAGGAAGGTGTATCAGAGGGCATAATCTAGTTACATATAACTTCGTTAACAACCATTTTGATTATTTACCTTAGTGGTGATGCTGTTTCAGAGACCATTTTTCTTCACTTGGCACTGATCAAAGTATGTGTCATCAAATATTTAAGAGTAGTTCCTACAGCCATGAGCAAAAAGGTTTATTTCTTACTCCAGAGTGCAGGAAATTGTGGGGGGGGAAAAAAAATGTAAAAAATAAAAATATCCCCAAGTGCTCAGGCTATTGGATAGAGAAGGAGAAATACACTGTTCTCCCACATGTGAAACATGGGCTGACAAATATGTTTGTAAGTGCTTTATGTGTTTAGGCCTGCAGGTGAAAAAAAACTACAGGGGAAATACCCTGAGAATCTAAGTAGATCTTGGGTTATTGAACAATTGAGAAGTATTAGGACAAAAGCAGTTTTATACATTCCTGTTCACAAAAACACAGGTCCAAGCAATGGCAGGCAGCAGCTCAAAGGGGATTTTTAGGAAGCTGGTAGCAAATAAATATCACTCAAGCTCCTAAAAGTAGCAAATCTTACTGATTTAGCCCCAAATGCCTACCATGGCACTCAGTGAATGGAGGCACAGACACACTGAGAAGTTACTGTGCTCTGGGGAAAGCTGCAGGAATTCTGCCCTAACTACTGCCAAGGGCCTCCCATATGACTTCATACTTGCTTATGGTTTATTTCTCCTTCAAAAACAGGAAAAGGGGGGTATTTCTGGACCTTTATCATGTTTCCTTCTCTAACTGCTGTAGGTACAGTTTGTTACCCCAAGATAAACTGCAGAAACTTGTTTGCCCCTGGGGAGAGAGAGAGAATTCATTTGAACAGGTGTCATCTGTGTGTGCAGCTCGTGCATGCAACTTTGTCATGTGTTCACAATAGAATTGTGTGGCATAAGGGTTTTGCAAATAGCTCTTAACATTTTTATGAAAACAGATTGCATAGGTTGCGTGTTTTAAAACACTTTCGTTGGTTCATCCCTAGGAGAGAATGTAGCAATTCTCCCTGTGTGCTCCTGCAGTTTATCTTTTGCTGAACAGAGGAAAGCAGATTATGGCTGTTAAGAGCTAAGCTCTGGCTTTTCTGCAGGTCTGTATGAGGAGGGACATGTTGCTTTGGCATCTTGAATGCAAAAATGCTTAGCTTAGAAACATGTCTAAATAGGCTTAATACAAAGCTTCAAGAGTCATACAGGTAGCTATTTTAGTTCAGTTTAAGTTTGCCAAAATAACACATAAAATCCAGAAGCAAAAAAAGGCCATGCAGCCCTTTGTACTTAAGTGCATTGGTTTAAATTAGGTTACTGCAACTTTTTTTTAAATGCAAGCAAAGTCTGCATTAAATGCTGTTATCAGCTGGAGAAGGGAGATTGTCATTATCCGTGTACCTTGCAAGAGGTATGGCTTATTTTATCAGTTAGGGAAGGACTGGGGATTAGATGGCCCAGAGGGGCTGTGCTGAACAGTTGTTCTCTATAACTGAAGAGGGGATAAACCCAGATTGATTTTTGTCCAGATGGACTTGGAACATTGTACTGCAAAAGGCTACAATTAGCAATTTCACACTCATTAATTGGAAGGTGTTCGTAAGAACTCCCTTCTCAAATTTAACTCTGAAGTAATGAGAAGCCTACAACTTCTCATCCATTCATTCACTACTGGAATTCATATTACAGATCACTGTTGTGTAAAAGCACTTCTCCTGGAAGAGCAGTCAGTAGAGCATTCTCCTGGAAGTTACAGTTATTCACTACCAGTTTGGAAACAACTTTATGTATGAAATATTGCACCAGGTAATATTAGGACAAATTAGAGTAAAAGAAGCCACAGGGCTCTGCACACTAAGGAGCTTTCACAATACTTAGCACAGGTAACTTTATCAGCTTTTTGCAGTTTCCAAAGGGCATTTAATTTCCGGTGTAATCCTACTCAGATTCTGTTTAAGTGGAACACATATATGAAGTCAGCCTGTAATTTCTAGTATTGATACTTCCAGCAGGGTTCTTGAGCTGCATTTATGCAGACATTGAAAGCAAGCAGTGACATAGAGCATGCACCATTCTTGTGGTCTTCACTTGCCCTGACATAGCAGAATTCGTATTTTCTCAAGGAAGTATTCTGTGCAGGTCCACACGGCTGTATCACTGAACTTTGTCTCCTTTTCTTAAAAAATAAGTCATTATAAACTACTGTTGCAGTGTTTTTTCTTTTTTTTTACTGATCATTCTAATCCGTAGCCTGCAGACATTGTTAAACTTCTAATAAAGGAGAGCAAAATCTTTGCCAGCAATTTTTCTTAAACTCAGAGAATATAATTCAACACTTCCTTTTCTCATGGCTCTTGCTGCTGCATTTGGTGGGGCAAACCACACTCTCAGAAATATTTCCATCATATGTATGTTTGTATTTACCTTCAGCTTAGCATAATCAATACCTCAGCATGAGTGGCCTTTCAATTTTAGAGAGAAAACTTAAGTGGACCATATATTGCATTATAAATTAACTAAAAAAGACAGTCTGTGTGCATGTAAGTTGTTTCTCTGCTTAACCTTATCTAATGTAAACAGTTTTCCAGCACAAGATTTGGGGGGTTTGTATCTAGTTTACATTCCCATAATGCATATCCCAAGATTTCCTTAGCATGTGCAAAGGATGACAAATATCAGTACTTCATACAACTATATTTAATAAGTTATTACAGAAAAAAATAAAGTCCAAACTACAAAGTTTAAGCAGTTGTAAGCAATAGCAGCATTGAGCTCCATGTTTAGTCACAGTACTGCAGTTCCATACAAGCATTAGTCCAAGCCAAAAAGGAAGAAGCCTTGTTAGAATTACTAGCAAAAACAATCTAGGAGAACATGTAATAAAAGATACAGTACATTTAAAATTAGTTGAAAAACAAGTACAGAGATCTTAGCTGTGAATGTTCTAAAAGTTATGTCCATTAGTTTGACAGTAAAATTACAAATATCTAATACTTTATACCCCAACAGAACTATATCCAGGAAAGAAAAAAGAGCAAAAATTATCTCTTATTAGCACCCTGGTTTTCCCCTTACTGATGAACTTTTTCTCATGTAAATTTGAGTGTGTCAGAATTACGTGACCAATGTGATTTCTGACCAGCTACCCATTTGGGGTATAGAGTAGTCACTAACATGAATATAAAATACTCTGTGGTATGATAGAACACTATAGCAGCAGAGATTAAGAAGTTTGTCTGTTTAAAAAAAAAAAGAAAGGAAGGAAGGAAAAGAAAAAGGGTTTAGCTGACATCATACAAACTAGCATAAAAGCAACTACATACAAGCCAGATTAAACAAAAGAGACATTTCTACAAATCTGTGACTAATCTTTCACTCATACCTTGCAAGTAGAGATGTCACAATACTGAAATATTAACATGGGAGCTTTTCCCAGTTAAGCGCCTTTTTTTTTTCTTTTTCTTTTTTTTTTTTTTACTACTCTAACAGATAGTGAAATCAGCAAAGTTATTTGCTAACTGCATATTTGCAATACAATTTGTTTTAGCCCATGCCTTGCTAGCAGGCTATAAAATACAAGCATGTCGGCAGAAATATAAGCATAAACTTTGTACCACTTAGCAGGAATTTTTTATTCCCTTTTCATTCCTTAATCTCCTTTGTTTGCAATTTGCGTACATTCCAACCAGTAGTACCTAATTTGAGTCTAAATTTTACTTCACTATTTGATCTAGTCTATACATTACTTACAGAACTGAACACACAGAGGATACACAATAGACCAACTCTGGGCACATTCTTCCCACAAGTTACAGACGAGCCACTCCAACACTCTAGATTAAGTTAGTCTAAAAGGTCGTCTGTAGCTTATGGAAGCAACAGTTTTGTCTAGAGAAAGCCATTGTATGCCCTGTTTACGCAACACCAGTTTTAGTCTGGACTGTTTCAGGTGCCAGAACAGAGAGTCACTGGCTTCAGGAAGGGGTTTCTTCTGGCTGCATGGGAAAACAAAGGTGATGTAAATGGAGGCGGGAAGTGTTCTGATACTGGCCCTTGGTATCGCCAATACAAAAGAAAAAAGGACAAAGACACAGGAGAGGCAGAGAAGAACGGAGAAAGACAAAGAAGCTGAACGGATGTTCAGAGGTGCTGGCAATATGGGGTTACTGCATTGCTACCAGGAAATGGACAGAGAGTATTTTGCATCAACTGGGCAGCTACCAATGCCGTGTGGAAACTGGGTTAGAAAATGGTGTGGGCACCGACAGTCTGCTCCATGCTGCCACTGAGAAACGCATGCAAAAAGGAAGGTGTGCAGGAAGGGGTCAACTTAATTAAATAAATAACACGGTGGCAAAATACAATGAAGAATAGATATTTTAGGAGGTTCAATCTAAGGCTACCGAAAAAAGAGTTTATTGAGTTCATGACGAGAAAAGTAATGAAGAATTATGCTGAATGGGCAGGGTCAAAAACCCATTGTTCAATTAATTTAGTTCCTTATAACGGCAATAGTTTCATCAACACTGGTGGTGTATAAATCTAGACAGCGAACTGGTACTGTGACATCCCTATTATCTCCCTAAATCATTTTGATAAAGGAAAAGGCTTTTCAAAATATCACGTTTTTTCTGCTTCATTCTGTCATTTTATTGCCCAATTCTTTGTTACAATTTTCCAATCACTTTACATAACCAACCATTTTCATCATTGCCACACTATTGTAAACCACATCAGCAAGTTAATACATAAAGCTTTGCATTTCAAAAAACTAGACACTTTAGTAACAATATTACAAAGATTTTAGCTTCAAAAATAACTGAAAATGAAAAAAATAAACTTTTAAAGAATCAGCATCATAAAATTAATTTATTCCAAGTAAAAATACAAAATAATATTAATGACATTGACCAGATATGAAAGTCTCTCCCAGAAACAACTATATTAATGGTTGAGAAAGCACTCCTTAAAGAAAATACGAAATAAAAATGAAAAATATGTAAATATGTTTAATTTTTTTCTTAGCAAAAAATCTTTCTAAAAATAACAATGAAAATTTGTCTCAGTACAAAGGCTACATTACTATTGAAAAAATACCAGCATGAAGAAAAGGTACATATTTGACAGTAGAAAAATGATTTTAGTGAATCACAATGTCTAAAGTCTGCAATGAAAATAAATCTGCAATAAAGATTTATGCCTTTTTTCTTTTCATTTTTCTTTTTTTTTATACAAACAGTACAAACAGTATTGCACATAACAACAAATAGTCGAGGTTAGGTTAGCCTTCAAAAAAATCGACTAGTTCAAGTCTCACATCAGAAAAGGCCACAATAGGACCTGTTGTACCCAGGGGCTTCTTAGTCAAGTTGCAGTTCAGAACTCCATATTTTAAAAAATAACTTTTTTTGAAGGACCCTCTTTTAATATAACATATTAACAACTCAGGGGCACATTCATTTACAAAACAAAAGGGAGCATGTCATAATTTAATAAACTAAAAAAAGTTCTCTTTAAAAAAATACAAACAGAAGAACTCTCACAATTCTGGTCAGTCGTGCATAATCACACTTGATTATAAATATACAAATTAAGGGAAAATATTTTTTCACCTTCTATTCACAACTTTCAGCACCAAATGGAGTTTGTGTTTACACCTGTTCTTTATGATGATTTTGTTTCAGATTTAATCCAACTATATGCTATATTGTACATTTTCCAGCTTCTCTCTCTCTCTCTCTCGCTCTCTTTCTCTCTGGGGGTATTTTTCTACATGAAAGAGGGGTATTTCTTCAAAAAGGTTTACTTCTTTCACATAATTAGGTAGATTTCTGTAGGTTAGCTATGATCTTTAATATTACAGTTATAAAGCTCTAACTTCTTCATTTTCAAAAAAACTCAAATAAGCATGAAAAAAATAAAGTTACCCATCTGTTAAATCATTTTTCTTGCAGAATTAAATTAATATATATTTTTCTGAATAAACTTACTTAGAAAATATCATTTTCTTTCCTATATTTCAAAATTGAGGTATTGCAAAAGATCATGTCAGTCAGAAAGCATGCCTTTTTCTTTAAAAAAAATTATCAGCCGACTGTTGAAAACTGTCTAGATACAAAAAGTAGTGCATAACAAAATGTCTTGTACAGATGAAAAAAAACAGAAAAGACACCTGGGCTGGGAAAAGCAATATCACAAAACTGCCCAGAAGTAACTTCAAAAGGGATAATTATAATAAGCATTTTAAACCAGTAAAAAACTATTTTTCTTTTTTTTTTCTCCAAAAACAGAAAAAATCCTTTCAAAGCCAATACTCGCAACTAAACACTGGGAAAACCAACTTACTAAATTAGACACAAAGAAGGACATCACAACAAACAGAACCCAGAACATTTAAATCTACTATGCGGTGTCATATCCAGTCAGATTGTCCCCAGAACTGCAAAAACAAAGGAGGAAACAGAAAAAAAAAAATAGTGTACACATTCTCACAATCATTAGTATACCAAGTGTGTTTATATTTATATGCTATCTGCAGCCCCATAGTTCATGCTAAAAAAATGTCCACTGTATTAGCAGGTCTTAATTGTATTCAAGCTTCACAGGATACATCCAGGGATTAGAGAGATAACGCCACATCCACAGAGCAGACATCTCATGATACTTTTATATGCAGACATTTCTTTAGCACCACTTTTTTTCCTAACTTCCTTAAATGTGCCTAGTTTATTAGTTTGACAGACTATCTAATCGGTAGTGTATGTACGCTAACATGAGCTCTTTGGTTTTCTGGACAAGGTCTGCAGCTACGGAAATGATGCAAGCATTAGGAGAGAGATTGTATCTAAGAGCTCATTTCTGTTTATGTACCTGTTATGAACTGTCAAAAATGTGTTAATGTTGGATACAGAGGCTTTAACAGTTAAGTTTGATCACAGTACTAGACATAATCACTTTACTATATAAAATAAATTGCACGATATATAACAGAGCACCGCAAAGTACTTCATCTACCATCCACAAATTTGTTTTAAGAATATCCTACAGCTAGTTTTTATATTTGTTGTAATATAGGTCATTCTGTAATGGGCTGATCCTAATTTCAGAAGCATTACATTTACTGAGGCATGCCTTCCTCCAGTCAGTAATCAATTTTTTTTTGTTACTGAGCATTTTGTAGCCTATGAAGATTCATAATTTGTGCATTGTGGGCAGGTTTTATATTAGACATATATAAAATTTATTGCATGCAGCAACCTGATTAAGTAAACATGCAGTCAAAAAATATTGACCTTCCTTGGAAGCTTTTCTGTATGCTATACTGATCTCCTTTCAGCAGCCATCACTATTTTAATCACATATTCATTTTTAATTGATACCCTAGCCTGAATAGAGTATTATGGTATTAGTAATACCATTTTAATAGCAGCAAAAGCTATTGCAGCATACATTTACATAACACTAAAAGACCTAACAAAACAAAACAAAAAAAAACCCAACAAAACAAACAAAAAAAACCCTCAGCAAAACAAAAGAAAAAAGTCTGATCCAGCTTATGAGGTATCATCCTTACAAGTCAAAATGGAGAGCAACTAAAGGCTTATTTTCTTTAAGGGTTATTACTACTCTAAATGACCCAAACTAACAATTGCTGAATATCTGTTTAAGTTTTTGCTACATCTGCCACCTACTTGTGAATATTACCTTTGGTAAAGTCATCTGCTAGGGGCAAGTCTAAATTTCTGAAAATAAGTGCATGCTCCAGTTTAAAAATAAAAATAATTATAATTATATTAAAAAAATCTTCATCACATACACATCAGCCCAGTAAAGGCTGATGAGAATGGCAGTCTACATAATGTCACTAGTGACAAGTCTTGTGTAGGAAATTAAGGTACCAAGCAGATGTTTGTGTGAATCAAAGTGCAAAATCAGTACAGTTACACTCTGCCGGTTTGTATTATACTGGACACTGAGTTCAGTAATGTGACTGTAAATAATAATAATAGTAATAAAAAGACCCATATCTTCATTAAAGTCGAGGACGAATGCACAGATTTCCAGAACACTAAGCCCTGAGGCAGCGCTCTCTTTTCACTCAATTTTATTTACTCCAGTACTTGTTGCTGGGCGAGGCCTGGGGTTCAGCTCCAGCGGAACGGGACGTGGCGGGGCCGGTCGCCTCCCTCCTTTACCAGTGGTTTGTGGAACTCCCGCCCAGCACGAGAGTGTATGCTTGCCCAGCAGTATTCACAGTAATACTGCAAACAGGTAACATTGGCACAAAAGAATGGAGCAAATTTTCCACCACAACGAGTGCCCTGGCATTCATCACACATCTGATCATCCAGCACATATGGCTTCACTTCCACCTGCACCAGGAAGAAGAAAAACAGCTGTAAGGAGATTTCATAGTTTTGCTAAGCATGGACAGAAAAAAAAAAAGTAACATTTTAATTCTTTTTGACACTGTTGAAGGTTTTCAACTGACGTAGGATTAACCCAAGAAATTGGTATTTGAATTTTCAAGCCAACCACTTTACCCACCAGAAAATCTCAAGAAAGAAGGCTGTGAGGTGTGGGAAAGTACTAAGAAGGAAGTACAGTAAAAATGGCATCTGTGAGGATCTTCCCACTAAGAAAACTCTAGGAATGTGAATAGAGGTGTTACGGGGGCAGGCCACAAGAGCAGCATTTGGGAAGAAAAATTACAAAGAACAAAATTATATTTCTAAACTTCAGAGGTCCAGTGAGTTTCAGAGGGGGTTTTTTTCCAGAAAAGATTTTTTCCTTTGTTGTTTTTTTTTTGTTTGTTTTGTGAATTGCAAAATGTAAGACCAGACTAATAAGAGATTCAACTTAAACAAAATCAAATATATTTGTATTAAATACTCTTAATTCTGTAGGCAAAAATCACTATCTAAAGATTTTTAGCTCTTAAAGTGCAACAACATTTTACAGTAATTCCAGCTAGAGCCTTGCCATCAATTACAAACAGGCTGGAGAGCTTTGTGGAGAGACTTGTGTCCTACACTCAGCTGTAAACATTTTGGGGCTAGAATACTTCTTGTTTTTAAAGCACTTGTGCCAAACACAGCAGGGTTGACGGATGACTAGACACTTGCAATAATGCTATTACAGCAGTTGACAACATGTAAGTTCTTTCCTGTGTGTCTGTTCCTATGAATCAAGTCATGCCTACACAGTTAAACTGAGTGCTCATTCATTCCGGGGAAATCATTAGTTCATGCATATATAATTCTTACAGCTCTATGGTGTTATTTATAAAGTAGTTGAAGTAGAGTCAACTGCATTAGAAGACAGAGAAAAATGGAAATACACATTTGTTATAAATAATTTTGCTGTAACTGCACAAGTGCTAGTCTGGCACAATTTGTATACCGCAAGGAAAACCTGACTCTAGTAACTACACTTAAATACATACAAAGTTAAAGAAACACAGAAAGAGGTATTAAGCTGCAAGACATGAAACACTCCACAGAAAAGCTTTATGCTGTATTTTACTTCAGCTTATCCTGATCACACTTCAACAAATGTTACTTATTTGAAGTAAAGCTCAGATAGTGAATGGTATTTCTTGCCTATTTAACAGCCAGGGCTGCCAATTTTTTTTTTTGTAAGTACACCATGCTACTAGTATTGCATGGAACAAGTCTGAATAACTGCCATTTTGCATATCAGATGCCATATCACTAAAATTAGAAGCATCATGTAAAATAAAACAGCACTGTCTCAAATTAAGTTGGAAGCAAGCAGGTCCAATGTCCAACACAGCTCTAGATCCCCACCTACTCACATTTCCCAAGCATGAATTGTGAAGGTCTGAAATAGAGTCTCTCGCTCTCTCATGTCTTTTCTTGCTTTGGTTACTAGTGAAATAATTTTAAGAATGTATGCTGTACAGTTCAGGGATTTCAATCTACTAGATTTAAAAACTAAGATTTAAGGACTTATTAAGAGAATTCATACTTCTTCAAACTCACAGATAAACCTATTCAAAACAGATAAATCAACCAAGAGAAAAAGGAAGTGGCTGATAAAAAAATTACTATCTAGCATCTTTTGTGGCTCTACCCTAAAGCTTAGAAAGAAACCCCTTGTAGGCATAAAGGCTGGTATATACATCTCAAAGTGTTCAACATGTGATTGAGACTCTTCTCATTCCAAGATTTTTCAGAATTCAATGGATAAGAAATCTTTAGGATCAGCCTTGTCTTAGTTAATGTATATGGTGTGTAGCACCATAGAAAAATTGTTTGAGGACTTATAACTCCATGAGCTCCTTGAATCTGACAGGAAGTTCAATTCAGATTTTTAAAGAGCCATATTTCGAACTTTGCAGCTGTGTGGATTTATATGCATAGTGCACATAACAGACACACCCAATACCTGTTAAACTGACTTCTGAAGAAACAATTTATATCAGATTAAGGAGAAAACAAGCCACCCCTACTGGAAAAATACTTAGCAGCAGTGCATGCTGTATGTTCTTTTGAATAATTCTAAATTGCTGGGCCCTCAAAAATGTGGGTGCTGTTTCTATGTGTAATCAAGAGGCGAAGACAGGTCTAAAGGAAAAAAAAGTCTTGGATACTAAGTAATGTTTTCTTTTCATGTATTCAACTCAGATTTAAGTGAACTTCACTCTATACTTGAAAAGCCCTTTAGAAACCAGGATTTCATATGGACTGAACAAAACCAAGTAATTTCCCCCCCTTCTGCCTATCAAGCATCTATTGGCATATGGTTTTACTTTAATAATGTTCAAGATTTTTGAGGTCAGCATCACCTCTTTTACTTACAATAAACCTCTGCTTTAGGGACATCAAGTCTAGACATACACTACTGACAGAAAATGGTGCCTCATAACAGCAATAGTGTCAGAAGCTATGTAAGTAATCACCAAACTAAAAGCCGTTGATGCAGAATGAGCAAACATCTAAAGGAAGAGAAAGATGCTGGGAAATGCTGTGGAATTTGACCTACAGAATTCAAAACAAAACCCAAGAGCAAATGCACTTAAAAACGACTATTTTCAAGTTTTAGTGCTAAACAGATATTTAAGATGTTTGAAATATTTTTTCGACTCTGCTTCAGATGCTTAAATAAGCTTTTAAAAAATTGATCTGAAGAACAGAACTTACAGTGTTCTCCAACACAATGTTAATAATAATGATTTTAATTTCTGTACAGTTTCATAACAACCATTCTGTTCCACACTATTTCACTTACCCGTTTATCAATGTCATTATGTTGGAGTTGGACAAAGCGAGCACTGATAGCAGCAATATAGCTCTGCTGGTTGGAGAAAGCCACTCTGCCAGCACCTTTTGGATACTTCAACTCTGGGTCTGTATCAATGCCAGCATAGCAGACACCTCCATATAAACGGTCCATAATCATTGCCAATTCAACTGCAAGAAGTCAATTGTTAAATACAATAGATTTAACATAGATAATAGTGTTGCATTTGGATTGTTGCATTTAAAAAAAGCACTATTTGCCTTAGCATACTTGTCTTCCAGAGTCTAAAACTGCAAACTGAAATGCTGGTTTTAACAGATTGAATCAACTCTACAGGAATTATAGTAAAATATGAAGCAAAAAATAGAATCTGTAAAAAGAAACTTTGTGTGACTGAAGTGTGAAAAAAATGCAGAGTTACACTGGTAAAGCAGAATTTACAATACTGTAAATTAAAACTCTGGTATTTGGCATTAGGTAGCTCCAGCCAGGCTTCTTAATGCTAGTTTGCATGTAAGATCACTTAGAGATATTTCTGTATTTAGAATCTGATATTTTGCCCTAAGTACTAAGGTTCAAAAGACATTAAAGAGGTGTTTGACATTTGAAGCAAAAATTTGTGAAACACCAGAAGTTACTACAGGTAAGGCAAGCCTACATTTTTGGTGCAACTTAAATTAGTATTTTGGTGGAACATTATCTTGCTCGTGGATCTTTTAAGATGGTTTGTTGCTTTTTCTGATACCAACAATAACTGTAAAGAAGTCAGAAATATCATTCATAAAATCAGACAGGTTGAGTGCATGCCTGAGGAAACATACAGAAGGAAAGTTAAGGGAAAGAACTGAAGGAAGTAGAAAAGAGGCTGAAGAAAGCAGAGAAAGGCATGTGAACTGTGCAAGGACGTTTGGTCACTGAACCAACTTCTCTGTAAAAGCTCACAGGCAAACAATTTTTCAGATGGACAGCACAAGATACTGGGACCTGCACAGGCCCTGCCAAGTCAGCCATTTTCTAGTGCTAATGTGTGAAAACAATTTCTGTAGGAAGTTACAATGTAGCTACACAAAATAAAATGAAAAAAAAATCTAAATATTGAAATCCTTGTTGTTCTCACAAAATTCCGACTAGTAAATTATACACAGAATAGAGACAATTGTAAATTGAGTAGGTATCTGTGTTTGTATAAATTTGACTCATTCTACCAAACCAGGTAATACTCTTTCTCCAAACAGTAAGGAAAAACTATCAGCATAATGTAGCCATCAGTAGATTCTTCTGCTTTCTAATGATTTGTAATCATCATGTAGGTAGTGATCTCAGAAAATGACAGTACACAATAAACATCAGGAACACTTAAAGACATTTACAATAGTAGTTCCACTAAGTTACTCTTGCTAATGGACAAAGAATACACAGGATTCCAGGGCAAGGAGACCATGCAGTGCTCAGATATCTTAGGAAAAACTTCTGTACCAGATCTTTAAAACTGCAAAGAAAAACTGGAAACTGTTTGGCTGCTTTGGAGAAGTTAACTATTTAAAGGCACTAGTTTTCAAATGTAATGCATTTCAAATGTGATCTATGACAGGCCAAATGACACACAGTTTTCTAAAGGCTATCATTAGAAATGAGGTAATGTTTAATTGTTACTATTTACATAATTGCCATCTCACAACTGTGCCTTATTTTAAGATGCAGAGGGAAGTGAAAGCTGCCAAGAAACCCTGACTAGGAGAAATCTTACTGTCTGCAGTGGCTGGGGGACCTTGTGTACAGCTTCCCTAAAGAATTACGACTAGGCAAAAGATAAGGTGAGGAGCTTAAGTTCTAGGGGGCTGCCAAGTGGCTGCCAAAGGAAAGTGAGGGCTACAAGGAAACCTGATTCAGAAGTCTTTCTCCCAGACAGTGACTAAGAGGCCTTGTCTACTACAGTCCTGGAAAATGAGGCTTAGGGTTGAATGTGTGAAAGAGAAACCATGCAGCTGCCTTGGAGTGAGCATGGAGAGGGGCTACTAAACAGAAGTGAGGGCTGCCAAAAGATCTAGCTAGGAGAATTGTCTTGACTTGCTTCGTGACTTTGTCATTGGCTCACCAGAAATGTAAGGGTTAGGAAGAAAGAAACGAGTGTTGAGCTACAGCTGGGAGTGGTGCTGAAAGGGGGCCTTCAAAACAAAATGGGGGCTGCCAGGAGATTTGGGCTGGGATAAATCTTTCCTCTGACCAAAGGCTAAGGATTCTTGTCTATGGCTCTGCAAATAAAAGTGAAGAAGAAGAGTTAAGGGTGAAGAAAAAGAAACTGAGGGAAAAAAAGCTACATTAGGAAAGAGTCTGGAACATGGTCTTCAGTGTGGGGTCACCAAGAGACCTGGTTGAGAGAAATTTTTTTCAGGACAATAGCTGAGAGGCCTTGTCCACAGCTCCATGAAAAAATTAGGGTAAGGGTTGAATAAAAAGGAAAGAGAAATCATAGAGTTGATGTTGGAATTGGTTTGGGAAGAGTCTGGGAGAAGTTTGTCTTCTAGTCAAAGGAAAGGGGAAATTGTCTGCATCTCGGCAAACAAATGCAGGGTTAGGATTAAGATGGTCTACATTACAAAAAAATCATACAAGTTCTAGGATCTTATGCAAAGTTGGGGAAAACTGTTTCTACTGGCAATTCTCTTTAGTAACCTATTTAAAAGGCAAAAAATGTTCACAGTTTGTATTCTGCAGACAGGAAGAGACCTCTTGAACCAAGCTGTGATCTGTGGAAAAGACATGGTATGTTTTCTGTTCTTTTACATGTCTTTCCTACTTAATCTGGAGCCCCCTACTACGTGCCCTACATTTTACTTCTACTCACCAGCTCGGAGGGGCCGTGGAACTCCTCCAACAAAGATTGTTTTTCTTGGATCCAAAGGTTGAGACCCATCCATCACAAAGTCACTGTCACTTAGGTTCCAAGGTCGAATTTGCACCTGTATTATGGACTCTTTTTAGTCAAGGAACTTGGCCACTTAATTAAAATTAAGAAACTGCCAAATCTTTCCATAATTAAAAACAAAATTTTAACTTCGTGAAGACAGTATATTGGTGGCCTAGACACCAAAACAATGTGAAAACATTGCTTATATAAGTGTCCGAAAGAAGGTGGACAATTCATTTACCACCTCTAGAGGCCAGGCTTGAGTTAAATTTCCTCACTGCGAACTCCTACCCTCATTAATTCTCTGCCCCTAATCGCCATTATAGTAAGAAATCTGTGAAAGGTCTTTCAGAACATTTTACCATCTATCTGCAATTACAGTTGCAGTTTGGGCTTCTGGCTTTCCTGAAATCACAACCAGTGATCCACAGATTTTAAAGCACTGATAGGAGTGGAGATAAAATTAATTTCAGTGCTTCGATACAAAAGGAGTTTGTATAATGTGTGAATGCCAGTTGATAAGAAATCTTCAGACTGTACAGAAAAAAACCTGCTCAGAAGTTATTTAGATAGAGCTGTTCATCAATCCATTTTTTTTCTGATTCTAGAAATCACACAAGCCCACTCACTGTGCTGTAATCTTGGGTTGTTCATTCATCTGTGCAAGACTTTCAGTAATGGTTTTAAAAGGCAGCATGTTTTTTATCTTATCTTACTTGTCTGTAGTTTTCATCTAATCTGTACACATCCACAGGCAAAAAAAAAGACTAAAGAATGCTGGAGATGTGAACAATAAAAATGGGTTAATGCATGTCTTCTATTCTGCTATAGCTGTCTGCAGTACTTGATTTTACCCTGCAGTTTCTGTAAGGTAAATGAGGCCTAAATTATAAATTGATTAGCTATTGCATGCATAAAAAAATAATAATTAAGAAACCCAATGAAGTACAGAGGATATTTGATGCTTTCTGGATTTTAATTTGGCAGGATTAAGTTTCCCCTCTTCATTGCAAAAGGATTTCTTTTCTCTCAAATAATACAGACAGACAACTACAAGTCCATTGTTTTACAGCTAACATTCTAAAAGGATGCATTCTCCTTTTAGATACCAGAAGTACCAAATACAAAAATTAATTGAACATGAACATATCAGAAAAAAGCAAATGCTGAAGCCGTATTATGTTGATACGGAAAGTCAATTCAACATAACATCAAGGGCAGAAACAGGAAGTGTCAAGTAATTAACTGTAAGTATTATTTTAATTTATTTATTAACTGAAAAGAGTAACAGCAAACGTGCTAACAACATAAGTGTCACGGCATAAGCTACTTACTGGTTTATCCTTGATTGTGGGACTTGACACACATAGGTAAAGTTTCCCATCTTCTTCCAGACAGGCATCTATCAGAGCTTGTACGGAGCTTTCTTCCTGGAACAGCAGAAAGGCGTAACCTTGGAAAGGGTAAGGGCACAGGAAAGAAAAATAATAGATTAATTTCTAAAGCATTTTTTTGTAATAAACAAATCCAAAAAGTGGATAAGATCTACAAATAACAAATAACTCATTAAGGCTGTTTGTTTTCATAAATTTAATTCACCGAATATATCATACCCTCATACAGTACTGATTTCAGAATGGAGACAAGTGTTTGTTGCATCTGAGGATGTTTATTTAATTAATTAATGATTTTGAGCAGTGAGAATACAGGCTGGTGAATAAGGGTTTCTTACTATCCAACAACTGTATTGCAGCTATTTCTCAGTGGTATCTGCTGGTATCAGTGATTATCATCTTACAATGGAGGCACCAAATTTCTATTTACTATATAAATTAATAACTTCTAGAATAAAGGGTTAATTTTAGAAGAAAGTGGTCAGGTAAACAGAAAAATAGACTTTTATGCTTACATACTTAACTATGAAAAAAATGCTCCTCTAAAAACAATAAACCCAAGAGAAAAAGAACAACATGCACTGTGTTTTATTATGAGTCAAAGACTTGCTGTGGATGTTTATATTTGAATAAGACAGTTCAAAAGAAAGAAGAAGGTCCACTAAAATTGTTCATGTGACTCAGAATTTTAAGACTTTAAATGAGCCAGTAAAATTAAGTGTGCATAGCACCCTGCTCTTCTGAATGCAGCTGCCAAGGAAACTTTCTTGAGTTTTACTTTATGTTGTTAAATTTGAATGAAGATTCGACCCAAGCAGCCTATGCTTCTGATACCTCAGAAGTGCAAAGTACCTCAGCCCCCTCTGCCCTTAGCAAAGGCAGGTAAGGACTGGCTGCTGAGTGGAATAGAGCTGCCTGGTTGAGAGGATTTCCTATGGAGTGTGCACTGCTCCTTTGCTCTCTCATCAGTACAACGCAGTTTTCTCACTCTGTGTGAACATCTTGGCTGTGGCATTATAATCTGGCGCTTGTGTGTCTTACAGAATACCTCTTTCAAAAAATCCTCAGCAATTGGAGGCAGCTGAAGTTTAAGCAGGGACTGCTGGATTTCCTCTGCCTAAGATTCTTGACACAAACTAACCACACACACGATGACACATCATATTTACGTATTAAACAAAGCCACAGAGAGTCTATTTGCTATTAATATAGTACTGACTTACCCTCATTTTTTACTGAGTATTGAGTGAAAACTGTTTGACATGTTCTTTCCAGATAAATATTACACAACTCTGATTTATAAAAAAATTCAATATAGACACTGAAAAAGTGTTTTCTTCTGGTGAGTTATCTACCAAACTACCTCTTACCCTACTGTCCCTACTCCTGTGTGACTTCTCAAAGAATATTAAATTCTATGCAGCTGTTTGCTTTTAAAGGCGAAAAAAAGTTTGCATTAACATCATTATAGCCCAGAACACATCTAGAAACACTGACTTGCCCAAGAAAACAAAACAGTTTGATCATCACTCTTGCTAGCAAACAAGGAGCTTGCATAGCTAGAGTTGGAGCAGATCAAAGACACCAGTTCCAACAAAAAGTGAAATACTTCTTGAGTAAAAACATCTGTTTCCTTTGCAGCAGAAGTATTTCTCTTAAAACAGTCCCTTAAAGATATAAACATGCTTCAACATTCCAGTTTTAGATTTTACAAAACTAATTAGATTGAGTATGAAAATAATTCCCTTGCAATCACTATCACTTTTAGCTTCGTTTTATTTTCCATCCATGCACTCATTATATCTTCCTCACTCCATACCCTTCCTTCTGATTACGTGTAATAATTATAGCTTCATACAAAATTAACTTCATACAAATTAAAATATCTTTAATTTAGCAGTTCTTTCAGCCTTATAAAATGCCCCAATCAAAAACGTAGATACTTGGAAGAGACTACCACGGCAACAATGACTCCAAAGCCAAATGATCTCAATTTAAGCCTCAGCCCAATCGTTGCTTTCTATTTTAGATAAATTCCTCATGAGACAAATTCACAGAAGATGCAGTGTAGATCATTTCAGTACTATGAAAAAACTAAGCAGGAATACATATATATTTATGCATACTTTAAAAGAATGGTTAACAATACATTTAAATAGATACAAACATTTAAGATTTATCTTCTGGCCACACCATAAGTTTTGAACTCTAAAAGAGAGAATTTTGTCCATTTTTTACTTTTAAATCCTAAACCAGCAAAATATTGGAGATTTCTCTAGCATGAAATCAAAATGAAAACTGGAAAGTGTTTCTTATGACTTAATTATTTAGCAATAATCTGGCCAACAGATTGGAGTGTAATCTTAACAATCTTAGGAAGCTTGTTCAGGGTTTTCTGGGTCATAATAAGAGGTTACATCTATAGTAGTTGGAGTTGACTGTCACTTGGGGTTACAGTAAATGGTATGATCATAATTTCCCCAAACAGTTAAAATTAACCAAACAGATACTCCTAATTTCTTTAGACCTCTGTGATTAAAACATTCCCCTGCATGCTGGGGGATCCATCTAGGTCCGCTTAAGACACAGGTAAGCAGTTCATTCTGTAAATCTAGAAAAGCAAGCAGGCTGCACTAGCATGGCATGGTGTCCAGCATTACTTCAAAACCTGGTGACAGCACAGCCATTTCAATTATTCAAGGACTTCTGAAGATCAATAAAGATTATCCCAAAAAGAAAAATAAATAAAGAACAGAACTTCTGCCAATATTAGGATCACATTGAGGTTGATATGGTCAAGAAAGATACCTGACTCATTTTCTAGAAGCACATAGGGATGCAAAAACCTTACATTCAGAAAGGTGCAGGTCCTTCTCATGAGCAGTTCAAGGCGTTGCTATTACTGTAGAGTCGCCCTCTTCCTCACAATACCACTGCTTAGAGCTGCACTCTAAAGCAGGAGATGCACTTTGAACTCAGAATCCAGTACAAAAAAATTAAATTGGAAAACACCCATGCCAAAATTGACATTGCACAAAGAATTATCTCACACTATGTGCAGTTTAATAATTATATAACTTTTTTTGTACAGGAGCAAAGCACCATTTTTAATAACTTCAGTCAAAATTTAAATTAAAACCAGCATGACAATCTGTAAATTAACAGTAACTAATTTTCCTTTTTCTGTATCTTAAGTTTGGCTATAAATTTATAAAACTCTAAGAGCATTTTTCCTGAAGAGATTCTCAAAATTGTCTACTTCAGGCATTATATCCTGTCCTACAGTTTCTATTTCTATTCCTATTTCTGCTACACACAGTGAGACCTTAGCCTAATCCCCTCAAAGCTGTACTGCATGGCCAGCTGACTTCTAACATTCAGAATGGGCAGTTATAAGGGCATCTAGATTTAAAAGAAAATTCATGTTTAAAGACAGTAGGTGAGGTAGAATTACTAAGATGATCAACTTACAAACCAAAAATGTATTAATCCAAATAATTAGAATTATTTAGCAGAGGCTGAAAGTTGTTCAGATTCCCCAGCCTTGTGTGCTTCAGGACATTCTCCTATCTGTACTTCACATATAATATCATATCACCTCATGCACAAGTTTTTTCCCAAGAAGTAAGAGATTTGATGAATCTCAAAATGCTAATGCTCTACAGCAGAATGTTGGTAGCACACTGTGGCAGTATGTTGCAGGCAAACCTCAGCAGTGCTCCTTTCTTACCTTACCAGACATTCTAAAGGTTTGAGGGCTCAAGGGACTTCTCCTGCCTCAGACTCCACAAGGTAAAACAGGCAAGATATTTGAGGCCTCAGAAAAAGCAACCTACCTGACAACAGCTGAATATTCTATATACACAGATAAACAGCTTCTTGGAAGAGCAGAAACAATCCAGCTCCTCCTCTGCTGCTGGTACAACACATCATTGTAGTGCTGAGAATAAACATTGCACCGTGCAATTCTCTGGGAAAAGGCAACAATGTATTTTGATGTTAGAAAAGTCACTATAACTTTTCAAAGGGTACAGCAGAGGGAGGATGAGGAGAAAATGAATTTCCCTATGTCCTAAAGCACAACCTTGGAGCTCTTCAACCTTGAGCTCCAGGATTCATTATTTTAGGGAAAGAAGTACGAGAACAAAGCTCCTTCGTACACGTCCCATTCTGACATCTAAACAATGACACAATTTTCAAATGAAAAGATAATTTAGTGCAGTTGGTCTAATTTCACTTAACCTTGCTGAGAACAAACTGGAAAATCTGGCATATGCGCTGTGTCCCACAAGCCTGAAAACAGGTTGTCACTTGAAATACAAGATATACTTGGAACAAAACAAAATTGTTATAGTCTGGCAAATGTGTTTTTGCCAGCCTAGTCAGCCTGGAAAAATCCTTATTTCAATTAATATCAACATAGGCATATCTTCTCTAATGATGAGAACCTTTCTGTATTACTGAAAGTGCAATTTGTAATAAGGCCTCAGCGACCTCTTCAAAAGAACTAATTGGAAAGCTTATTAAAGTGCTTTTTCTGCCTTTCTTATAATAGCAGATCTTGATATTCATATTTTTATGTTAAAAACTGGCATGTTGGTATAAATTACAGGCAGCTAGCAGTGCATCATGCATGTGTTCTGCCCATTCCTCCTCAACATAATTAACTGAAAATAAGTACTTTATTAGGGCAGAATGTGCACTATGTGTATTAGGTATATGAGAGAAGATAAATTTACGGGCCTTGCAGACACCATTCAATTTAGCAAGCCATAGCTGGTAGAGTTTATCAGAAAAGATTATTCTCTTCTCTAAAGCAAAGTATTTCTCAGATTATCCAACTTCATGCCTGTCATAGCTCACCAAGAAAAGACTGACCACACTTCAGAGCATGCATGAAAAAAATATGTTTAAATAATAATAATAGAAAGCCTTTTTTATATTCTTCTAAACCTGGTAACACCTTTTTTGTATAACTCCATTGTTAGGCACAGTTTGGTGGAGTAAAAAGAAATCACTGATTGTTTTTGTAACCCATGGGAGAAGGCAGGAAAGACATTTGGTATGCCAGAATTTGTATACTGGCATCACTTGTTTAAGTGATTAATTATTAATGTTATGGGAGCGACGGTTGTGTCTGAACAATCTCTACTCATTTAGTAACAAAGGACTATTTCAGAAAGGTACTAATGGAGTAACTGTGCGGATCCCTCACTCAACGAAGTCCAAAGTTGATTCTTCAACCAAGAGTTTTTCTTAGAAATTTCAGTTAACTATGAATTAGTTCAATTTCATTATAATAACTGAAGGGTATCATTTCATGCTTACCTTGTGAATACTGAAAGTAATTTATAAGTTCTTTAAGTTCTTGCATTTGAGAACAGCAATATATAAATTGCTGATCAAATACATCAACCATGAGCTGCATCTTCCAGGACAAAGCCAGTATTTTGGCAGGCAAATCTTATATAGCCAACAGGGAAGGATTAACCTATTTCTGGCTCTTAGATTCCGGGCTCTTTTCAAATAAAGTAAAAAATTGAAATGAATAATTATATATAAGGTCAAAGAGTATTTGAATATCCATGTCAGACATGTATCATCTACTGATTTTATTTGTAACTGACCTCAAATCCATAATTCCCAAAACTCAGCCCACTTACAAAATCAGATATAGATATCATACTATAAGGGTCATGTGTTTTCAGCTTTCTAACTCTGAAGCTGGGTGTTCTTAGTTCTTAGCATGAAGAGAAGTTCCTCTTTTCTTTCCATGCTTTTCATTTCTTTACATTTTCTTTACAGTACATTAGAACAGTCTTTGGGTAGTCATATGTATTGATTTCATGTGCAAAAGGGAAGGACAAGTTATGCTTGAAAAAAATTAAACTACCTTTGAAGCACATTTTCTTTCATTCATTTAGACAATGTCTTTTCTGATGTTTTTATAAGCTTCAAGATTACAGTAGAATCTACCATCAACCTAAGATTTCTCACAAAAGTATTTCAATACACATACATCTACCCCATAACGCTATAAATAAGATGGAGTTAAAATGGCAAAGAAAATTAATGTTCCTGTCTTGTGTCTTTGAGTTTATTTTTAGATGGTTGAGATGGATGCCTCAAGAAAGTAGATTTAAATAGACTTAATTTTTTATGAAATATAGATTTTACTTTCTTATTTTATTTTTTTTACTAGAGCTTTTAAAACAGTTTGGAATTGAATTATGGTTGTATTTACTCGAACTTGTAGAATAAAGTTGTTTTAAAAGCCTGCGGCAGAGGAACATTTAGAAACAGTGTGAACCAAATTTCTAAATCAGTTAATGTGATGAGAAGGGTCATTGCTCAAAGTCACTTTAGTAATCTTATTAGAAGATGCTTTGAACATGAATAAAACATATTTCTAAATCCAAAGATGAAACGACTATTAAAAATGAAACTCATTTTTGAAAAATAAAAATCCGAGGTGTTGAAAAAACTGCAGACTTTCCTTTAAATATTGCAGTGACATGACTGCATTTTCAAAAAACTTCAAAGGCTTTAAATACTTAAGAAACCCCAAAATAGAAAGGGCTGTAATCTCACTTAGCTACTGCAGAAGAGTGAAATTATGTATTAGTCAGGGCTGCAAAGATTAATTTCTTTTAGTCAGTCTAATTTTAAATGGCAGTGTTTGACCCTGTCAGCTGATTCCTTTCTCTAAAAAGCAAAAGGTGTATGAGAAACATGAACAATTTAGCATCTTACAGTGAGTCTTCTATGTCTACATGTTTACATTTTTATGTGTTTTTCATGAGTATCAGACTAAGTCTGAGTGGTCTCATGTAAGAAATTCCCCATGTGCCACATTAAAGACAGGTATTGGGGTAAGGTTTGTTTGTTTTTAAGTAAAGGTACGTATTCCACATCCTCAGTTGCACTGAAAAATAATTGGATCCTGAATCTAAATAGCAAAGAAGCATATGTGTCAAATGGAAGACAGGATACATAACAAGAAAAGTCAGCAAGCAAGCAGATCATATGGAAGAGTTGAATGAAAACTGAGGCTCTGTATCAGTAGCTTCTGTAAAATAAATTGCATGTCTTCATAATTCCAGTTTTACCATGAAATAGTCCACATCATGAGATCACCAAAAGAATTCAAATTAACATTTAACCCTCATTGCTGCTGATCTTAACATAACACAAATAACAGAGAAAACAGAAACCTTCCATTTTGTCACAAATATTACAGAGAGTTTTTCCCCCCCACCATCAACTTAAGAGGAATTAAAAACCCAATCCACCCACAGAACCCCTGTTTGCTGGACATGCACTATTTCTGGAAAGCGGGAGAGATGCCCCAATGTTTCCTCTGCCCTTCAGTGCTCAATAGAAAGGACAATATTTCAACAGTGCTGTAGTAAATACATAGAGCTAAAGATTTATAAAGTCCTTTCAGTTCCAGAAGATGTCAAGAAATAAAAAGGATTTTCAAGCCATCATTACTTCACTTTCACCACTTACGGGTAAAAAAAAAGTGCCCCAAAACAGCAGTATACACACACCATCCCAGTTTGTAGTAAAAATACTCCCACCCACCTGTATTGAAAAAGAAAATTACTAAATAAATTACTTGGTTGGGGTTTTTTAACTAAAAGAATATTCTACAGGCATACATAAGCCTCTCTTTATCTGGCATTTTACTTCTAGATGAGTGTAAAACGTTGCAACAGTAAATTTATAGGGTTGTCTCCTCTTTCAAAGGTCACAGCCATTTTCAAACATCAGACTGCAACATGATCTATAGCAGCTATAAATCAGAAGTAAAGGGTATAAAAACACAAAAGAAAGGCTATAACATACAATTTGGTTACTGTAGTTGTAAGAGTAGTCACATGAATTAATCATATGACAAATATTAAATTTTTGATCAGGCAAAATCTATCTTTGTGAAGTTTACTGAGTCAGCAGCATGAAAAAACAAGCATTTGCATTTGTAAATATAAAAAGCCCAATTAAATTCAGATTTGAGGTTTTTTAATTTTGATTTTCAAGGGCAACAAATAACGGTGACTGCTCTGGGCAGAGCAGCTCATGGTCATCATCTGGAGGGGGTCAGTTCTGCTGCTGCTGCTTTTACTCTGAACAGATGGCTGAAGAGAGATCAGTTTCCAAGTCTGAACTAAACCTGTTACTCTTCCTTGTAAATAAACCAATTTTCAATTCTACTCCAAGCAACATTAACATCTGAAACTTCTAGAGAAATATAAACAGTCCGCTTGATTTCAGCTTCTATTTCAAGCACAGTATTAGCATGAAGCAAAATAAATGTTCAGAGGAAGAAAGCTCAGGTCCAAAAATGTAGGCTGCATTTTAGCTGAACTCAGATATTTTAAATTAAATTTGTTATTGGGTTTTATAATAAAAATGGTTTTCACTTTAAATTATATGTTTCTCTTAAAATTTATTTTTAAAGAAGAGAGAAAGCAGCACTTAGTAGAGCTGTGATACACAAAATACTTGGAACTGTTGTCAAGAGCTTCATTCACAGTAAAGCACTTCAGTCAAAAAGAAAAGACATCATTTACACAGAACAAGCCAGAAACATATTTTCTGATTTTATTTGTATTATTCTAACTCTCCTGTGAACTGTAAGACATTTCTCAAGGCAGAATGCAGAGATTCAGTACTAGGCTTTGGCTTTCCTTCTTTTAATCAAGTAATAAGCTGTGGTGCTGTTAATAACTGGTCTGAACGTTTACTCACATGTGGATTTTTTTCAGGTTCTGGTTTGTTCAAGTTTCTTGTCTTTGTCAACTATTTGGAAAAGATAGAGCTTGAAAAACCTTCACTACTAACACAAGGATTTTTTCCAAAACTGGATTACTTACAAAAGAACAACAAATTCCTCTCAAAGCCAAAAAATAATCAAAACCATTTCTCGTCAGTAAGAGTATGCATTTCCCTGGGAGATAAGAACAGTATATTAAAAAAAAAAAAAATAAAATCACTGGATACACCAAATCCTCTAAAACATTATGTCTTTCACTGTACCAAATGAAACTGCACAGCCTCCATTGGTATGTATACAACAGACTACTGGTTATAATATCTCAGTATAATCAGTAGTCATGAATATCATAGGTCCCAAAACTAGGTAGAATTTGCATGGTAACAAAGTAGACAAAATCTGCCCACCACAGCACTGAGACAGCTGAGCAAGACACCAGTTCCGAGCTGCTCCAAGCTTTTGAGATCAAAGAGAGGCAGGAATGCTGCCTTGGGCAGAGGCACCCACAGCATATCGAGCACCTGATATAATATTCCCATTGCCAGGCCTAACCTCTGATTTGAGAGAACACAAGTATAATTTGGGATATTGTCTTTGATAAATTTATGATGTATATATTCTGATGATCTTGCACTAATTTGAGATTACTGGGTCATTATTTTAGGGGTAGAATTGTGTGCATCACTGGAGGGATCCTAAGAACTGAATACATAATATCATAATGCCTGCAGGAATTTACAAAGAGAGCACAAGCTTCTACTGCACTAAATTATTACAACTGATCAGGTGTGCTAGAGTAGCTTACTTTTTGGGTGACTATCAGACACAGTGAATACACTGTACTGCTAGCACAGAATCTGTCTCTTCACCATCATCCCCAACAATCTCTTGAACATATTTCAGTGATTTGAAAGAATAATTTGGTGCCTCATAAATTATTAGCAAAACAAAACATATCACGAGCTACTAGCAAAACACAAAATACTAAGTAGTCAATACCATTAACGGACTGCTTTTCTCCTGGAGCCCATAATATTTACAGATCAGTTCATGTATTGCCATTTACAAAACAAAAGGCGACATTCAACAAAAATATTATTGGGGGTAGGTGTGGGGATGGGTGTCAAACCCACAGTAAAATCTACTTAGCTTTAGAAGTGGTTAATAAGAATAAGACAAACATTTAACTACTTCCAGTTGACAAAACTGGTCTGGTTACTTCTATAGATGAGCAATGGAAAGCTTTTTCTGTACTTAGATGTGTTCAAATTATTGAAAAAGGGTCAATAAATGATTGCTAAAAGTTGTGGTTTCTTCAGGGATAAAAAATAGTTTCTACAGCAACCTAGCAATTCTGAAAGTAAATAGTGTTTGTTGAAAGCAACATAAAAGCTGGGAGACAATAATCCTGCAACACTACTTTAGAATCAGGTTTTTTTCTGCCTAAGCCTGGATGGCTCAAAAATAGTTTTGTATTTTGCCTCACCAGAGTCTTCTTTACCCCTCGAGAAAGAAATTGCAAATGGCATCATTTTAGAGACAGAAATTCTCTTATATGAAGCAAGCTCCTTGAATACTCTGACAACTGGCACAGCAGTCACAAAGACAGACATTTAACAATCATCATTATCAGTATACCACCAAGAATCCCCAAACATTTAGGATAAGACAGGAAACAAAGTGAAGAACTTTACCAAGGGAGGCTTAAACAAAAGTCATCAAAAACCTCAAAGAAAATTCTCTGCAAAACCAACCTTAAGTCACACAGCTACAGAAGAGCAGATTAGTATGTACCATATTTTGTTACCACACATTTTGTGAACTGCACTGATTTGGGATTATGCTGCCCTGCTGTGGGAAGATACAGAGTTACATATTACACAAATTCCATACACGGCCACAGATGTCAATGGATAAACAACAGACACTGCACGTGTGTATTGGAACATATGCAAACACATAAAATCTAAAAAACATCACAGAGTCACCATTTACGATATAACAGTAAATACACTAGTGGATAAGGATATGGAATGTCAGTTTCCATTCTAACAAATATTATGATCTCAGACTTCAGTTTTTAAAATACAAAAATTGTCTGGGCATTTCACTCTGGATTGTGGTGGTACCGAATTTGATCAGTTAAGCCAAAGCACTTGGTTTCCACAGAACAGACTGCTGTATTCAGACAAACCAGATACCTTCTTGTAAATATGACTGATGAAATTAGAAACACGATTCCATACCTTCTCCTTGTAACCCTTCATTCTTGTTCCTCTGGCAGAAACTACCATTGCAGTGGCAATGGAATTAACCATGAAAATGGTCTGCATCCATGAAATCAAGCTCAAAAGACAAAAGACTATAACAAGTGTTCCCATCTAAACAGTACCTTAGAGATAATCAGACAGACTCACACTGTCTGTCCCCAACAGTTGTTTTAAATTAAAGCATGAGAATCACTTCATGTTATTTTGTGCAACTTTGCTTACACTATTTTCTTTTTCATGACATCTTGCTCACCCTTAGTGTCCCATATGGAGCAATAGGGACAAATGTGCTTAATTTTATCAAACAACAGAATAACGAACTGAAGAACAGGGAAAACATAAAAGAATCAGACTACTGCATCACACATCTAAATCAACTGTAAAGTCAAAGCATTCCTCCCATTCCAAACCCATCCTATCTCCATGCTCTGCTATGCTTCATTTTCTCACTCTAATTCTCATCTTTATCCAAACGTTAGTCTTTCTAAATGGAAAAAAAACCCAGAGAACAACTTTTGCAGTAATGAGTTTTTAAAAAGTTGTTCTAAAGCTAGCAATCTGTTAAAAAAAAACCAACCTAAAAGAGTGTTTTTGAAACAGTTGGCACCATCTGTTTAATAAAAAAAAGGAAAAAAAAACTACTGTAGTTAGCACAAGCGTTGCTTAACTCAGCAGACCAGCAAGTAAGTGAAAATTCCACCAATTTCTATTTAAATAAAACATGAATTATCTAGATTTTGCCAGGGATAAATAGACTGTGACATGGTAATGTGCAACTACTTCTGATAGTATTCTTTAATGCATATTTCTTTATTTCTCAATGTCTCACAGGTACTCAAAAAATACTTAGCCACAAACCACATTTAATTCCCAAACTCTGTGGTGAGAGCCAAGTAAACACATTACGAACTGGGCATCTGCTTACCCAAGACCAACACATGGCATTTATAATTTTGCCAGTTCCGTTACTAACATACCCAAACAGATGCCAAAGGAAGTAATCCAAAGACTTCTCAGGCAACGGGAATGAATTGGTCTTATTCAGAGGCAAAGCATTAAAAATCACCTCATGCATGACACAAACATAAAAACACGGTGCTAAGCTTTACAATGCATAGGAGGGGTAAAAAGAAATGTTAAGGCAACAATACAGATGCTCAGAATTAGAAACAAGAACCTCTTACACACATTGTCAGCTGTTATCAGCTTCTCTGGTCCAAGAGCACAAGTGGACTTTTTTTGTCTCCCAGTGACAAAAGAGCTGGGTGCCACCAGTCCCTCTTCTCTCAGCAAACTAAATATTGAACTCACTGGCAATCAATGCATCCTGTAAGGTGTGCTGGATCCATCAAATTATTTTGGCTTTGCTATTAAAATAACCAAAACTCAAACACTGACAAAAACAGATTGCTCTCCCAAACACATGCTCACAGTGTTTTCCACGATGCCAGGCAAGATTCAGTAAGCGTAACAAAAAATGTAGAATATCTGGGAAAACAGGAAAACCTGGATAATAAAGATAGCACCAATGTACTTGAGAAATATGTTGCAGACACATCTGTGTTGATCTGCCATCCCCCAACGTCCAAAATGCCGCTGTTGACACTACGCTGAAATAAGCCTTGTGAGACTCACCATGCTGGAGATCCAGGTCAGCACATTTCACACACAAACATTTCTGTCCATCAGGTCCAACAGTAAATCTGAGGTAGCGTGCCTAAAGCAGACCTGTGGTGACACCATCCTGCCCAGCATGCCAAATCTAGGAAAACCTTCTTTGTCCAAGCTCAGTGCTGCAGGAATGTTTCTGGACTCCAGCTAGTCCTGACGATAGCTTACATGCCACTGCACCTAAGCTAATCAACCATACCAACTAATAAATTAGCTAATAAGGCTTGCTGGAACTGACTACACATCTATGGCCTGACTTGCTCACTAAACTAACCAGATAAAGCCCTCGGGGGAGCTGGTGGGTGGTGGTGGAGGTCACTAGACTGTAAGCAACATTTTAATCTTTTAGATTTCATGCTTGATCAGATTAGCCATGGCTAATGGTCCCTGGAGCCTTTTCTTCCTAGTCCTAAGAATATCTGAGTGCTCCTAATATAGGGTGACTACAGGGAATTCATATGTTGCATCAACACAGTAAACATTCCAAAATTCAATAAATTAAACCAATAAGTAGATACTGGAAGTTTGTACTGATTCACTCAGGACTGTAGAGGATGTTACATCACCTCAATGCAACTATGAAGACAGAAAACCATGATGTGAAACAGCTCCAGCATAAAACTTCAGTGATTATGCTGACCCATGGCATCAACTTCTGATGTTATCTGCTCCAAACCTCTAAGTGAACACTTAGCAAAGCAAACAGACAAAAAATTTGAACTTTGTTGTAAGTCCAGACACTGTCCAATGGTCTGACCCTCCATACACAGAGGAGTAATGGAAAAGGTTATCCATCAAAAGGAAACTAAAGTCTGTCTGGAGGTGATGGTATATGTTCAGAAAGAGCAGGGCTCAATTTTACTGCCACTGGTGCACATTCAAGTAGGTGGGTGAAGCCTTGAAGGTCAGGCTTTATTAATGTGTGAACAGAGATCAGCCTCTGCATCATCCCAACTGCATTCCAAAACCCCATTTTTCCTATTTTCTTTTGAGATTGCTAGCACACAAAACCCAACTCATTTTCTCCTCTATAATTTCATTTATCCTTTTTTTTGGACATATTTTCCATTTGAAAGACTCATATTCAAAATGTCAGAGAATTTACAGACTAGCAATGCAACATGGAAGAGAAGACATCTAGAAAAATGAAGGGAGAAACTCTGAATTCATGAGTACTTGACAGCTGAATAAGTCACATCACTGAATCTTGCACTAAGCATAATTTCCAATATCTCTTTTCATTTCACTGTATTTTTAAAGAAATGCTTGATAATGCATCAAAACAGCTTAAAATAAAATAATAATAATAAAAAAATACTTAAATTTTAGGTCTAAAGGAAATTCTAATCAAAACCAGCAGTGGAGACATTTTATTGTGCAACTTCAGTCAATGATTCCATAATAACTTTGAAAAATAAGTACTCTTTATAAAAAAAATTAGACCAAAAAGCTGTGGAAAAAATTATAATACACACTCAAACTTTACCTTTTGACTCCTGGTAATAATATTCCGTCTTTTATGCAGATGCTGCCTATATGGGATCACAGTAAATCAAGCACATTTGACCTACCGAGCTTAACATGACTGTAAGTGATCTCACAGCCAGGAATGCAGGACTTCTGATGCTGCAGCCCTGATTGATAACTAAGAAGTCAGTTATAAATAAATCTGGAACAGTTGGGATTGACTGTTGTTTAGCACTTTCAGGCAGACATTCAGGGCAACTGGCAGGGGCTTTGAAAGCTGTTTCCTATATTAGAATCATGGCAAAAATAGAAGTGAGGCTGCATTCCCTTGTCTTCTGCTAAAATAGATCTTACTCAAAAACATTTTTACAAGTTTGACAGGGCATAACTAGCCCACAGTCAGATACAGAAAAAAATTAAAATTTGAAGTCCCATGTTGATCTACCATGAGTAGTTGCTTATTGAACTATTAAGAGCAAAAAAAGAAAAAAGGCGGGGGGGGGGGGAAATGCAGTGTACTAAGACATATTAAGGACAAGGAGAAGTTGGCCTTGCTACCTTTTTTTTTTTTTAAACTTAAAAGTAAAGGTACAATCAGAATTTACCAGCCAAAAAGACCCTAAAGACCTTTAAAAATAACATAAAAGGGGAAAATCACACATTTTACCAACTATCCTTAGGAATACATGGTGGGGGGGATTGAGGTTTGGGGTGTTTTGTTGCTAGTTTTGGGGTTATTTGTTTTGGGTTTAAATTCAAGAACAGATGTTGCATAATAACTACTGACAACAAGGCTGAGTGGTGAGAATGGAACAGGAAAGAGGAAGCATGTATTGGTTTCTGTTCTGTTTTTAAGTGTCCCAAATACTGTTTACAGGACAAGCATTTGTCACAGTTATTTTGCCTCCAGCAATTAAGCTTCCAAATAAATTAGGTTGGCTTTTATTTGTATGTTTTTATAGTCAAAATGTATATATCAAAATATTGTAGGATTAGCTAGTTCACTGACTAAACAGCCTATTGTTCTGCCAAAATAATCAGTGGCCTTAATGAGCAATTAACAGCTTTCAGGGTCAGTGAGAGCAGAAAATCTTAACACATACATAAGAAATTTTGTGTATAACTTCCTGCTACTGTTTCAGATTACGAGTGAACTTGCAAACTACATGCAAGAAGCATGTGTGATTGACAGTAGAATGTACATAGTATAATACAAAACCACAGGAGACAGTGTACAATAAGAGCAGTTTCATTTAGCCAAGTAACTATCCCATAAACTGTTCTTTCTTAACCCAAACAGGTCTGCATTATGTTTTGCTGACAGATATGAGATTTCTCCCCCTACACACACTCTAAACCACGCTGAACCAGCTCCATCCTCAAATCCCTGTGTCCACGGTGCCTGATCCCAGCCTGCTCTCTCTCAGCAGAGCTCATGGTTCAGTGCCCAGTGGGCCCTGACACAGAGCTTGTGGTTCCAAGCAGGATCACAGCTCCTTGGGTCAGAACACACACTTCCAGCTTGTACTCCTGTGAGTTCTTCAACGTGCAATCTGCAACAGAATCAGCACTAGGAAATTTCTGCAACTTGCCTTCTACCTAGTATAAATTAAGGCATAACTCAAGGACTTGAGGTGTGCTGAAGAAGTACACACAGAGGAGCACATTTCAGTAACCAAGTCATGATTTTTTCCCATCATGACAATTGCTGAAAATATGCCTGTTGAAAGACAGCAAATTCATCATAAAGAGTCAAATCTTGGCTTTGTAATGGATTGCTACAATGCAGACATAATTTCCTTTTACCAAAGAGCCTGCAGAAATGTATTTTAAACTAATTACCTTTAGGTGGAAAATAGGACTTGCTTTCAGCTTTGTGAGGCCAGTCCACCACAAGAGGTCCAAACCTACGAAAGCTGGCAGTGATCTCATCTACAAAAAACAAATGAGGTACCTTAGAGAGAATGTGAAGACTGACACAGCAAGGTAAAAAGTCTTACTTAAAACAAAACAAAACTTCCTGTTTTCTACACTCACTAAGAAGTGAAAACTTCTTAATGTCCATAGAGGATGCCTAAATATTCTTTCATCTCTATGCTATACATGGTTGCTTAAAAAACTAATTTTACATTCTACTAATGGAAGTTTGCAGCAGGATTAAATGCAAACATGATCTATCAGAAGTGAATATGCTTCAGCTGTGGTCTATTTCTAATTATAGCCACAAAGCAGGGTCAGATGTAGCCACATGGGACTGACGGAGGAGCTCCATGTCAGCACAGCCGCTCCTTTAGCGTGCCCTAGAAAGCAGGCTGCAGCAGGTCATGTGGCTGTGGGGATTTCACCTTCCTCAGTGCCCTCAGGAAATCTGCCTTGAATTTCCCAGTTATTTCTTTGCTTTTTAAGCATCGATTTAGAAACACCACGGAACACACACCACAAACTATCCTAAACAACAATTTTGTTTTACAGTAAATGCTTCAGAAAGAAGTATTTAAAGGCATTTAAAAAAATTTTTTTTTCTCCACACCTTTTAGAATTTACTTTAAAGAAAGAATTAGTTTAAAATAATGCCTAATGTGATGCTAGATAGATCAGAGCAACAAGCCATCTGGAGAAAATGGGTTTACAATCTTTGGATTGCTGTTTGAGGTGTACCCATTTTCTCTGACCCCATGAGTTGCATGCCAGATTTTTCAAGCAACTAGAGACACAAAACACATATTGTACACCTGAGGAGCTGAAGAAAAAAGGGTTACTGAAGGAGACCTCTCATGATAGAGGGTGACAGCTCCCAGGTGGCCGTGTTACTTCCTCACAAGACAGGCAGGGCATATGTTTTGATTGAGTGACCCAGCAGTGTTCATATCAGTTGTACCTGTTGGCCTGCTTCTTCTTATAGCTGGAGATTCAGATTACCCAGCAGACTCTGTATCAACAGCCCTGCAACTCATGTTGTGACATAGGAACCACATTTTTGCTGTTTGCAAATCATAGTTGGCAACTCATTTCTTTATTAAAACTGTACATGGTTTGGACTTCAGTGTAGTAGATCAGATTCAGATATCCCTCTTTTCATTACAAGGCATCCTCAAATTCCCTGTGTATGCCCATTGAAGCTGGATAGTGGTGGATTCCAGATATAATAAGAAAAATACACCAAAAACTGTCATGATTTTGGTCTGGGAGTAAAGGTTTGTGGGTGCACACACAAGCAGAGCAGATACTGAGGAAAAACCCTAACCATCTCTACTAGGCTGGTTACTATTTTGTAAACATATTATTGCCCTACATATGCCATCTGAGCCCTACATATATGGTGGGTATAAGAGCTGATTAATTAAAGCCCAATGTATTTCAGAAAGAACTACTTTGTATTAACAAAGTCTTTAAAGTCAACCACATCCAAGAATAGGAAAAGACCATGGAGGAGAAACAGCAACCACTGAGTTGCCTTTTTAGTGTTCCCAGTTTACAGCTGTGGGAAGACATGCAGATCAGAAGACCTGCCATACAGCCATTTCTCTCTCCATCTCTTCTTATCTACAATACAAAAGAATGTCAAGTAAATTCTCAGGTGTTGCAGTTGATGGTAATGTGTGTTTGTTTTAAATAATGTCACAAACACTAAAAGCAACACACCTGGGAAAATACATTTGTTTTCATTAAAATCCAACCTTTGTTATAGTAATTATACAAAAGCCAATTCCTACATCTCACCAGTGTAACTTATTCACAGTACCTTCATCAATGTCAGGAGGAAGACCTCCAACAAACACCTTTCTAGAATAGCGTTCCACTCTTTCACCGTTTTGACAGCGCGTTGGAGAGCTGAGACCCGACGATAAAGACTGATCACCATGACTGTCGTCTAGGAAGCCATCTTCAAAAGGAAAGAGTGAAGACCGACCTGTAACAGATTTTGTAGCATCTATAGTTAACACTGTTTCCTGGAGAATTAAATATTTTAGGAAAAAAACCCACACATTAGCTCTTCCTTTTACTGTTTACTGTAACAGAATGTGCATTGAAGGGCCCAACTAAGTGGTCCAGCTGTCCAAATGATGTTCACGGCTTCTATTTTTCCAAGGGTGTATTACTCTTATAAAACAATAAACCTAACTTAGCTTTAAACCAAACCCTTGCAAATGGCTAGCAACGAAACCAAATTTATCTGATGAAATTGAGTAATTGCTACAGAAAGAACCTTTGCAACATTTACATTTCAAGACAATTCTTAAGAGATCTAAACCTTCCATAACAGATCTTCCAGGAATGATGTCAAGAGCAGATCCCTGAAGCCACCGCACACTTTAGAGTGGTTTATAGGGTCCTAACAACAAGGGCTGGAGCACTTCCACCTCGAGGGAACAGAGGCCCACACTGAGTAGGGGCACAAACAGCAAAATAAACATGGACAAATTTTGGATTGTGGATATTAAACACATAGAAGAAACTTGGCTAACAAGAAAAAAATCTTGTTAAACAAACCACGAAGAATTTGTACTTGAAGAAAAAAGTTCTTAGCTGGAACAGCCTGTCAGACTGTTGGTTACTCAGTGTTAAAACATCCTTTCAGTGATGAATGAGCAAAATCAACATAAATGGCTGCTACTGTTAATGAAAAGTAAAGAATTTATTTGTGATCATCTGATGCATTTAATTCATTGCTATAACTACAAAGGCATACACACATTATTTTAACAGATTTATTAACAGAGAAGATTAAAAAAAGTTCACTTTGCATACAAGCAACACCGTAAAACATGCCAATTTTAGAATTTAATAATTCCCTATACCTGAGCTGAAAATTACATCCTGCAATATAGAGAGATGGGAACCCCACCTCAACTCTGAAAAGGCTAATTGTCCAGTCATTTCATGGAGGATTGTTCCTAGGGATGGAATTATAATTAATGGATACAAACAGTTTATTTGGGGGGTTGATTACAAATATAAATAACAGGGCACATAATTGAATTCAAAGGTAATGGATCACATGAAACTGACTTCCAGCAAGACCTAAGGATTAATACCATACTGGTAGTAACAGCACAGGGAAGCACAGGGAATAAAAACAGGGTAAGGGGGAAAATCAAGGCAATGGAACTCTAGTCAGAAAAACATATACACTGAAAATATCAGTAACAGTGTCCAGTACTAAAGGACAGATTACAAAAAGAAGCAGTAATCTAGGAAAATATGGAAAACAAGCTAAAAAAAAAACCAGGAAAGATGTTCTGACACAGAACACCAACCTGAATTTTTTATGAACACCAGACACTAGAAAAGTCTTGATTAGAAAATAATACATTGAATATTAAATATTGACAGAGATCACAGACACAAAAATCCACTGAACCAAAATTCCTACTGTACTTTTACACATCAACATAAAAAACAGGGTAAATGCCACAATCAGAGAAGGATTTAGAGATGCTACTTTTCAAAGTCTTGTCAGAAACGGTGGGTTTAGAGCATAAAACAGGACAGACTATTGATGAGTATTCCATTAATAGACAAACAGGTCACGCACATGTATAAACATATGCATTTCAACATAAAAGAGAACACGTGCATGAGAGGAAAAAAATTAGGAATACTACAATTATGTAAAAAATATCAAACCAGAAAACCCTTTGAAAAGCAGGAAATTTGAAAATATCTGTGAGAGACTGACATTACTAAGGAGCTAAATAATCTTTTAATTCCTGTCCACCAACCTGCCTTCCTGTAAAGAAAATGAAACAAACATGATCCATTAGCGGAAGGTGACATATCAAATTAATAAATACTAGAACAAGGGGTTCAACTAAAATACAGGTTTGCAGAGGTCACATAGTGCTGAGTTCTGAAGAGAATAATAAAAATTCACAGCAGCTTAGAAATCAAGGTATCACCTCTTATGCTGGATGCTTGACAGTCTACAAGCACTGTACTCACCTTATAAAAATGCAAACGATGCTCTAAAACTTTGTATTTAATTCAAGGATGGAGTTAAATTTATGGAAAACATCCAGACAAGGGAATAGGTAATGACTGTTCACTCTCTCATCCAGTAAGGGAAAAAGTAAAGTGCATTGAACACAATCAGTACATGGCAAGGCTGAAAGCAAGGCAAACTCTGGAACCCCTTGCCAGAGGCTTTTTGGGATCTTGAAAAGTTTATGTAGGCTTAGAAAGGGGAACGAGTAAGAACAGGAGAAAAACACATTCTAAAGCAATAAATATTGAGACATCACCTCATGAAACCCCCTGGGGCAAATTTCTGTGAGAACATTATGGGGAAGCGTCACTAACTGCACTATTTTTTTAATATACTCCTGTACCCCTCCCCGGGCATCTCTGAGTTGTCAGTGTAGCAAAATAGTTTGGGCTGATTTCCCATAGCTATCCTTACATCTGTACCTGAAAAACTGGTTGTAAAAGTTAAAAACAAGGTACCATGAACATGACTCAACAGCCCTAACATAATGCCCACAAAGAAACGCTCTCCTCTTTACTCAAAGAAAACAGAGGGTCAAGTACAGAACTGGTATTTTATGGCAAGCCCCCAAAAAGGTCTGACAAAACCTCTTCTCACTGAAGATGCCTAGTCACAGTAAGAGAATCAAACACTAATTAAAACATCCAAGTATAACAAACATGAAATGAGTCCCTGCACAGACTTGTTGCTGGTTACTCTGCATATTATCACAATACAAATGGTGAAATGATCTATCAGAAGGGATATATAGGAATATGTGATAATCAACACATCATTTTCTAACAGATTACCTTAGAATTTTATGCTTCTTAAGAAAGCTCCATAAGAACATTATAAAAGCCAAGGTAATGATAAAGCATGAACGTCACAGACTTTAATACTGCATAAATGTGTTAATGACAAGACATACACACAAATCTACTTGTTAGTATAGAAAAGCCTGCATTTCACACAAGCAACAAGTTTATAGAGTGAAACATGCTTTCTGGTAGAGTGAAAAAAAAAATTCTGAAAGTCCAGCACATTCAGAACTTGTTTGCCTTGTTTTGTCATCACTAGCATTTTTATAAAACAGCCTACACTGTATTCATCACAATTACTGCCACATTATCATAGTTGGCTTCTACAAGTAAATGTGAGTTGCAAGTAGTTTATAGTTTTCTGTGATATCCTACCTCCTTTCCTACTTTGGTGCCATTTGATCAATCTGGAAACGCTTGCCACAATCTTAGAATGAAATTAAACATTGTTCACATGCATAGAGAGTATACAATATTATATACTCCACATCCTTCCCAATTTGTTTTGATACTGAAAAAGTATCAGGATGCCTTCAACATCTGTTAACAGTAGCCTGATCTCTGGAAGTGGGGAAATATGAGAAGGAAAGTTTGTGAGGAAAACTGGAATCTTTTGGTTTTGTTTTAGCTATCAAAAACCCACAAAAACCAGTCAGCTTTGAACAAAATCAGCTGAAGACATTATTACAAACTGTGTTAGTACAGCCTCTGCAGTCTACTGCCTGAATCCTCAGTGCAAATTACAAGTTCCTTTGGACAGTATTGGCATATGTGAGGGCTTTGTCTGTCTCCAGCTTCTCACAAATGTGATGCAAATTCTACATTTTGAAAAGAAAGCAATGTCACCTGCATAGCTGTCAGAAAACATTACAGAAAAGAAGAAAAAATTAAGTTTAATGCTAAAGTACCCCAGGCAGATGGCACTGCCTAACTCTAATTATTAAAAGCTGCAATATTCACTGTTATTTCTCAATAAAACCAGTCTGTAAAAGTTATAGCACAGTCCAGAAATGTAAGCTGCATTAGAGCTTTCTTGGTAGTCAGCAAACTTGCTATTGTCCTTCTTCATTAATCTCTCAGAATAAATCGATATGCAGCACTGTAGATCTGTAAAATGCTTTGAATTTGCTTTAATTTTTAAGGGTTTTCTATGATGAAATATAGTTAAAATGTGCTCAAATACTGTCTCTATTATCAACATTCACTGTTGAGGAAAGTTATTAGTATTGGTATTCACACATGTTCTACCTGAGGCAATTCAATGTAATAGTCAAGTGTAATATTCACTGAAAGCTGTTTCATCGAAAAAAAAGGTAATTTTGAAATGTTCAATGCAGTGGTTAAACATTGCACTTCTACAAAAGAACCAAACAAACACCAAACATAAATAAAGTCTATTTTTAAGTCACAAATACATATCATGAAAGACTATTTACATCCAGTCAATCCTCCAGTTCACTAGTAACTGCAACACACTTGAAGTTACCAGCTCAATATCATCATTGCTTTAAGATGCTATTAAAAGGGAGTTGTTTTGCAAATGAAGAATATGAGATTGATTTATATGAAGCAATTGATCAACAAAATGTTAAAATCAGTAACATCTTATCATAAGAAAACTAAATATTTAATTCTCCTACTATTCAGCAAACAAAACATTTAGTAAATACTTTTACCTCTTCTCCGCCCATAGCTCCTGGCTGCATGTAAACACAGAAGAAAATTGTCGGTACAACTGTCATTAGATTTAGCTCCAAAAGCAATGAAAATGTAGCTTCTACCTCTTCTATTTTTCCCCTCCCACCATAAAGAAGGAAAAAACATTCAAAAAGTGCAAGATGAAATTCAAACAACCCAAGGCAAGAGAAAAAAAAGTTGTAAGATAATACAGCCAGGGGGAAAAAAAAAAAAAAAAAAGGGACATACCTGCTAGAGCAAGTTTTCTACATAGCAAAGGTACTAAAAAAATTAGGCATATCAGACAGTATTATAAAATAATAATTTAGGATTATGGTTTTAAGAGGCAACAAACATCATCAACAGTAATCGTAATCAAAAGAATTAATTTTGCATTTTATTAATCAGTTGCAGAGAACTTATTTTCCAATTATGTTTCAATTTAAATAATTAACCATCTGTAGATACTAAAATCCTACCAAAACAATAAGAATTCAAGAGCCAGTATGTTTAGAGGAATAAAACCAGATTGACAAAATGCCTTTATAGCTACCAGAATTAACACAGCCTTTCAATGACACATGCATCAATGGCAAAATTCACAATGCTGGACAAGTGCAGGAGCATATTTCTTGATATAATGGGAAATGCAAAAATCAGGATTTTTTAAATCTGAAATTTTAGAAAGCCAGAAAATAATCTAGGAAACACATGTCTTCTACACAGTCAACTTATCACAAAAGACATCTGTCCTTTCAAAATAATCAAATGTGGAAGGCTAGAAATCGGGTAGGGTTTTTCAACAGAAGTGAGGTAATAGGTAACAGAGCCTTGTTTTGTTTCTTTCTCTCTTCATTGTAATACTTTCAATGTTCCTCCCAAACCCACCTCTTATTTCCAAAACTAACACAATGCCTTCCAGTCCTGCCCGACACACCCACGTGTCCCATCATATCCCTCAGCATTCCCTGTCTGCTTTTCTTTGGCCAGCAATTACATGACAGATTGGTTGTGGCTATTTGAGAACTATTCACCTGCTGACTGGTCCCCTGGCCATCACCTCTGAGCAGCCCTGGGGATACCCAGAGCCAGGCTCACCCTCCCCCAGCACAGGCACTGGCAGTAACCTCTCTTCTACCCAAGCAGCTTCTCCCTCAAGCCCTGAAGAAACACAGTCTCAGGCACCATACACCTACATGTACATCTTTTTCTTCCACTATCAATAAGGCCACAAAAAAGCAAATACATGAGTACCTCACTAGGGGGATTAAAAAATTTGAAGGGACATGAAGACAGTCAGAGCTGTCTGTGTGAACAATTATTCAGTCACAGTGAGATGGTTGGTAAGCCCTGAGAGAGACTCTGCTTCTTGCATAGCAGGCAACAGTTGAGAATTAATACTAGAGTTGGCTTTGCAGCAAGAATAAAATTAGTTCTCCCACTTTCCAGCTACTGCTAAAGCCATATTTCATTACTTATGATGGCAAAGAACTTTTGTGGCAAGTCCTTGTCTTCATGAATGCTCACACACCCAAAAAAAGCATGTATCAAGAGTAATCAAGAGTATTGAGTAATTTATCTGAAAGAGTTTTCTTGAACAGAATGCTACCAATCTAAAAATTAAATGAAGCACTATTTCACTGTGAGATGAAAAAGACTCCTATGCTTCTTATGAAGAAAACAAAGGTTTATATGCTTAATTTAAACTTTTAGGCTCTGAGCAAGATCCGTATATGATGGCAGAAATCCACCACAGACTTCTGTAAAGTTAGAACACTATTGCTATTCATGTATTATAAAACTTCTATGTTATACTGCACTGCAGAATAATATTTTTATCCTATATTTGCACTCACACACATAATCTCTATTTTCATTAAAAAGTTTAACTGAAGGCATATTTACAATTGCCTGTAAATTCCAGGAGGAAAATACTCCAATCCACTTAAATAGGAAAATGGTTAGGCAATTCAGCTTTTCTTTATTTAAAAACATAGCATCACATTTAAACACTCAAAGAAGGTGTTTTAACCATTGTTGTTTATATTTTGTATGTATCTACACACATAATTTGAAAATTATCTCATTTTTTTCAAGTATTTATATTAAAATGTTACTTTTTTCCAGCAAACTGACAGTTATTCAGCATGGCAACTTCAGAATGTCAATGCACACTTTATGTTGTTTACACAGGATGTGAAATGTGTCATTTGAAACAAGTTAATAAAAAATACTCATCTTGTTCACAAGTCAAAGTTCAGAGCACAACAGATTTAATAGCAGGAATCATTCATCAGGTAAATTTCATAATGCCTCCAGCATGAGCAAATATTTTAAAAAAATAAACAACTAAGAAATTATTCTTGAATGAACACATCTGGGAGCCAATAAGAAAATTATTGTTCTATTACAAACAATGAAATTAACAGAGTTATGTATCTGAAGTTACTTTCTCTCTTGGGCAATTTCATCAGAAGACAAAAGAGAAGAGATTGGGAGCTTCCAAAATCAGACCCCCCCCCACCAATGCAGCTGCTCCCCATATACTGTTTTTGGTGCTAAATTTAAACATCATTTTGCACAGAAAGCCACCACCAGAAATATTTCTGAATTCAACACAAGTGATTCTTTCCTAGGTACCTCCTAGAACATTCCACTATTAAGGAAAACACAGCTGCTTTAAGAAGGGATGAGTACATTTTCCCATGTAAAAAGTGAAATTGTTGCAGGCACTGATCATGTGAGCAGCTCCCAGAAGGCTCAGCACTGCGTTAGTGTTTGTCCATCCTCAGCAACTTCCTTCAGCTGTCAGGTAGAAAGTTATGTAACCTCCATGTCCCCCATGAGGGCTGCACGCCCTCGAATACAAAGGAACAACAGATCCTTTTCTACCCCCTGATAACTGTCCTGAAACTATTAACTCACCTCATCCCAGAAGATGAGTGTGTTTTTACAAACATGAACCTGCGTGGTGAAGAACAGAACTCTAAGCTTTCAACAAACAAGCGAAACAAACTCCCCAAACCTTGTAATGCAATCAAGTAAACTTCATACTAATGCTCTTGGAACTCCCCAGAGCCTGCAGCTAAGATTACCCATTGCTGCAATAAATCAAAACTCACTCAAACTAACTGCTCAGATTTTAACTGCATCTCAAAGAAAGCTACATGAAAATTATGAAAAAGAACTTTTCTGGGGAGTTTTTTCATTGTTTTATTATAATATGGGATTTGAACTGCACCTTGTATATGTATCAAACAGTTAGCAGTCCTAGGAACTCATAAATTTGTGAATTCTCAAAACATTAACTCAAGAGGACTAGAGCTACACTCCTTCCATATCATAACTAAAAGTAGGTCTGATGAGGTAATTTCAAATTCAGAAATAAGCAACACCATTTATTTGTATTATCACATTTTATGGAAGACACAGGAAAGTATTTTGAGATTTTTAAAAACATTCTTTCTTCACTGTTGGTATGTATCTTGTTCCTGCAATAATACATCTACAATATCAAAGATGGACACTTCAAGGAAATCTTAAAGACGTAACTTAAATTAATTTACAGTAGCATTAATGTTATGAAAAAAAAATGTTAACATTTCCAGATCAGAAATTTTGGAGCTAGATCGGCTAAAGGAAAGTTTATTTGACAAGACTGGGAACCTCCTTGATTTATAAGGTACCAGAATCTCATTTCCAGCCTGGAACACTCATTTGTAATCTTGAAACAGTCAGCAGTTCAGAACAATACTTGCTTTAGGACATTATGAGTTATGCAATAATTTTCTAAGATCAGAAAGGAAAATATGTCAAGCTTTTTCTTTTGAACAGTGGGTCTCAAGTTCTTAGAGATCTGGAAGTTCACAAGTGAATTAAAATACCAGTGAAAATGAATTCATGAACTGAGGGAAGGTGATAGAATCAAGTGTAATTATGCAACGTGTTTTTGCCCAACAGAGAGGATCATATAAATTTATTGTAAAGATGATTGACACTCATATATGAGAGGTTCCAAAGGGGGTTCTCAATTTCCACTGATAAATGGGCTGGATGTGCAGATGGGTGCTACAATAATTTGGTGGTATTAGCCTCAACAGTTCCTTCTGGCTGATGTTTTTCCATTGCTAGCAATGTAAGTGTTACAACAACCTCCCTGATCACATATGCTCACATACATATATAGCTGAATCCCATCATGGGAAAAACACCATCTACATGCAAGCTGTATGCAGTGAAGTGCCACAAATGGGACCTCAAACACAGGTGAACTGCATTTGACACTCAAAACCAGCTTCTGTGCTCCTTTCTTAGGCATATGAGCAGCCAAGCAACTGTGCAGGAGAGAAGGCTTATCTATTTTCATCTCTTTGTTTTAGTTAAAAAATCTGTTAACAATAAAACTCAAATTTTAACAGCCAGGCTGTTTCATCTCCTCTAGCATCATATATAATGCTTGTGGAATAGCCTGGAAAATCTTAAAATTCTGAGGAAACAGATGGCACTAGCTCACAATAGAGAGCATCACAAAGATGAAAGGAAAGCACATTGGTGAGGTTGTGAGGCAGGAAAAGTGGTGGGGAAAACAAACAAACAAGAAGGTATTGAAGAACTATAAAGTTGGATTAAAAAGATGATTTAAGAAATCTTCCTCTGCTAGAAAAAGCATTTAGCAGTCACTGATAAGAGACATTGTCTTCAGTAACAGTCAAATCAGATCTCTGAAAGTGCAGATGTTAATATAAAAAAACTGAAGGGAAGAAAGAAGACAAAGCATGTTGTATTGCTCCTTGGCTTCCTTCCCCACCTTTTTTTAAAATTAAATAGGTATAGAAGGGACTTGGAGATACCAGCGAGTCCAACTCACAGCCTCCAAGGCAGCATCAATTCTCTTTATACAGCTGGTTCTGAGAAACTTAACAAGGTTAAGTGTAAAGCGACAGTTCACATACTCTGGGACTCCTATGAACCCCGCTGCCTTTGCTATGTCACACTTTATATGATTCATTTTTTTCTCTCCAGTGATATTAACTCTGGTCTCTTCATGACTAAATTAGGTTTAGTTTTGCAAGCTTTGTAAGGTCTCTCAATGTTTTTTATTCCTTTCCATTATTCTATATATGCCAATAAGCTGGTAACACATTAGTAACCCCACCTGGCAATTGGGCTAAAAAGTTCGGCATATTCCTACAGGCAAGTATTATAAGAGATTGATGCCTCTCAAAATTTAGTCACAGATTTTCCCAGAACACTATCACTACAGAAAACCCAAGCTTTTATTAGCTGTTAAACTGCCAACCCAAGATCTTGCAGGACAAAAATAATTCAACAAACCTTCTGTTTGGAGCAGTTAATTTCAAGCTGTAACAGTAGCACTGGCAAGAAGTTCAAATATAAAACGCTACTTCAGCAACTTTTTTATTTCAAAACACTATATGTGTTTGAAAATAACACATCAGAATACAGGAAGAGCCAAGTACAACAGCTCTTACAGAGAGAAGGCAATTTTAAAACCAACAGAAACATGAAAATAAAAACTGAAATCAATTTGTTGTAATTATGTTTTCCTGTCATGGTGTGACAGCTTCCTCACATAATTATCTGTATTAATAAAACAAAACCAAAATCTCAACACAGACATCTAAAACATGCCCCAAACCCTTACCTTAATGTATTTTTCAAATTGTTTTACTCTGAACAGACAGAACTAATTACACTAATGAAAAGAAGAAATGACAATCGATGGAGGGCAAATAGTACCAGACCTCACAGATGACATATTTTCAGATGAGACAAGAATGAACAGTAGAAGCACATTGAATATTTGAAGCCCAACATCACTGAAAAGTCGCTGTACCTTTAGGATGACCTTTAGGAAAAACAAAATTCCAGTGTTTCACAAAGGGGTTTCTCATTTGCTCATTTAAACACCTTTAAACTTATTTTATGGAATATAATTTGGGATCCCAGCAAAACAGTTCAGTTCTTCCTTAGAAAAGTCTCACACCCTTATTTATCCCCATCTCCCTTTTTCACCTGCCATACTTCTCTCTCCCTAAAGTTTATTGTTGGCTTTCTGAAGTTTACAAGAAGGCTTAAAGATAGTTCACCACCTACCACATAGGTGACTATGTATTCATGCTAATCATTTAGTCCTATTCACACAGCTAATTAAAAAGAGGCACATTCTCTTGAGAAGCGCTCAAGAGAAGTCCAATTGCTTCCAATCAGAAACAGTGGCTGCAGAAATATATGGCTGCAAATGGCAGTGAATACTACTAAGAGAAGGGATGGAGGACACCTCTGAGGTAATTTTGCCAAAGTAAATTAATTTCTTTTCAGACTTTGCCTAGTATTTTAAGCATAGCTTTTAATCGGTACTCCAAACATCTACTAAAATTATCATTGACGCTGTAAATTAAAGTTTTTAAACATTCTTCTACTGTTTAGCTCAGTATAAATGATACTATTAAAAAGTTAAATAACTGATGTCACTAATTGATCAAAAACACTATTTCAATTAGAGCAATTTCAATTAGATCTGGTACAGACAGAATCTATACTTTTTCCTTCTGAACAATGTTTCAAATAGAAATATTTGCACCTTCCTTTTGTTTAAATGCTCTTTAGGATTATGCACAGACCTCTCTGAATATTTGAATGTTGCATTTCTCAACAGAAGTCTCATTCTGAACTTCAAGAACATTTATAATATAAACATGTTTATACATATGTGCAACTGTGTGTGTACACAAGCATAATGCCATTAATGACAAGAAGAGCTTTGTAAGAATTATGCATTTAAAATTATAGAATCATAGAATCAGACAGGTTGGAAAGGACCTCTGAGATCATCAAGTCCAACCTTTGATCCACTACCATCACAGTTGCTAGACCATGGCACCAAGCGCCACATCCAGCCTCATCTTAAAAACCTCCAGGGACGGTGAATCCACCACTTCCCTGGGCAGTCCATTCCAATGGCTGATTACCCTCTCTGTAAAGAATTTCTTTCTAATATCTAACCTAAACCTCCCCTGGCACAGCTTGAGGCCATGCCCTCTTGTCCTACTGCTGATTGCCTGGGAGAAGAGACCAACCCCCACCTGGCTACAGCCTCCTCTCAGGTAGTTGTAGAGAGCGATGAGGTCTCCCCTGAGCCTTCTCTTCTCCAAGCTAAACAACCCCAGCTCCCTCAGCCTCTCCTCATAGGACTTGTGTTCAAGTCCCTTCACCAGCCTCGTTGCTCTTCTCTGGACCCGCTCCAGCACCTCAATGTCCTTCCTGAACTGAGGGGCCCAGAACTGGACACAGTACTCCAGGTGTGGCCTCACCAGCACTGAGTACAGGGGAAGAATCACTTCCCTGCTCCTGCTGGCCACATTGTTCTTGATGCAGGCCAGGATGCCATTGGCCTTCTTGGCAACTTCTTGACACTGCTGGCTCATGTTCAGCCTCCTGTCAATCAATCTCTTCTCTCCCACTACTTCCATTATTTCAGAACGTAGTGCTTTGAGGTGATAATGATTTATAGCTTTGTGAAATGATGAACAAAATGGCAGTATTATGCTGCACACTATGCTGCCAACTAAGCAAGTAACACCTTCCCTCAAACCAAACAATCCCCTTCAAGATTTACAGACAGCAGCCCAAGACAGTCAGTCAGGAAAATCCCATGTTTCAAAAGGCTGTAATCAGTAAATAAGAGTAACAGCTGAAGTACAGTTGAAAGAGCGGCCACAGAGGATGAGAAGGATCTAGAGATGAACACCCCTCAGAGCTTCCCCTCTCCCTACAGCACGTGGAGTTTTGCATTGCTGTTGGCATGAGCATATGTTGTCTTCCAACTTCAAAAGCTTGTGTACACTGTCAGTGTGAAATTGAGCTTTGAGTAATAAATCTTAAAGATTATTACTGTGTCTTCACAGGAAAAGAGAAAAATGCTTATGTAGCAATGACTATAAATAGAATGTGAAGGTTGCATTTGCAGTTTCAGCAGACAGTGTTTGGTTTCACAGAAATTATACACAGATTTGACAAGTATTATGATTTAAAGATGTTACATAAGTTCTTATAATTGTTCCAAAAATTACTGTTATGAAATATCTTTGGGGAATTCTTATTTTATTTTTTTACTTTTTTAATCCAAATCACAAGCATTCCAGCACAGAAAAGAGTATTTCTTCTTGAACTAACTTAGTACATTTCCCCATGACAAAGGTAACAGATGACATGGGAATTACATAGTTCTAAATTTCTCAGTTTTAGTTGAATACAAAAGAGGATTTCAATCACAGAAAGTAATTTTTAAGCTTATGTACTTAAATATTTGCTTTTATTCTCAGCTCTTCAAAGATTTAAGAGCAAAACCCAACAGGTTTCATAGTACAGTAATTCTAGCTTCTGGATTCTCAGTAACGACCAAAAATGGTGTGGCCTCACCTAGTAAAGAAAGGGAAGAGAAATATATGGAAACTTATTCAGACTTTTGATTTGCACTGAATTTAATTTTGCATAAATTCCATATTTATGATTCCAGGCTTATGCAAGTCTGTACACAGTTAATATTTCAATACTTTAAACAGTGGAAATGCACAAATATATTTAGTTTAGGTCCCTCAGTTAGCTTTACTGCTATTTTAACCATACACCAGGACTACTACAAAGGATCATCGTTTTTCACAAACTATTAGATTTTATAGATGCTGTAAAAATTTCAAAGAAATTAGACAGGAAGAAATATTTCTTAAATATTATCTCAGTTAAAAAGAAATCAGAATAGAATACATCATTCATTTAGGATAAAAGTGAGTTATCCCAAAACAGAGTAACATTTTGTATCAGTTTTTCATTCTTGTCTTTTAAACATCTCTGTAAGACTTTTTAAGAAATACTACTATATAAATCATAGTAACTGTCGATTTTTAAAAGTAAAATTCAATCATAATATCCCATCTTCACAAGCATATTACTATTGCAATCAGCTTAATTGAAATGACCACGTTAGAACAACAAACACATTCTGAGACCAGAATTCAAGTCAAACAGCCAACAACTGTACTGTGTAGAACTTCTTTACACACACGGACACCTCTTTTAATGAAGTCTTTAATAAAACAGTGTTTCTCCTAGTCAATTATTTGATTTTCCATAATTTCATGTGCCCATAAGAAAATGGGGCATAAATGCTAACAACTGAAACTCTTCAAAATATCACCTCATTATCAACAGTGTAAAACTAAGAACACAAGCAAAGTCTTATGGGTTCCAAAAGCTGGCCTTTACAGCCAAATGTTAAACACCTTGCATCTTGTCTATTAAAAGTTTTCAGTTCTTCACATTTATAAATTATTCTTCTTCGCTTGGTACTACACAAAAAAAAAAAAAAAGCAGTTCTCAACTATACACAGTCCAACTTAAATTGACAGTGCAAAGGCAAAATATTGTAAGAGATGTTCTTATGTTAACCCTAACATGTCTAATACAATATTGTAAGCAAAAATGGACATTTCAAAATAGCATTTCAGAGGATTAGACAGACAATTACTATGCTTAGATTTGCATAGCTCACGTTAACGTTATGCTGATGGTGCTTAACACCCCACACCCCAAATCCCCCACACATGAGCTATCTTCCAGACCCATTCTGGCAGGTTTTTTGAATGCATATGTTCATGACTGGACTTTCAATTTTGCTTTTATTTCCTGACACAAACAAAAGCAATAATCTCTCAGTGAAGTGCAGTTTTCCCTCATTATTTAGATGTGTAAACATTCTCTCCATTCCTGTCTACATAATGGAAACCAACTGAGCAAACCCCATCAGTCAATGTAATTGTATGCAAAACTTGTAACAGCTCATCCCAACAGGAAGAAATGTGTCTGGAGAGATATCAGAAAATAAAGTTACAGATTTAACACACACCCACAAAAGAGGAAACATGAGAGACTGTTTTGTAGCATTATCTATAGCAGGCATTATGAAGCTTCCAGTGAAACACAAAGTCATTATAAAGCTAATATAAAGAACCCCCAATTCTACTAATAAAATCAGAGGTGACTGATTTTCAGAACATTTTCAGAATGTGCACAAACTTCTATGCAAATATTACTACGTATATTTGTCTGGCTGTGCAGCTACATATACAATAAATGTAAGAAATAATATTCAACATGACAATCACTAGACATTAACTACTTACTATTAAGAGCCATAATATTGTCTGTTCCTGGATGATGGAAATTTATTCCCATACGCCCTGCAATGTAAGCAAAAGCTATTTTCAATGTTTTTATTTGAAAACTGAACTAAATTGATTAACATGAAAAATTTTGAAAGGTTGGGGTAGGTGAATCTTCCATCTGTTGAAGACAACTTCCCAAGAATACACATTTACAATATTTAACACCATAGTACCTTTAGTGTTACGTACTTAAAATACTGAAAATCACAAAATAAACAGTAAAATAATACTTTTTAATACATTCCTTTGCTTTGCACTAAGAAAGTATTATGCTTACCCTTTCAACATAAGGCCTCAAGTTCAAGTTTGCTGCAGTTCTGACATTTACAGTTGGCTTCCAATAACAAGTACAGCATTACAACACTCCACTTAACTGGTAAAAATAAATTACTATTTTTCATTCTACCTGCAGCACCAGAAGTTCTCAAGTTAACACAGAGCTGGAGGGAAAGTTCTTACCCTGGTTTTGTATTCTTCCCTTAGAATCTTCTATCTACTATTTGAGATAAGACACTGGGTTGGAGGGAATGTTCTTCTCATACATACTTTGAGAAAAATATATCTTGACCCAAAGAAGACTTGGCCCAGAGAAATCTACTTTTACTGCCAAAGCAAGAAATGAGCCTACAGAAGCAATGCTGTTCAGATTAGTGCTAGATACGATTTAACTGAGCTGAAGTATTACAAACTTATCCTGAAGAAAATTTGTATTGGGACTTCCTTAATTAAATGCTCAAAACAATTTGAACGCTGTAACTGGTATTAGTTCTCACTTGGAAAAAGAGACAAAAAGATACATATGTAGCCATTAAAAAAGTAATTTCAATTGAGTAAGGTAAATAACCATGTATATAATGTCAATCCATTTCACATGCTTTTCACATCTCTCTGTCAGCGGTTAAGTTTGGGAGCTAAGGAAGGAGGCACTTCACATTTCTTCACTACATGGACACTCAAATATGGAAGCTCAGGACCCACTCACTATACTGAAGAACCATTATGATGGTTATGTTCCTCTACTTCTGCAAACCCAAGCGTTAACACATAAACTCTGGCAAAGCAGAACTAAAGCCAATCCTCTCCAACATTTTTAGTTCCTATTGGTAGTTAAAACCTCCTTATTTGCAGTCACAGAGACAACTGTGCTGTAATGACTATTCTTGCTGAACAGATGTGGCATGAGGTTTCAGCACACTTCTGAAACTAAGTCATAAGCAGTTTAAGAAAAGCAAATAAATCTTTTCTTCACATAGTTTTTCCTTCATTTAGAAAAAAGCGTTGCCACAATAAGGCTTTGAAGCCAATAGCACCTCCAGAAAGAAGCGGGGGCAGAAGGTAAGTAGAATTTCCATTTTTACTTTCCAACTCCTTGAGCAAAGCTTCTTAGAGAGATGATCTTCATTAACTACTTCACATTTCCTAATTACAGACATAATTCTCCTATACATATTTTCACATGAATCTGGCATTGCAGAAACACTAAAGCTGCTACTATTTCAGTTAGTATAACCTTTGCTAAAATATTTCAGAAATCTTGCCAGATGGACATTAATTCCCTTTTCCTCAACAGTGTATTCATGAGTGTGAGGTTACAGGTATTACTTGCAAAGAGAAAAGGTGTATATACTAATCTGTACTTTCAAATTAATACTTGGAATAAAAAAAAAAAACTGTCATGGAAAACATAGAGTCAAATTTGAATGCATGATACTTGGACAGGCCCTTCTATCTTCCTTTTCTGAAGCTGAAATTCTGCTGTTTGACCAGCTTCAGAAATAGAATCCTATCTGTGACATCTGGGTTTGTTTTTTTCTTCCCTCCAGGCTGTCACTGGACCAGGTGCTGCTTGTGTGACATTTTGTCACCTGCCCTTGGCCTGCTATTTTTAAACAGTTCTTGTCAGCTATCTTTTAAGAGGAGCAGAAAATACAGAGCAGCACAAGCAGAAGGACATGTTCTCACACTGAGCTAAGCCACTGTGCAGGATAATTCTATGCATCTTCAGAGGTCCCTAGTACTGCTCTACAGAAACAGATTAATAGAATCCTTTCAAAACACACCTGTATTAAAAGCATTCAAAGAGACTAGTAATACACTAATCATAATACAATTAATTACCAATAACTACATAGCCTTTCATATTAGCCATAACATTTGAAAATCTTGTTGCTTGAAACAAATAATTCAATTAAAAAAAGAGGCCATATGCAGATTACAGAACTGCATAATTATCTCAGGAAATTGTGGGGTTTTTTATTAATTTAAAGGTGCAATGTAGAACTGTGAAATGTAATTAAGAATACGTACTTTCAAAGACATATTTAGGTTAAATATATAAATGAGTATTGGAAAACAACCAATTTTAAGAAAAACACATGTATTTTACCTGGATCTTTATGAAGACTATATTTCTAGACATATTTCTAATTATAGTTTTAAAACAAAATCTCTAGATAAAAGTTTTACTTTTCAAGATTATTAAGCACATTAAGCAGAAATGCAGAGAAGACAGAGCACAGAAGTCATGGATTCCAGCAGTTCACTGAAATCATAAATAGAAACCCTTCCAGTAACAACATCCCCAGTACTTGTATTCAGTGTCCATCTGCCATTTTCAGTTTGCCTATCTTGGTTTCATTACTGTTTACTGAGTACATTTTCAATTACGTGCTTTTATAACATACAACTTATAACATATAACTTATAGTACTGCAGTTATAGTGCAAAATTAACCACTCTTTTACATCTGTTCAATTCCTAATTTATAAAGAAAAAAATCTAATTGTATACTGCTTACTTTTTAAACATTTCAGAGGAAAAAAATGAAGGTTTAATGGTACTTGTATAGCCCAGGCTGCACTTTTGCTTATTTTATGTCATTAAATTTCTTAAATTATCTCTCCTAACAACATTTGGAGAGACTTTTCTGGCTGGACTGCCTGAGTGCTCTGCTGCATGTGCCGTATCATGCTTATCATGGCAGAAAGCCCAATTCCTTTTTAGAGCACATCAAATCTGTGCATCTTCTCTTCTGTATTTTATTAGAAATGAGATGTTAAATGGAATTTACTTTGTTCTTTGTAGGAAAGTATAATGATCTTGGATCAATTCTGACATCTTTCCAACAACTAAAGGAAGCATGCCCTTTCCACATATTAATCTCTTTATTAAATCTTTATTAAATCTTTCACAAATAAACTATATATTTGTCTAGATAATTTCAAGTTTCATGATCAGTTTTGAGACATAATGTTGTTCCAGAAACAACAAACCTAGGTATCAGACACAGTTTTACCACTATTTCATTTTGTTTTTTATTCATTCTCTCTTCCTAAGTCCTTTATGGCTTTTTGAACTTGTGAAACCCTAATCAGCTCCTGGACATGAACACTTACTCAGTGAAGGATTTTTAAGATTACAGTTACTTTTCTCATAATTTTCATATTACAATCAACATTCCAATGTTCATTGGTTATATACTGAGTAAAACTTCTTGCACTATTATACCTTATGACTTTCACCAAGACTGACCGCTCCTACCAATTCAGCCATTGGTATTTGGCGTAAGATTTGCTAGAAAATAGCAAAACTGGCCTGCTTTTGACCTGTCCTGAACTTTCTGGGAATGAGAACTTCCTCGGAATGAGAACTTCCTCTCACATAGTTCTTAAGACCACTATTGATATCAACTATGAGTTAGGATTACACAGTTCAATGGCAAGGTCAAATGAAACTGGCAACAGGACTAGTTCTGCTATATTTCCTTAGTAATAATCCCTCCTTTACCATTCTTATACCCTTTAGCAAATTATTTCCAACAAAAGGCACTAAAAACAAGCAATAGTTACTTGGATGGATAGGTAGCAGGTTTAGACACAGAAGAGTGGAAAAATCAAAGCAAGCCCAGTGCATTACCTCAAACGTCTGAAACAAGATTATCCTTTTGACTCACATGTATTCAGGAGTCCAGTTTACGGCACAACCTGTGGCTTCACGCGCAGCCCCACCAGCTCAGCCGTGAGTCTCTACGACTCACAAATGGCCACAAAGCAAGAGGAATGTGTGTGAATATATAAGAATCGTAATAATCTCTACCTGAGTAGACCTCAGAACATTCTCTCTCCTTTCCTCACAAAATTACAGACATCTGAAACTGATGCTAGACTAACTCAACATACATGCCCAAGACAATTTCAAAACCAAGAACGCTGTGAGCAAGGGTCAGTGCAAAGAATTATAAAAAATAAAGGAAGTTTGTTGGGTTTATTTCCCTCACCCTTTTTTATGTCTATCTGCCATTTGTTCACACCCATAATTTAAACACCTACACTTACAGATTTTTAAAAAAATTAAAATACTTAGCAGAACAAAAGTACTATTGTTTGCCAGAAGGGGAATATGAAGATATTAATACGTATATATTTTTACTGTGCAAAAATATATTGTGGCAATGTGAAGAGAAGTGTATAATTATCAGCTATGAATATCAGTAATAAAGCTTGCTGATATTAACTTCTTCCTATCACTGACTAAGCATATATATGCCATTGGTAGGGAAAGCAACCTATAAAATAAAACAACATATACATTACAACGAAATGCAATCTTCCTAAGTTGATTACATTGTTTCAATAAAACACAAGGCAGTCTTGCATATATTTAAGTAGTATAAACATTTTCAGTATAAATATTTTCAAAATATTATTACTTTAAAAGCAAGTCTAGGTGAACATAAAGATATATTTGGCTTTACTCATAAGCAGTAGACAAGTGTATGTACACATATACCCATTCTACATGAAGTTCTAGAACTGTATTCAAAAGAGCAATATTGGTATTTTTATTGGCGAGTTTGAGTGGAATAAAATAAAACAATACGAAAGCAGACTTTTCCATTAGCAACCTATGCTAAAATACACAAAAACCTCAGAACAGTAGAGAAGTGGGGAAGAAAAAAAATAAAAAGTTGCTTTAGGTCTTTGTGAGGCCAGTCTTCAATAGCACAAGGAAAAAACAAAAAGAGAAGGAAAATTTGATATCCATGTCATCACTTCTTAAACTAAAAAAAAGTAACCAAAAACCCCACCACTCCTGCCCAAAACAGATTCAGGTTAAAGACAAGGAAATGCTGGATGCCAGAAGCAAATTAAGAAGTATGATCATACCTACAGGATCACTGGAAAAAGCACTTATTTAAGGAATATGAACCACTTAATGATCATATTCCATACCGAAAAAAATACTAAAGAGGATTTTCTTAAATAAGCAGAGTTTTAAATGGCAACAGGGGCTGTGTCCTTTAAAAGGATTAGCTTGAGTGGCCTAATTTTAAATACAAATAGATGTGCAAACACATCTATCTGCTCATTCTGTTTTTTACGAACATTTACAGAAAGGGGTCTGAGGATCACTGAGATTTTGGGAAATGCAGGTACACTTCAGTTTTTTCTGATGAAAGTGTTGCAAAGAAGCTCTAACAGGGTAGCACCATTTCTAGGACTGAGATGACAACATTTGTTCTATTTGCATGACCTTTGTGTTCAGCTGCTGACTGCAAACACAGATATGATCCATTCACCTTCACTTTTCTCAGGTCATGTGGCAAACTTACTGCTTTGCTTACAAAAAGCTTAGGAACACTTACAGCTGAACAAAATCAGGTGGCATGTACTTAAGTTAATGAAAATCAAAGTGGAAACATAAAGGTCCATTCTATATCTATTACAACACTAAGTTGCATATGATCTTCAAACACTGATGGATAGGTAGCCATAAACAATCGTTAATTAAATAAAACATCGTTAATTTAAATGTAAACAGGAAGTCTTAAATTTTGCTTAGTTTTCATATGACCTGATACAGTCTTTACAACAGTTAAAAAGCAGTAACCCAGTAACTTCAGTTTCCTATTACACAAATATATGCACTGTCATTAAGCACTGAAAATCAAGATAAAAAAAGTTTCCCCACAGATGCTAAATAGATGCTATTTCTGCCTCTGAAGTGTTGCACATTTGTATTCAATATCTCAAGCTCTACTGAAATATTACGACATAATCAATGCATACTTTATGTATCTTTCTACAGTATGGTATCGATTAAAAGTAGTTTTAATAAAGCCTACTCTTGAAGTTCTTCTGGTCCATATGTTATCTCCAAATACTCATACTTGAAGATGTACCACACTGATACTTTAAAAGAATTCATAATTTTTGTTAGCTGGGGATTTACAAAGTTTGTTTCCACTCTGATTTAGACTAAAACCCAACTATTACTGTTACCTAGTGTAACAATAAATTTAAAATAAATATTTTGAAGGGATGTGATTTCTCTCCTCAATATTATACTTTGATTCCATTTCACGACCTGTCAGTAGCACATGTGCACAGCGTATGATCTAACACAGCTGAAATATTTTATTTAATTATTTAAAAATAGAACAAAGGCAGCTGTTAGTTACTACTGATCAAAATATTTTTTTAGATGAGAATGCCTCTGTTTGTGTTGTAATGCAATCGTTTGACACGGATAAACAGATTGCAACAGTGACATATTACACCATAGACAGAAAACACTTTGATGTAGGAAAGAAATGTTCTAGTCAGTAATAAGTACCATCTACTTAGTTATTCTGATAACTCAGTTCTGCCCTACAGCTTCAGGTCGAAGCAGTATGTAAATAAAAAAGTTTATAAAATACTGCAAGTATATTCTTTCCTCATTAAAGCAAAACTGTCCCTCGTATTTTTGCAGCGTATAATATATTTTATTTGCAACTTGGAAAATAAGTAGGACCATTCAGGAAAAAACATCTCAGGAGATACTGAACATTTCTGTCATGTAGGCCTTGTTATGACTGACACAGGGAACAACCAGATATCCTAGGTCATATACAGTAATTCATCATTAATTAGAAGCAGCTTAAGAATTCCTTTACTGAACTTTTTTCCTTTTTTTTCCCCATCTTTTGAAAGAAGAAAAGTATTTATTAGTATTGACTGAAAGGAAAGAAAAATGTTGAAGATAGTCTTGATGGTAGAGAAAGCAGGAAGGGAAGTCTGACTAACTGTCTTGGAACAAAAGAAACTGAGACTTCCTTTTCAATTCATTTACATTCCTTAAATCTCCAAGCATGAAAATGACAAATTATTTGTAAAGTTACACAGATCCCAGACTGTGATGACAGAAAGACCAGAACCTACAGCAGGGTTCCCCTATCTGGCAGGAAAAGCTGAGAAAAAGAAATCAGTTTTAGACAGAAACTAAACAAGAGCTGTCACTGAGCACTTTCGCCCAAGACTGGGCTCAAGACAAAATGCAACATCGATGGATATGCTGGTAATTTACTAAAGTCCAGAAACCTCAGAGCCAGATATCAAATCTCTCTTACAGCAAGAAACACAAAAAAAAGAACCAAATGACCCTGGCTCTCCTGGCTAAAGAGCACCCAGCCAGCCTGCCCATCAAACTGGGTTAGCACTCACTCAATGGAAGTAATTCAATACTGCAAGAGTGAGGATCAGTTAGTTTCTGCTGCACTGTGTCAGACTTTCTCTGTTCCACAATTGAAAGCAACACCCTCCAAAAAAAGTCACTTAATCACATGCCCTCTCAATGGATCATGTTTTTAAAAAAGTGACCTGCCTTGGTGATCTTGAAATAAACTATTTCCATGGCCTGCAGGACAAAGTCTGACCATACCTCAGATTCAGAGAAGGATATGAAGCTTCAAGTACTATAAACAAGAGGACAGACTCTTCCTTTCTCACCCCAAGCTTCTCCCCTACATCCTCTGAACAATGCGAAGCATGAGGAACACAGACCCCAAAATGAGAGGAAAAATATCCCAGAACCATTTCAATTTGGTCTTCTCATGAGAATCTTTTTAGGCTAATCCTCCCATTCACATTCTAATCTAGAACTCTTGTTCTATATCCAAGAGAATTAATTTTTTGTTTCAAGTATCTGCTGGGATGTGAGGAGGCACATAGGCCAAGAGGGGCTATGTTCCAAGCAAAGTTTCGAACTTCAGATAAACCACATGCAATATTTTACTAATGAATACATATACAGACAGTACTTCTAAAAATAAGTATTTGATGAAGACTGTTGGCAGCAGCAGGTTGAAATGATCCTGAAATAGCTCCACTGGCTTTGTAACATGCATTGGTGGCCCTGAGACATGTACAGTTTTTCTAGAATCAAATCTTTCTGTAGTTTCAAAATCAGAGGACTTTGGTACTCATTTTTTCACCCCTTCCATTTAAAAATTTGGATAGTAAATGTATGGCAAATTGACCTGTAAGTGCTGCAAGAAAAAAAAAAAACCTTTTAGGAAAAAAAAGGCAGATTTACCAAAAGCTGAACAACTAAAAAAAGTCATTTGAAATCCATCTCATTATTTTTCTTGTTTATTTTAAATCAAGATTTTTGTGGCTGTTTTATTTTCTACCTAGAGAAGAAATACCTGCAGAAGTCTAAGAGAGGAAAATCACAGATGCAAGAGGAAGGAAAAATTTAAAAGGAAAAAACACCCTGTTTAGTATGAAAGACAGAGGTGGTAAAATGAAGAGGAATTAGGTCTGAGATTTCATTAAGTCAATAATATTCCAGAAAGAGTGGCTGAAATTTTGCACAAGAGACATTCACACAGGAGCGTCTATGAGGAACTGAAAAAACCAAGTTGAAGCACATAACCAATATATTCAAAAATCTCCAAGATGAAAATAAATGAAGATGCGAGAATTACTTAAGAACCAAGCAAAAGCAAGCATAACTGATCACTTTCTCAAGGTCATAACAGACTAAAATGTCCTGCTATGTTAAGGGGGAGAGACAGAGTAGGATAAGTAAGAAAAAAATCGAGTGAATTTAGGAGACAACATTAGGTGAAATGCAAGGAAGGTGCAGAGAATGACAGCAGCTCTGAACCTTCTGCATCTTTGGTAGAGAAAAAGCAAGAAGCTGGATGTACAGGAGAAGAGTCACGACCGATTTTCACAGAAAAGGCAGCAGCAAAAATGCAACAAGAAAGTGACTTGAGGAATGGATCAATGTTTGCAGAAAAACGGTTTTTATGAAAAGGATTCAATGAAAATAGTAACATATATTTGTTTAACACAGAGGAAGGCGACACTTCTTGCAAGGGAGAATGAAACAGCCACTCCTATGAGAATTGCCAGTCAGGCTGCACAGTGTGAAAACAGGAGTACAGGAAAGTGCACACCAGGTCAGGCCAAGGCTGGAGACTACCAAAATAAGCTCTTCGTGGAGGAGGGAAACAAAGCAAGACAGGGAATTAACTATATCACTGGAAAAGCAAACAAACAAACAGAAAGGCAGCTGTGCAGAGACACAGAGAGATAACTAATATCTCCAACAGTTACTGGACTGGAAGCGAGCTAATTAACACAGCAGGAAGGCCAAAGCAGGTGAGCAGCAGTGAATGAGAAAGTTAAATAGTTAGAAAGAGCACATCCAGTATGTAACAGAAGCATTTGTTAAGAGAAAATGTAAAGCTACTGGCAAATGGAAAAGTTCAACTTTACAACTAATATCCAACTTCAACAATTAATATCCAATCCAATAAAACTTCTAATACTATCTTTTGCATTTTTTCCTTACAGATTCACATGGAAATTCAGTCTGTAAAAAATTAGTCTCTATTTGTATATTTATATAAATACTGACTATAAAAATTGGAGGTTTTAGCTAGATTATATTTATTGTAATAAGATACTATAAATATTTAACTCGATTTACTAGCAATTTAGATTTTATTTTATATTTTAATGCCAGCCATATGTAAGGTACAGCCAGCAAAAATCTCAATTTTGTTGAGCTTGTTTTTTTAAGTTCCAGTTTAACCCTTATTTTGGAGGTCTACGATCAGAACAGACATGAGACAATACTTCTTGTCATTTTAGACAGATGAATAATGATTAAAGACCCTTGAAGGCTATAGCACAGCAAATTTCAAGATAACAGTGGAAAGCACAGGATAGAAGAGAGTACATAAGCCAGTTCACTACAGTTGTACAAAAACTCTGTATCCAGAAAGATGGCAGAAGAGGCACACAACCTTAGAACTAGAAAAAGTATTTTCCATGTGTAATATATATATGTATATGGGAGGGGAGTAAATGAGGCAATTGTGACATCAAAAAGCCTGTATATAAGCATTTGTGTAGGAAGTGCTATACACAACTGAATTTCTTCTCTATGTCCTGATTTCTTAGTGTTTGGGAACCATTTCTTGTTCAATACTTCCCTGGTATATGGTTTACTACTGTCTTCAGTCTTAAAAGTCACCAAGAATGCACATCAGCAAGAATGTGGACCTATTTTTAAACATAACTAATGAAAGATTAAGACAGAGGAATGTGCAGGTTGATCAGGAATATTTATTCAATGAAATGCTGCCACGCCCTTCACTATTCATTACCAGCTAGATAATTAGAAAGGGTTTCATCTCCAATGCTACACCTGGTAGAACAAAGACACTTAAACAGCATAAACAGTCAAAACTTTCCAGCACTTAATAACATATAATATCTTTTGGCTCCCCCTACCAATTTGAAATCCAAATTAAGATAAATTTTTTTAAAAGAAACCTGAACAACTGTAGGGAGTAACCCTGATACAGCGGTTGTTTTAGAAGCCTGTATAATAGCTGATAATCCATTCAAGTGTAGTATAAACTTTGAACAAGATGTTGAACATAACAATTGCACTCCGGTTGCACTACACATCTTTTGAAGTGACTGCAGCAAGAGACCCAGTTGTGCAATTTGCTGACACACAAACCCATGTTTCAGATATGCCAGTTAGATACTATGATTGTACACTTATAATAAATGTATACACATTTCACCTTATCTTCCTAAAGCAGAGAAGATTATCTTAAGATGGGAAAATAGAAGTTTTACATAACTGAAAACTCATTCATTAGCAAAAAGTTTAGAGCAATACTGAAAAGCTGATTTTTGTTTAAACACCAAGCAAGCATGGACATATGAATATTCCTAACCTGTAAAATGATTCCTCCACATTATATCAGCGAAACTCATTGGTGGGCCACTGGGAGGGTAGTGTTTACCTTTCAGAGGCTCATGATCAGTCCTTATCATATCCATTAAGGAATTTTCCAAAGAGTGCAAGTTAAAAGTGTCATAGGGCCTATTCCGGTCCTAGAAGAAAAAAAAAAAAAAGAAGAAGGAAAGAACAAGTGTTACTGAAAAAATCATTTTCTAGCACAGGCTCATTTCTTGTTATATAAACTCCAGCATACAATTTAAATTTCTTCTTGATAGAACTCTTCATAATTAAAAAAAAAAAGATAAATATAAGCCCACAGTTGTTAAAATCATATCCTTCATTTTGCACCTGCTGCTTTCCCCAGTATTTCCCTCAGCTATGCAGAGACGCTTTTAATATTCCTAAAAATATGCATACAAACAAAAGCTAATTGTAAATATTACCACTTAAATAAGGACTTAGAAATAAAGCAATATCAATGTTTACATTGGAGAAGTGAAATTGTTTCAGAGATATTTGGTTTACAGCTTCATCATCTGCCTTGTGCCACTGTGCTACCTTAATATCAGAGCAGAAGCAATGCTCAAGATGCCAGCAGGCATATTTGTTCCAGAAAGTACCAAACAATTCTTTAAATGTCTAATGTTAATCTCATAGGTTTAAGGAAAATACACGAGGTGCAAGAAAAAAAAAACAACACAGGCGAGCTAGAATATGCAACACTTCCACAGCAGGGCACTCAAAAACCAAACAAGGATTGTATTGTTTGAATCTCCTATTTTTAATTTGCTGTAGTTCTGCTACTGTTTTTGAAAGTAAAAGGGAAAAAGAAAAGAAAAAAACCACAATCAATCTTTAGCAGGCCTACTAGAACAACCAGTTTCAAATTTCAAGAACAATTCCATGGAGAAAATAATCTACCAATGTCCATGTATCTAGCGTACTGTACACAACATGACAGAATCGTCATTGTAGTCAGCCTCTTCCTAAAAAAACATTATTTTTCTTATTCTCATCACTATAGTTAAAAAAAAAAAAGGGTGTTTCTTTATTACATTATGCTACAATTAATAATGAGCAGTATATAACATTCCACTGTGCAAACTGAAACCTTCACTATAATATGCCCCCATAATTCCTGGAACAATGTTTTTCACGTGCTGGCTACTGGAAGATATTCTTGCTTGAAAGAATACAGTTTAAAATCCTCAGAGAAGAAGCAGAAATACGCACAGAAAAGGTAATAAAAGTTTTGTCTTAAGTATTATTTCTCTTGAACCACCTTGTTCTTAGGTTGTCTTTAAATAAAACAAAGGGAGAGAAGGAGTTCACTGGTATAAATTAAGCTTGCTTATCAAGAAAAATCTCATGTTCCCACAGGGCCTACTCTAAACTGAAGATCCAAATTCTTTCTCCAACATGCTAATGTTGTATTTTCTGTAAGTGTAATAGTATTGTTTTCTTCACACGTTTATTTCATCTATTGAGCATTTTCTGGCAGTCGAACTTGATGTTCAAATAATAATACTTGATCGTACTAAGCTCTAAAGTTCAAATAAGCTCACTGATTTTAAGTTTCATTGTTGATGATTTTCTGGTCTTCTACCTGCTTAAAATGTCAACATTTGTATACTGTATTTAAAAAAATGCCTGTTCACCTATCCAAGTGGATAAATACATTGGATTATAAAATAAAATGTATGCCTAGGAAATCTTAAGTAGATCCTGGGGGAAAAATAACCACAAACCAAACAAAAACCCCAAAACAGGTTTTTTTGAGGTGGTTTTTTTTTCCTAAAAAAAACTTTATTGTTGTTTAAACAACCTAATTCTTAGTAAAATATAGTAGGAGAAAGAGTTTGTTTTATTTTATATTCACTTTCTTAACAAAAATGCAAGGCTATATTACAAAGAAAATGTGTAACTTGGATGTAAAAAAATTCCACTCGTGATATACTAGTAAATTTATTAAATAGAATCTATATCATTCTCTCAAAGCATGCATTTTTGTGTCTTTTTCTATTTGCTTTTTTTAAGTACAAGTACTGTTTATATGTAAGGAGGTCAGATGTTTCAACACCCAAATATGACATCTTTTTAAAGAGAAAATATCAAAGCAAACATACATCTTATATCCAAAGTAGGGGTGGAGAAGTGTTTTTCAGTCAGATCAGTCCCCTGATCAGGCTTATTACACAGCTGTAGCAGAGCTGAGCTGGCAAAACCAAGACTGGAGAGCAAAAGGGCAGGACTGCTGCTTTTGCCACAGTAATAATTTATTCCAGCTTTAAACATTCCTGAGATTACAGTCTTAGAGGATGGAAGATGTGAGTTCAGAAGAGGACATAGCCCACAAACTGAATTTAATTGTCCTTTATTAACATATGTTATATTTTAACTAAGGAAGATCAATTTAATCAAAACCCTTTACCTAGGCAATTATAACACTTCCCATTATAGTACTTGAGCAAGATAAATCTCATAAAGGAAATTTTAGACACAACAGATTTTATGAGTATGTTGCAGCATGTGCATAAGTATAATGCATGCTGACTACAGGTTTTGTAGTGTGGGTGATAAACAAGTCAGGGCTAACATTCTAGCTCCTAAATAAAAGGGTTACTACCATTTTTCGTAGTAGCTTTCATTTCATTAGTAATTCATTTGTACTCAGCAGATTTGAAGATTGTTTCCTAAATTCAGCAATTTCTCACAAGAAAATTGGTGCTTCTGTACACACACACACGATTATGTTTCCTCATTTCTCAGCATGAACAGGTTCTCCTGGTTTTGTGAACTGATACTGTTCTATCTCCCGGGTTAGCCTTTTGCATTGTTTCTACCGGCCACAAACCTACTGCCAAACAATCTGAACAACAGAAACAATTCATAAAGGCCCTTAGCAGGGCATGAGAATTTTGCAAGGAAGTTCTGGGTCTAGGATTGTGAATGAAAATCAAAATATATATAAAACACACAACAACAAATCATAGTAAATAACTTGAAAAGAACTTTGAAAAAATAGCAAGTCTGAAAAATCTGCTGGGATATCTTCCTAGAGAATACAAAGTTCCTAAGACCTACTTAGATAAACTAAGTTATGGATAAAAGAGAAATCTCCAGCTACAAGGCACTGCCTTTGGGTACACAGTAATCATTAAGTCAGTGAAAGATTAAGTCCAGCCTGACTGTGTTGGATTGTACTTTTGCTGTGTACAAACAGCTACTTGCTAGCTACTAGTGGATACAGCAGGATATTTTGATTCTTACAATACTCCAATCTTGAAAAAAAGAAAAAGTTCAGCAACAACAGCTCTTACAGAAGAAATGGGTCCCAAAGCTTTAAATTCCAGCCCTTGGCTGTTATCTATACATTCATTCATGACACAGACTTCCTCATAGTGTACATATTATGCACAGTGAAAAATTACAAATGCGTACGCAGGATCAGATTTTTGAAGGATCACAAAGTGAAATGGATCTTCAGTTGGAGTTGGGTCTCAACCTTCTATCTCTAAATATCTTATTTGTAAGTCTGATTAAAAATGTCACAAAATGCAGTGTCTATAATCTGTTAATTAAAAAAACTAAACCCAGAGATTAACTGCCAAAAGTAACTGGAGTCAGGATACTAAACTAAAATGATGCATAAAACCAAAAATATGCATTTTACCTGAACTTTATGCACTTTTGTGCACATGTATTATGCTAGTCTTTAATTACTCAACCATAATAATTATTCAGAGGTCTCCAGTCTCCATCCAATACACATAATGAATTCCAGGAATGAATCAGAACATTGCTTTGAAGAGGGCTGTTTATCTGCAGGACAGATGCCTGTGTTGCTTATTCCAGAAGGTGGCTGAGTTTTAATCAGTGCATCAGCAAATTCCAGGAGGGGAAAAGACATTCTGAAAGTTATCTTAATTATGAAACAAAGATTACTTAGTAGTACCTGAAGTATGTAATTGAGAAATATGTGTAACATTTGAAATAAAAAGAATTTTTTTCCCATCTGTTGTACCCTGTAATGTAGTAGGCTTTGTTCTGCCCACTTCAGACTCACAGCATGGGCATGTAAGGGCAGGGCATACCACTACTTCAGTTCCCTCCCAATAGATACACAAACCATGTCTTTACTGGTGAGAGAGAAAGATAAAGAATGAGGAAAAAATATTATGGATGACAGTGCCAAGACCAGGTCTATAGCTACAGCCATTACAGGTGCTAAGTGCATCTTAATACAGCCTGACTTCCTCACTAAGTCTTTCAGCTTGAACAGGTAGGCCAAAGTAATTGGAACTAGTGAACTAAAAAAGGAAATTACTGACATATCCTATGGCAGAGATATGGAGAACATGCATCTTGTTCCAAAAACTGAAGCCATACCACTTTCTTCTCTCTCTGCAGAGGATTATGGCAGCAGAGACACTTGACCATTAATTACTGAAGTACAGTGAAAAGGGGAAAAGTTTTACCCTGAGAACACATGTCAGAGATCTAACACACGTTGCCTGAGCCTGGCTATCATCCATACTCAAAATGCTGAACCATGTAAGACGCCTCAGGTACCTGAACCCTGCCAAAGATACATTTCCCTGTGTCTACGTATTTCAGTTCATCTGCTAACTGACTTCCTATTAAGCTTCCAAGCTTCCTATATTCTGGACAGTATTTTAGTTTCAGTAATTCATTTCAGTGTTCTACATTTTCATGCTGCCCTAGATTTTTAAGCTTTTTGCACCAGTATGTGGCACAATGCAGCCCAACTCTGCTGAGCAATAAGATGGCTTCCACTTACTGAAATATTCAATGTTCCCAGAACACCAAAACTCCAGTTAGGGTCACAGAAGTCTCAGCACTTTTGCTTACTAGATTCTTACTAGACATTATACGTGGTATTTTGATCAGAAGAAAGATGAGATCCTAGGGAACAGCTAAAACAACTCTGCTATCAAGGCAAACTCCTTCACTGTGGTCACTGCTGTGTTTCATTCTGTGCCTGACACAAACCTGGATTTGGTTACACAGGATTGCTAAGCATTGCCAACTAAAGCTGAAGTCAATGGGAGCACAGCTTTGAATAAATACAGGGTAAAATGCCAGCGCTGTTTTAAACTGGACTCACTCACTCTGTTCTAGCACCTGCAGCAGGGGTTATTACCAAGAACACAAGGAAAACAAGTTTGTCTCGCTCCAGTATCCCAATCCAACACAGCAAAAACAACGGCAAAAAAGTATTATGGAAGTTTGGCTTGGGACATGCTCAATATGCCATGATGGTGCACATGAATGATCACATACTGCATGCTCTAAATGCTCTCTGAGCAGCCTTTAGCTCCTAGCAGCTTCTGCTGTGATGCAATGCCACTTGCATTCTCAATAAAGTCTAAAAAAAAAAAATCTTTCAAAATATAAGAAATCTGAAGAATATGGTCATGTGGTAAAAGTAAAATTATCACTTTGCAAAAGAATCAAAAAACTGTAAATAGCAAGTGTTACTTCCTTTGCAGCTTGGTGCTGGAATGCTGCCAAGAACAACATGACTGACAACACAGATGCACAGAGAACTAGAAAAAACAGAAATTTCAGTAATTTTTTCCGTATATTTGATTTCATAAAAATATGAAATAAACCAAAACAAGACAACATAAAACGTAGGTAGGATGGAACAATAAGGTAAATTTGTCTATGCCCACAACGGAGAACTGTATAACATAGCTACTAGTACTAATTCTTAATGGTATTTTATTTTAATTCCACTCTCTTTTTTGATCTTTCCAGTGAATTTTGAATAGTATTAAAGTAAGCTGGATTTACTGTGTTCCCTTACTGGAACAAAAAGGAGAATGTTTTCTTATGTTATTGCTGCTCTTGGAATGTCCACAGAAGACACACATCAACTTCTCGTACATTTGACTTCTCTCATTACCAACTGTAGCACATTTTATTTTCATAGGTGTTCGGAAGTTCACTGGGCAAAAGGTGAATTTTCTTAGGCTTGTTTAAAAGGTTCTAAGAAAAATAAGGAAGTTTAATATAAACATAAAGCAATGTCTAACTGTATATAGATTATAAAAACATTTCCACATAATTTGAAAAATAACATTTCAAAATTCTAGTTAACAATATTTAGTCACCTTGTCTGTTTTATATAAACATTTATAGTTAACATGCAAGAACTCAAATTCAATCCAAAAGCCTTGAAAACTGGACCTACTCAAGCAATTTTTCCACACAGAAAGGTAACGTTGTATTAACCTCTTATAAATTCTGAGTTCTAAAATGTTACAATGAAACTAAAATCTTCCAGTGAAATGTTTGCAGTTTTTATTTTCAGATTAACTAGAAAACACAGAAATAGAGATTCAACCAACATTATACAGAATTACAAAAACCAATATAAATTACATTATTCAGTTTAAATGTTCTTTTACTTTGCAGTTAAGATCCCCTTTTTGTACACACTTAATACCTGCTTAAAATATATATAAAAAATTCAGTCTTTATAGCTATATGACTCAGCATCATAATCACTTAAACACTGTATCCTGCCAAGTTATTGAATATTCAATATATGCTTGCAAAGTGTGGGGAAGAAAGTAATTGAAATTACTCTGCATATTGCTAAATAAAGGTGGTAACTGCAGAACAAACTGAGAGGAATACACTAACTGATTTAGGCAATTCATGTTTTGGAGTTGCAAGGAACAAACCATAATATGGCCCTACTGGATACAAACTAAACATGCACATATATCTATATATATTCTATATTAATTTCTTTCACTAGAGCCTTACTAAGCAATGGCCTACCTACTGTGTTCTTTGAAGCACTCTTATTTATTCTTCCAATACCGACTTTTATAATATGTCAAGCATATACTTATATGTCACTAATGTTATTCCTCCACCTCAGATTCAACAGTAAAACACCTACTCCAATGCTTACATCACCTAACATAATGTTCCAATGGGGAACGCCAATTTTTACCAGGAAACAGAAATACAATAATTTTGCCATGAAAACAATTGAACAACGTGCTTTAAAAACCCAAACAAATAAAAACCTCCACAACAACAAAAAAAATCAGAAGAACTACAAAACATCTATTATTCTTACACTCATTACACTACTGCAGGGTATGATCTGCAGACAGTACAACTGACTGAGCACTCACTGACAGGATTTATGTTTAGTCATATTTTGTTCAATGTGATGCTTTAGATAAAAATCTGCTCATCAGTCCTGCTGCTGAATGCATCTCAAAAAGCTGATGTATCCACTTTCTATTATAGTTACTAATTCCAGTAACAAATGGTTCTAACACTTGTAAAATATAGGATTAGAGTAGTTACACCCAAGATGACCATCAATTCACAAAAACAAGCAAGTGGAAAAAAAAAGTTGTCAGCAGCAGAATTTATAAGGCCATTCATTATACCCTAGAGCTATTAAAATGACATAATTTAACTGGTTCATTGGCCTCCTGTGCAAGAGTTCAGCACTGATAAGTCACCTTCGGGCTTCTACCACTCTGTTCACTAGAATGTGTCCCCATAGTCTGTGCCCCAAAACAAGAAAAAAGTAACATTGACCTAAGAATTCCTTGCCAGGTAAATCAGCACACGTTAAGTGCAAACCTCAAATCACAAGATGACAGCAAAGGTGCAAAGGAGAAGGAAGTACTGGAAGTGCTACAGTGTGAAATGATCTGAATGACCACACTTGGCAGTCTCAGCCACATAATGTAAAAGACAGCAGAGACATTGTATAAGGAAGCTATTGTCTCAAAAAGATTTACAGTCTGTCTCATGGCATGAGAGCATAATGAGACAAAATAGGAGATAGAAAAGAATACAAGTAATCACTGTCAAACAGATGTCTGAGCACCACTGCCCAGTAGCATCACTGACTATGGCCACCACAGCAAAGGAGACTCAAGGATTTCTCTGAAACAGAAAGAGTGGTTTTATCTACAGTTACTGATCATCAGTTACACAGGATATATTCGTAAGGTAAAAAAAAAAAAAAAAGTCACTGAAATGTTTAAGCCTGATGACAAATAAAAATATTGTCTCTCATCCAAACTCATTATGTTTCTGAGAAAAATGTGACTAAAATAATATCTAAATGGCACATTTCAAGTCAGGCTCCTGTTCCACTTCTGTTGTGCTCAGAAAATAGCACCTCCTGAACAAAAATCTTGTAGGTGCCAGAACTCCAGACAGCAATTTCAACAAAAGAGAGGTAACACATTTAATTTTTTCACACAGGACAAGATCTTCCTATAGGTTTGGAGAACTACCCTTAGAGAGGACAGTCATTTTCCATTTCAATGCAAAGACAGGTCTTCACTTCTACATGAAAACAAAAAAAAATGTTAAGAATAGTGGGGGTAATTGTTCAGTAAGGGCTGAGGGGAACCTGCTGTCATCTACCAATACTTATGCAAAGGCCTAAACCAGGCCAGAAATCCTCACAATGTTCCAGTTCCCAGAAAAGACAAGGTGACCTTTCCAGCATGATGCCACTTTACATTCAGCAGGATTTAAAGAAAATGTTTAATCATTTAGTTGCAATATACTTTTAATTACTAAAATTACTCATGCAAGTTTATCCAAGTCCTAACTTTATATTATTACAGCATGATTAATATGCGTGACAAATTGTGACACACAAAAATCCATTCAGTCATTTTCTTCCTAAGGAGGATTGAGAAGAGTCAGGCAGCAAACGTTCTTCATCCTAGGACTTTATCAAGGACATAATCTATCACAGAATCCCAAGCTGTCTCAGCCACCTTCTTGTAGGAGAAACAGAACTACAAGCTTTCTCAAGCTGTACACCTATTTCTAAATATATGTTGAGGGCTCCTGTGTAGCTACTGAGATACAAGACAAACCATTTGCTAGAGTGTCATTATGTTAGAAATTTTAATTTAAGAATATTTGCTATTAAGTACTTGATCATCTGCAAACTTACCAAAGGTTGCACTTATACAACTGAACAGGTAGGAAACAGCAGGCAGTAGCAATCCAAAGACCACTCATAGCACCAAGCCCCACTCAGAGGAAGGAAAAGCAGAAGTGGAGCAAAAAAAAAAAGCCAGTCCAAAATAATGTTTTCATTAGAAGCAACCCTTCGAACTCTTCAAATAAATTATACACAAGCAATTCCAGATTAAATTTTGTAAACAAAGGAACTTTTCCAGTTGCAAGTACTGAATCAGTGCACATATGAAAAAAATGCGTTTAATAACAAATTCAAAAGTAACGTATTAAATATATTACTTCATATGATAAATATATTAAAATAGTAACTGAATCACATTATGTATACTTGTATCTTTGATTGCCTAAGGAGCATAAAGGCATACAGTACATGAGGAAAAGAATAACTGTATCATATACAAGGGCCCTGAATACTTATGTTACAGTTCTTCAAAATAACAAGAATTGATACTTCTTCCTCTTAGATGAGAAGAAACCATGAGCAGTTTTGTGTTGTCAGGTGTTATGCATTCAAATTACTGCTGCTGCACATTTAGATTTAATTAAAATAATTCAGAAATCACTTACAAGAAATACAAGTATGAACAGGCAATTAACCAAAAGGAATCTTCTCTATTCAGAAATTGAAAAGGATATTCACAGGAGCAAGAAAATGCTTTCCTTTTACATTATAAGGGCTAAACTGATTAGCACATGGCAAGTTTAGTAAAGATTGCTCCAGACAGGAAAAACGTCTTGAGACAAAAGCCTGCCTGATTTGCAGCCGAATTCTGTTTTTCTGTACAAGGTAATGAAGACTGACAGGCACCTTAAGAAATTCTGCTAGAAAGAAAGAACCAGGATGTTCAGCCACTTACATACATTCAGGGAAACTGTAAGAAGGTCAGCATGAATACTTTGGACAACAAAATTCTAGAAAAAAAGTCAAGCAAGACTGATAAAAAAATTAAAACACATCAGAAGTCACGATAAAATAACAAAGCCTCCCTCATATTCACAAAGGGAAAATCAGGTAAATAAGGGGAAACAGAAATAACAGGCAAATAGTACGAGACAAAGCAATATCATCTATCCAATTCAATAATAGATGAGGTGCATGGGAACACCCATTGGTAAGGCAGTTAGTGGAACCACTAAAGTTAGTCCAGGTAAGGATGTCAGTACTATAAATATCTGACCAGCAAAAGGAAGAACTGCAACAACTGAAGTAGAATATGAAACTTAGATGACAAACACCGTTTCTAGTTTTTATGACTGAAATTCATGGATTTCTTAAGAAATACAATGCAGAAATAATATAGCATTACTGAAGCATACATTACTGAAGCAGTACCCTGGAGATATGATCTCCAGTTCTTGAAAGGTTATGATATGGCTGATGTAACAAGGGTTTCAGCGGAGCGTTTCATATGGTGCTACAGGCAAAGTAACCACGTAAACAGGGGGGAAAAAAAAGTAATTAGTGCAATTGAGGTAAGGAAAAAAATGGCAAAATGGGAAAGGACTGCTAGTGCTAAACAGAATCTGCTAAAGAAAAGTGAATAATAGAGTTTCTTAAGGGCAAATCATGAAAACAGTTTTATTACTAATGTTGGTTAATAAAGTAGAAACACAATAATAATATTTACAAGATATCATCAATACAAAGGAGATCAGATCATCATGCATAACGAACTGAAGAACTGCAGCAAAGCAGGCTGATATTTAATAGCACTAACCTACAAGCTCATGACCTCAAGGACTCAATTTTCTCTGTAAACTGGGACCTCATCAACCAGAAAGAATAACATGGAAAGGAGAAATACCAGTGTTTATTAATTAATTTGTGGACAACTATAAACTACAAATATAACTCTTAAGTGTGAAAGGGTAAACAAAATTGCAGGTTGTGTGAAAACTACACATCTAGTACAGCTGCCTTTTACATCTATGCACACATATATTCATTAAAAAAATCTATTTTCACTGTATTTTTTCTTTTAGATTAATTCCCCTTTCTCTGCATGTCCACAAGAGCCAAGGATTGAGCTATATTTTTGAAACATTCAGCAGTTCAAGTTTATATTCAAACAAGGCTACTATGCAAGCGAAATCACAAGAAAACTTTCCAGTTTCTCTAGAAAGTGAAGCCTTCCAAAAAAACTGTAAAATTTACTACAATCCATTTTCAAGTAGTTTTAAATGGCACACACCCCAACAGTTACTTCTCCCTTGCCTGACAAGAAAAAATTGTTATATAAGTAGTCTACTATTTCTACTTTATGAAACCATGTCAGCAGAGTGTGTTCCTCTTTAGACAAGGGAGGTAAGACTGTCTGCAGAAACTTGCATCAAAACATCACTTATAAAACCTGCTGACACCTATGGGTGATTTTTTTACTCAGAAGTCACAAGTACAGCTTCACTTATTAGCGGCCAAAGTAGCAGGAGGCACCAACCTGAGGACCTTTACCACTAGATGTTGAACCCAGTCCAAACTGCAACATTTTATTTACAGAAATTCTCATTCACAGAAGGTGAACAGGTGTAGCATCATCTTGGATTGCCATATTTGAAAATGTCACAGTTTCCCTTTCCTTCTGTATTATAGAAGTCCTACTTTTCCTCATCCCTGACTTTTATTTCCTCCAGTCTCTTGTGCCTTACTCTTCCTACTGCACAGTCAGCTGCTGCTTTGGCCATTGTGAGTTTTAAGAAAAGCCCTTTCAGTTACTGTGAGAGGTTTGCCTGTTTTCAATTTCTTTTTTTTTCAATTGTCGCAGGAAGAAACAATATGATCCTGGAAAGAATACATGAACAAGAGAATTATTTATTGAGATGAAATAATTAGGTCAGACTGTTATGGGCATCATGACTTAAAACTAAAAGGTATCTTTGTAAGTAGTTCAAAGAAAACTTCAAATGTACAAAATGTCCTAGATACATTTTACACACGTGGTTATTACAATCTTGATGCTTACTAAGGACATCAATAGATGATATTAAATTTGGTTATAAGCCATCTGTTAACTGGACCCTAACAATCAGTTAATAGATTCATCACTTAATTAACCCTTTACAAATGTACAATTACTGTAAAGGTCATGTAGTAAATGGGAGTAACACCAGCTACATGTTAATGCATTAATGCTCTTAACACATCTCTTTCACAAAGCAAAATACCTCAAGCAGAATGAAGCAGCAACTTCTAACAAGGAATTACAAATTTTCATTTAATCAAAAAAAATATTTAACCATTAAAGTGTTCTAAAACAAAATTATTTTTGCAATTCCCTAGTAAGTCTTATTTGCAAAAAAGGGCCCTTACCACTCTGAGAACAAAACCAAGAGAGCTTTGGTGGGTGATTTTCTTTGTTTTGAAGAGCCATTCTTACAGAGAGAAGTATGATGGTTTGGACTTGGCCCTCTGCCAAATGTCCAACCTACAGACTTGGGTCCCCCCACCCCTCCTTTCCCACCCTCTCCAGGGGAAAGGAGAAAAGGGAAAAAAACCCCAAAGTGTATCAAAATATATATACATATATTTACATATATATCACAGTATATACAATTAATGCAATATATACACAGTTAAGGGGGACTACCCACCCCCAGAGGGATAGGGTAAGGGAAAGGGTAAAAAGGGGCAAAAGGAGGGAAATCCAAACAGATACACACTCTAAACCCACAAAGAAGTATTGAGAAAGATCTCACTACTTTCCTTGAGATAGCCGAATAGCGCCAACGTCCGATGGTAACCTCCGACTCCCAAGGCCCACAAGGCCTCACCAGGCCTCACTCCTCCGCACAGTAGAACCGACAGCAGAGAATCTGCTCCTTCGGGTCCACTGTGACGAGAAAGGGAGGAAGGCTTCTCGCTCTATCTTATTTATACCCCGAGTTACGTCAAAATCGTATGGAATACTGGGAGCATGGTCACTTCCCTGGTAACAAGCTGGTTACCAGGAAGAGGACCTGGACCAAACCATCACAAGAAGATATTTATTCAGAAACATAATACACCACAGATGACATACATATCTATGTATATATGCCTATATATGACTTTCTAAAGTTGCCTGACATTTCTCATTAAAATATCAGGTTTAACTTGCTTATAGTGTTGCAAAAAATAACTTTTTAGGATGAACTTTTGTAAGACGAGCACGTTAGCAAAAATTCTTCCATGTAGGAAAGATGAATTTCACTGTCATGTAGTAATATGATTATGACATAAAATCATATATATAAAATGCCCATGTTAAAGACATAATTCTTTCCTTATTTATGTCATAAGAGTTTTTCTGTCAATCTGTGTGAAGATCCATCCTAAGTCACACATTCCAGAAGCCCAGTGTGGGGATGGGGAAAGAAAATCAGTTTGGCACATTCAGACTATATTATCACTTTGTTAAAATTTCTGAATTTCTAGAATTTAGAACTTCTAGCTAGTACTTCTGAAAATTCCATTCTCCCTGAATTTATTTAAACCTACTTAAAACCTTTCATGCTATTAAGTTTGTACTGGAGAGTAATTCCCACAGAGTAAGTGAACATGATTCGCCTTACACCTACACCTATTGGGCCTTCCCTGTAACTTGAAGCTTTGACATGGAAAGCAGAATAGGGAAGGCCAACTCAAATGAGAAGGCTCAGTTAAAAAAGGGATCAAAAATCGGGAATAGGAAGGGATGTTTGAAAGCAGTGGAGTTCAAGGTGGATAAAACAAAGAAAGGGGCCATGCCCACAAATCTGCACTTTGCCCAAAACTGAAACCCATTGACAGTTTGTGCTCTGTACACGTAACTTTCATTAACTTTGTTAAACCAAGAACAATCCGTAGACTTGATCAAAAGACTCTAACTTGGCTGATGAATCATGTGAAGGTCATCATCCTGACATGTAACAGAATCTGTGGTTTTGCGTAAGTATTTTATTTAAACTCCAGGAATTTAAAAGAAAACTGCAATTCCTGCAAATTTTGCAAAGCCATTCAGAAAAAAGAATAGGGAAGCACAGGAGTAAGACTTCTCCAGCATTTGGAAGATGTGCAGAGAATGACATAGACAGTTTTTGCTTCTTTTATCTTCCCTGATGGAAAGTTCTTAATTCCTGAGTAATTGGCATGTAACATAACCTAAAATTTTTGACAAGTGACAATTTGTTGTCTTCACATTTTGATGCTTGAGATTCACACAAACATCAAACTTGGAGATTTCAGTGGATGTTCTGTCTTCAAAGACCTATATGCTAAATATTTCAGAAAAAAACTACAACTTTTCAGTCTTTGCAGATTGAGCACTGAGAAGAAAATTAATTCCCCAAACTCCATGCCTCTTATTTACATCTGTAGAATGGCAATCACATCATCCCTTCTCTTAACACCATTGTGACAAAGCAGATCAATATCTATCCTGACTGGCACAGTGCTTCTCTCCTACAAGATCTTAGAAAAATTCATAATTTTATCTCTCCAATGAGCTTGAGAAGCATGCAATAAAGGGACAAAGCCACATCAAAAATGAGGGAAAGGCAGGCATCATTTAGTTGCGTTTTTCAAATCCTACTGGTAACTCAAAGATAGAATCATATAACTGAAACTTATGAAAATGAAAATTTTGACCAAGTCTGAACATACACAAGCAAAGTTTCTGTGACATTTCATAACTTGCATTTTTAAAATTCTAAAATTTACAAGTAATAATAAAAAGATTACACAAATGAAGACCGAACTTTATGAACAAAAATTGTACATTATTTAACTACTGAGGCACCTGCTTGTTACTGGTATGTACAATATTCTAACAATTGCTTAAAAGCAATCTCTTTGCACTTGTCAAATTTTTACTCAATGAAACAAGGAAAAATTAAATAAAGAAGAAATAATGAAACGAAACTTATTTCTCTCTTATTTCTCTCACACTACATGTTCCACTTACTCTTTTTGCTGGCTAGAGGGAAAAAAAATCTCTGAACACGTGTGGACATTTGGGAAGTTTCCTTATAGAATGGAAATTACAAGCCTACACAGCACCAGGAAGAATTCAAAGGGAAATTTAGCTGTGCTTCCACTGAGCAAACAGTAATTAGAAAACTCTGTTTCCTGCCCTTTCTGAAATTTTAGTTCCACCCCACCACACAGAACAAGTAGGTTAAAATGAGAAATGGTAAGAACTACTTCAGGCAGCAGGTTTTCTTGCAAAACTGTGCACCTAACTGGGTTTGGATTAAGTCAGAAGGGCACAACAGTCTGGTTACCCCTGAGAGAAGATGGCGACTTCCACCTAGTTGTATTGTTTCTCCCATCTCAAGATCATAACAATATTTCTTTATCTAGCTTTGGATATCTTCTGAGAACAAAAACATTATGCTTTTCTGAAGACATGGAATACAAGGAAAATATCCACTCTCATGCCTAAGGAATATCCTGCTCCATTTTCAGCAGCTAACTGTAACCACTAATTATACATGAAAAGCTTTCAATCTTGATTTCAGGGAGTTGGGAAGACAGAGTGGGGAGAAATAAGGAAAAGGAAGAGAAAAGAGGTATTTTTTCTATCCTAAGTCTTCTAATTGCCATTATGCTTAACGTCTTGAACAGATTCTCTTCCTTAAATAACGTATCACATGTTACTATGATAAAAGCAAAATCCAAATCAAAGGATCATGCTTATTTTGGAAAAAAACAGTGAAGTTTGTAAATGGCCTTTATTTCCCGTGGGAGTTCATGCCACAATTTGTAAAAAAAATCTTGATTAAATTTCTAGGATAAGCATCTTTTACTTATGAATAGTATTTTCAAACTTATAACACTATCTCAAGTGATCAGAAGGAAAAAGGAACAAAAAAAATAATAAAGACCAGAAAACCTTAGAGCATCTCTCAAAGGTCATCACTGGACAGTTTTGGTAAATGCTTTTCTATACAGCCTAATTTAAAAGTTCTAGAAGGTGGTCTACCCAGAACAAGCCAAACTCAGATGTGTACAGTTGAAGATCACTTTATAACTTTAAACTAAACAGTGCTACATTTAGTTTCCCTTTAGTATACTTATGCCAGGAATCACTCATGAGTGACCTTAATGAAAGGAGAGCTATTTTACCAACTGCTAAGAAATAGAAATGTTCATCATCCACTCAGCAAACTCACTTTTTTTCCTTGAAAGCCAAGTGGAACTTGAAAACACTACTTTTTCCAGGTCTCTCTTCCCCTTACATTCAGTTCACAAGAGCAAAAAGATAAAAACTGGGAAAGATCATCCAAGAATGGAAATAGCAAAACGTACTACCATGCCCTTCACCCTCCCAAAGAAAAGACAGATAGACCATTATCAAATCTTTAGGACAAAATTATTGATTCATTGTTCTATATTAACACTTTTAATGTTTTTAAGGAAGTGCTACCTATATATGGAGTTGATCAGAACATCAGCTGCATTCTGAACTCAGACCTTTGCTCTACCTTCACTAACTTAAACAGCCTAACTATGATTCAGTAGTTAAAACTAATCAATAAATAATTAGTGCTCAAATAATCATACTTAAAATGTAAATCAGGCACGTACTTTTTCTTCTGTACTGTTACCATACTTCGGTTCATTTGAAAACTTAGACATTTAGTATTAAACCAAATTTAATTTCTAAGAAGACACTGTAAAATACTTCACAACTGCTAAGGCTAGAATGCCACGTATTACTTGTAGTTACACTGAAAGATTACTGAGAAACCATGACATGCATTCCCATATTTTAATATTCAAAATCTGGCTACTTACTGTGCTAGTTAATAGTACCAACAGAAGGATGTAAGAAAGGAGGTGGAGGAAAAAAAAACCAGACCTAGGCAATTTTCTCCTTTTTTTTTTGTCCATAAAGCTGAAGGCTGTCAGTACTTGTGTGTCAACATGTAAGAAAAATTAAGATTGTTAAGAAATAGATTTTAAGATACCAGTAACATTACTAAGTGCATTTACCTACTAAACTGTCAAAAAGCCAGAGCCCAGAAGGACTAAAGAAATAGACTAAAGAAATACAGTGTTTTAAAAATTAATCTTCAAATAGACTTACTGCATACAACTATTTCTGGTTAAAAAAACCCACTAGATCTATACAAAGATTTTAAAATTAAAGTCACCAGAGTGTATTAGCCCGTACAACTCCTTTATTCATAAATACAAAACTGTGTTTGTTACATTGGTGAATGTTCCAATACTTGAACTCAACATATTTATGTATATATACACTTCTATTTATACACAAACTCACTGCATGTTGGTATTGGCATTTAGGTATGAAATATTGAAGTAATAGATAATTTCCAATTGTAGCTTATAATTCTATTTGGTCCAGAATAATTCCTATTAAAATCATGAGGGAAAAAAGCCCCATACCAAAACACCTCCCCATAGACCCTTCTCAGTCTCCCTGCAAAAGATAGCATGTTAAAACTATCTTTATACACAATAAACACCACCTTATTTATTTCTGCTAGAGAAATATTTATCAGCAAAGCTGCCAAGAACGACTTGATGCATGCCAGAATCTTCAGAGGACCAAATTGCTATGCATTTTATATTGTTTCTAAAGAACGATACTTGGAAAGCACCAAAACTTAGCACAATTTCTGGAAATTTGTTTTTATAATTAAAAATCCACAAGGCAGACATCCTTAATTAGAATACTGGTCTTCAAACATTTAATTCCTTCTCTATCTTTTTCATTGTAAAGAGAATTTCTTACCCTTGCTTCCAAGGGTGTATTTCAGGCACTATCATTCCTCCTGGTTAGGAGATTGTGTCCCAATACCTTCACATGGCCAAAAGCTAAAAGAAATACACTATTTACCTAAGGGAAGTGAAGGAAAAGAGAATTGTGGGAGCAACTTAGAAGCATGAGATGACATTAGCTCTCTTTAAGCCCCACCACTCTGCTGTAAAATGGAACTGAACTGTTGCCTGTGTCCCAGGGACAATCAGTTAATGTCAGCCTCAAAGGCCAGAGAGGAGGATCACCTGGCACAATGGCACAACACACATGACAATCACAGGACCTTCACCTGAACCACTCAGAAGCCAAAGAATATTCAGAATAACAAACTGGCCACGATTTTGTATATCCCAGATGGCTTAGTTTCACATCTGTTCCCATGATCTCATCTCCAGCTCTTATCTGCTACATTTCACTCCAGACTGATCACTTCTTCTCTTCTGCCTTTTAACCATCAGCTTTGTATCTCTCTTATTTTTTTTTTGACATTGCAATCAATTTTTTCCAGTAAGTGTATGGAAGCAGTCCCCCTCAAAGCATTTCTAGTTGCCTTTCAACACCAATCACAGACACCAGCAGAGTTTCTACTGAATATTTAAATATAATATAATAATTATAATATTCTACCAATATTTTAAATCTTCTGATATGTTCTGCAGCACAACTCCTTGGGACAGACGCTAATTGGTTTTGTCATACAAGATGCACTAAAGTATTACTCAAATTCAGGGATGAAGATATCCAGCATTACTTTATATACATGTTCTTAAGAGAAACAGTTTCAAATTGAACATTTTTTCCTAGAATAAGATATATCCATAGCTGAGTGTCAACTGTCTTCGAGTATTACATATCAGAACACAAATCTAGGTTACAGGAGTTTTCTGCTTAAATTTTTTGATCACTGGAAAGACCTGAACCACAAAATAGCTCTCCCTGATGTTATTTCTAACAGTGAACATATTAATAGTTTTTTACTTACGAAGCTTCATAATCTTAACATAAAAGAACAGGTTAACACAAAGAACTTGCTAATGTGCAAAAGTGTGTTGCTAGAAAGTTTACTGGAAGGTATATCTAAAGTAGCTCAAAAATGTGCATTATGAAGGGTGGCAGATGTACATGGATAAACCTGCCAGAACTACTTGATAGTGCTGACAAGCAGAACTTACTGTGTCAACATATTGCCCAATTTTGGGGCGGGGGTAGGAAGTTAAAAAAAAAAAAAAAAAGGCCGTCAGAACCTTGGCAGCAAATATTAAAACTCTTAGATCTGAATTTCATTTTTATCGTGTAACTAAACACGATATTGCCTCCTATCAATAGTATGGTTTCAAGATGTCTTTGGCAATTTGTTAAGTACAGCAGCAATCAACATTAGCCCAGATCACAATTTTGTAAGCAAAATTCAGCAGCATGTATCAAAAAAAAAAAAAAAAAAAAAGCCTAATAGGAAAGAAAAAATACAAGTTTTCTAAGTCTCTGAAATCAAACTGTTATACAAGCTAGAGCTGAAGTATTTGCTTTCAGCTGAACTTGAAAACATCAGATTAAATTCACAGAGAAGAAAACAAGTTTACAAACTTACATATTGCCTAATACCTTAGTTTTTCAAAACCTTAATTTTAAAAACCAGAGGAACTTTTCTTTAAAACCAGTTGTCTACTTTTTTTCTCCTAGTGATGACTAAATATTTGTCAGCTTAGTTTGAGACAATTTATGGTCACAATAATAAACTTGTATACTCATTAAAGATGTATCTCAACAATCAAACCACCAAAATAAGACCATTTACTGTTGTTTTTCCTACTAATTCAAATATATCAAAATTTGTCATGTCTTATATGTAGACAATTAAGAATAATTGTAAATCAAAACACATTTCCCACTCCTAAAAAATGACTGGGAGCTATACTCATTAGCTTTTGTGTCACTGTGCTCTGTGCAACGTACTATTTGAACCAGACATATCGTGTCTAAAGCTTAATCTTTCTCCAGACTTCAGTGCTCCAAAGACATTAACCACCAGTTCACCAGAAGCCACTCCACCTTCATTTAGGGTAGCCAATAAAAAATTTGCAACTCTCCCTTTAAACAGAATGAAGCAGCAAAATGAAATTTCAGGGCTGACTATAAGGTGCCCTCTTTGAATGGGACTGGAAAGTGCACACGAACACATACATTTTACTTCCACAGTCTCTAAAAATAATGGGGGTGAGGGTTGTGTGTTTGATTTTCTTTTTTATTGTGTCTCTAATATTAAGTATCAATCTAAATGCTATTCTTACCAAACTTCTAAGTTAAAAATGCTTAAGAGTTCATACTTTGTTGAGAAAACGATTACCTAAAGAGCAAGAATATATGAATGATGTAAATGTATTTCAAAGCAGAAAATTTTGACTTGTCTGACACTAAAAAAGCTAACCCAGAAAAATTTGAGATTCACTTCATCTTGTATAGATATAACTGCAAGTGCACGTTCTGCTTTTATTCAACCTAAAATGGATTTCACACCATGATAGGTTTCATTCTGCATTAAAATTGCAAATCTTCTATGTGGCCCAGTTTCAGCTGCAATTGATCTGCTTTGTCGTCATAGATTAAAAAAAAACAGTGAAGGGTACTGCAGCTTTAAATATTTCAGAGCTATGTAGCTAGTAAATAGACTCCATTGCAATATGGCTCTGAAGGTCGTGTCCTATTGTCTCTTTTCTCTGCAAATATTTTGAACAGCATAAAATGGTTTATTTTATACAATACCTCCCTGCCATTTCTAAATCATGTCAATTGTATTAGGCACTTCCTTACTGGAAAGGACAGATACGCCACTCTTTCCACACACACCCACGCTGCTTCGAATTCAGAATGTCCACTGTGAATATAACAGCAGGGTGCACATATTAGATGTACACAGCTTTTCATATGGATACCTTATGCAGACAGACTCCCCGTTAAATCCCACCACAACATAAGGATAATTAGTTATTTCAGTGGTGATAAAATAATTAACTGGATTTCAGGTCAAGAAGCATCTTCGGTTAAAATTAACAGCCCAGTTAGAAAACTGAAGCCAGCAATTTTAACATTTCCATTTTCTCACATATGGGAGAATATGAAAAGAAGCACAGCACCAGGAGAATGTAGTCTGCAAAATCTGCTTTTCATGAAGGCAACTACCTTTCAGATGCTAAAAAAGAGCAAAAAACAAACACCCCCCCTCCCCAAGAGCACTGTCACATTTAACAATAAGTTACAAGAAAAATAAGACTATAAACTTGAAGCCAGAATTGGAAATCTTTGTGTATGCAGACCCCAGGTTCAACCCCAATTCTTTCACATACGGTGACTATTTGATGCAAATATGAGTTACGGAGATGCCTCTCAGAACAGTAACGTGAAACACACCCCTACAAAAACCACAAAATTGCGATAGCTGTCACCGTTCAGAAGATGCACGTAGTCATTTACCTGAAAAGGCAACAGATTGTTGCCATTGTCCGTCCTGAACGCGTTGTCTTCCATCCAGGATTTGGGGGTTAAGGGTGCAGCCCGTGGGAACTTCGGAGGGGCAATGACATTGCTGGAGAAAGGTTTTTTAAGGGGTGAAATGGGATTGAGGGGGGAGGGTACGCCGACCCCCACTCCCACGCCGACCCCCACTCCAACTGCCCTTCGAGGGTCCCTACCAGCCTGCAGCCCACCCCAAGGGTTGGAAGGTGTACTCCAAGCCGCATTTTGATGGTTATTCCAGCTGGAGGAGGAAGAAGAAGAGGCAGAGGAGGAAGACGGTTTGCTGGTCATGATGGGCTGATGGCTGTAAGCAGCGTTTCTCTGGGCAAAAGGTGCCTGATTAGGGCTTACAGGTGACCTCCGCTGCTGCTGCTGCTGCTGGGCTTGCTGCTGCTGCTGCTGATGTTGGTGGTGTTGAGTCTGAGCTAGGCCAATCTGAGGTGAGAAAGTGCCACCAAATACAGGGTTGACATGGTGTGGAAAATTCTGGAAAAGCATTGTCCCATTGACTGGAGTAATCCCTTGGAAAAAGCTATCATCCACCGCGTTTGTGGTCCCTGTAGACCAGGTGCTGCCAAAGGAGGGAGACAAGGAGGTGCCGGCTGCAGGTTCTTGTTGAGGCTGGTGAAAGCTCAAGCCAGGCAAAATGGGAGACTCCATCTGCATCTTCTCCTTGCTATTTTGGGAAGGAGCCGATGTGCCGATACTAGTCACTGAACTGTTGTCTTCTGGTTTGGGTGTCTCCGATGAGATGGGCGTAGAGGGGGCTTCTGCTGAGTTTGGATCTTGCTGTTGCTGCTGCTGCCGCTGCTGCTGGGGCTGGGCTTTGCTTTTGTCCATCAGTAAATCATCCTGCATGGTTTGCGCAGCTGAAACAGTAGGGGAAAAAACCACAAAGACAGATTATTAACATTGCCATTCATACCACAAACCAGTCTCTTTTAATCATTTGGCAGCCAAAAATCTCGTCCTATTGCCAGTACTATGCTACACCAAATTGCAAGGCAAACCCGTAATCTTCCCCCTCCCCCATTTAGGAATATGTAACCTTTGATCGTGCTAGATTGCCTTGAAAAGATTTTTTAAGATGCTTCACCCTTTTTGATGCCTTGTTTCCCTTCAGTCTAAATGAGAGATGTGCTTATAGGGCAGAGATATACAGCAATTTCGCCACGTCTCTTTTCTCTTATACCGGAACTCAGAGCTCTCACCCTGCAATGAGAAACTGATTCTGGTTCCTGTTTTTCCAAGCACCCTCCTCCTCCTCCACCTCCTCCCCCTGGTTATTTGCATACGTCAATAAATACTGCTGCGTCCTTCAGCAAGGTTAAAAAGACACCAGTCTTCGCTCTTCTCCACCCCCTTTTCTATTAGGGGACCTTTAAAGGAGCCGGGTACCGATTTTTCCTAATTAACAAAGAAGCTTTCAATGATTTAGATTTATCAGAGCGAAAGCACACACGACAGCTCGCACTGATACGGGAGAGGTTCTTCGCTGCACAATCGTTTCCTGCCCTTTCCCTGCCAGCTCGGGGCAGGAGGGGCGATGGCAACGCCAGGGAAGGGAGGGAGTGGGGGGTGGAGACACTTCACGTACAAAGCCTCCGATGGGTGTTTTATTTGCCTTCATGACCTTACGATCTCTCCGTGTAAAATGCTATTTTACATTAAAGCAGTCATCTGCTCGCTCTTTTATTTATATATATGAATATATAATCATCGGTAATTTGTTCATTAGAAAGACATAATGTCAAAATAAGCAGATCTGAGAGCTATTAATAGACTAGGATGTTTCTGTTGCTTTCAAATGAAAAATAAACCCAAGGAAAATTGAAATACCTAACATATAGACATGGCTGCATATTAAAAAACATCTTTATATGCACAAGACAAAGACTAATGATGCAAATTATTTTTAAAATCAATACATAAGTTTAAGCTTTAAAAAGTAAATGTGGAATGATTGAGTCATATCTGCTAGAAAAGGTGCTTCTTATGAAAAGATCATATAATTTTATTATTGTTTTGAAACAATAGTACTAATGCAATACACACATCAATAGCAATTGTTTGAAATCACAACAGGAATATCAACATTTTGCAGGCTTTTAGTCAACTGAAGAGATCATTCTAAATCTCAAAAGTATTTTAAATGATCCCCAAATCACTCAGTTTAATTGAGTAACGATGTCAAAGATGGCCATTGCTGGATACCTAATCACATTTCTATTGAGTTAATCATATGACATACACATGCCTAAGAGTACATTTTTAGGATTGTTGTTTTAATGTAACAAAGTAAAGCCAAATCGATTGACTGTTTAAGAAAGGTTGCAAAGCATGAAATTGTCGACACTGTCCTTCCTGACATCAGCAGTTTTGAGATGGTCTGTGTGTATTTAACATCTCTTGTTTCTTTTTTTTCTTTCTTTTAAATCTCTTTGAGCCATACACACACGTTTTTGTTAAAAGCAATGTCAGGAGAGGTTTCTGCCATCAATTAAGTTATTGCTTATGCTCCCCCATTATTTACCAGTTCAATATGTAAACCAAGCAGCAAGGGTCCCTGAACAGACTAATCAGTGAGACAACATTAAAACAAGCTCCTAAGAAGGACAGACTAAACTATTGCATCTGTACCAGGCAGCGCTGCCGCTGCTGCTGGGAGTGCAGAAAACCTTGTGAGGCAGTTTAAAGCAATACTGCAGTAAGCCAGAACATACCAAGCTCTGTGTAACTTTCCATTAGCTTCACTTCTACCAAAAATCACTATTACTCCTAAGGCTACATAAAACAACTCATGGTTCCACATCCCTCTACCCTGGTTCTGAGCTATCAGTATAAAAATACATTTAGAGATAAAAACATAGCAGATGAAACGTTAAAATTCTGTCATCAATGAAGTATATTTAAATCAGTTAGTCACCAGGTTATCTATAGTGGCTAGCACAGCAGTTGCTTCAAACATGTACCCTGACTTAGCTAGCTGGTTTTGAACTTTATCCTAACGACTGTGCTTCACGTTCCCTTTCATATTGTTTCTTAAAGGTAAAAATCACTGGCCAGTTCAATCCTCTTGTCAAGGTCAAGACCTACCTTTAATGAAGGAAGGTAGTCTGAATGGAAAAACACTGGATAATAAATTACTTTGAAAGACAGGACAGCCAATGTTTAATGTTGGACTACCACGCAGTACCTCTTGATTATTTGCTGGTGTAAGTATTTTTACAAATTTACAATCCAGTACAGGAAATCTATATCCCCACAGCAATACCAGCTCCGTTTGCATGCAATAGCCCACTCAGTCAACACAGAAATTTTTAAGGAACAGTTACCTTTGGGTTTTCTGTATTTAAAGATCAATAAAAGGACTGTATATTTATTTTCTTCTTTCGGGTTTGCTATATGACAAATAGTCGACCATTCAGGCAAGAGCACTTTGACAACTGGAAGCTCTCAGCGCATGCTCTCCCAAGGAATCATGGGGGTTGAAGTCTTATCTATAGACAGCATTTCACTGCTGCCTATCCTGAAAAGGAAAAGAGCTCAAAAGGGACAAAAAAATATGTGCACACTCCCTCTTTCCAGGGAAAACTGCTGCAACCCGAATCACCAGCTCTGAGAAAATATCTGTCATACTGAGCTGAAAACGAGGAACTAAACAAGAGCTTTAAACAGTTTGATTTATAAACCTAGATCAATTAGCCACCTATTCAGAATAACTGCTAGACAAATAAATAGTTCTAGTATTTCTGAAATTCCCTTCCAATTTCCTAGTATAAAAAATTAATAATAAGTTCATACCAGCTATAAAATTTAAAGCTATTACAAAGGAGATTGTGTCATGTTCCTTAGCTGAAGAAAATATTAAATAATCCCCTAATATAATTTCTCAAAATATTCTGAAACTCAAACACAAGTAGGTCAAGTATGAAAATTTAAAACAAATCAAAATCAGTGCATAGGTGAAAAGTTGTACTATTTGAATAGTTTCCAGTTTCCAAGTTATGACTTTTTCATTACTGAGTCGTTGTTACACTGAAAATTCTACCAAAAAAAATAAGCTGCTCAGAAAAAAAGCAAGGTGCAAATTTTACTATTTAACATTTCATCTACTCTGTGCACCATGGTTCCCCATGTCAAACACCTCCCTTTCACTACTTACTATCTCCATATCTCCAGGCTCTACATCAATATATAACCTGACAGGCGTTCCTCTCATAAGATATTAATATTGGGATCATTAATGTAGGTTGGATAAAATTTTCAGAATTTCATTCCTTGGCACTTGTGTTCTGTTTTGCACTAGCTCATTCTGTATATTTATTCTGGGTAATTATTCATAATACTAATTATTCGGGACCAAATACTAATGCTTGTATGAAAATTACATAGTTGAAATCAGAAGTGTGAAAATAACTGTTTAATAAAAGTGCAGGCTGATTTTCAAAGGATGAAACATGCATAGCTTTGTAGGTGAAAGAGAGAAGACTGAAGCTGAGAAAATAAAAAATAGGGCCATTGAAAGTGAGTTTTTATAACACTTATGTCTCTGCTTTCTGCAGTCTGTTTATGTTGGACTGTATGGTCTGCCTGCCCTAAATCAATGCTGTAATTAAGAGTTTCTCAACACTTGCTCTAACCTGTTTATGCTACTCTGAATCATTAAAGGCAGAAAAACTGCTTTCTTACAGCAATTAAAAAGACTTAATTTCATGAACTATCCCAGCTATCACAGTGCTGGCTTTAGGCATTCTATATCCCCACTTTATGTCGCTATTTACTTCTGGATTATTGCTTTTCAGATGATTTGAGGATTCATGTGGAAGGCACTGATTCTGTCAGTTCTTCCCAGGAGACAGCTCCCCTTTGTAGATCAAACATTAGGATAAGGAAAAGCACTCCAAAAACAAAGAAAATCAGGTTGCAAATACAATTTTTTATCAACTAGCCACTAGAAGAAAAGCCGTTCTTTTTTTGTTGTTGTTTCTACCACCTAACTCTTTCATAACTGGAAGTTAAAAGATAATAAAATATAAACAACAGCGGAATCAGAACATAAGAGCTTAATTCAATCTGGTATCTGAATTACTTGACCCAGGCCAGTTCCAAAGAAACAAATGTAAGAAGGCCAAAATCAGCCTAGCTAACTCAATTAACATTGTATTAAGTGTATTTTTATTTTAAGAAATTCATTATGAAGCAATTTAAGCCTACTATGACTAACAAACCATGCTAGTCTTTTTCACAGAAAGTGACTATTCAAACTAACTTGACAGTTGAAATGAAGTGTTATGCTACTGAAAAAAAGTTTTGTTGTAGAAACATTTTTCTCAGTTTAGATCAGGTTCATTTTGGCCTAATTGAGGGCTCTTTGTCTTTTAAAAAATGGAAATAAGTAGACGAAAAATGTCTAATCAATCTTATAGTTTAATTTTGCATATTACTATCATAGTTAAAATTTAGTTTTGTCAAAATAGAATACTCTGATATTGCCAGATTACTTAGCTTTGTTGAAAACAGTGAATAATGTCAACAGTTTTAATGCTTTCACATCAAAAGAATTGTATTAAGGTACAATACCTATTAAGGTAATTCTTTATTTTTCCTCTTTTTCAGTCCTCGCTGAAATAATCAGGTAAATATTTAATCTACCTCCATATTGTTCTTGCAGTAATTGCTTGTCAACTTCTTTATTAAACTTAAATCTGTATAAATTTGCTATCAAACAATTTAGCATTTTAAAAGTTGATATTTTGCAGTAAATCTCATGGCCAAATGTAGGGCTCAATTTTAAGTTCTAAATAAGATTGCTTTTGATTATATTGCTTTTGGTGATTTTCATTAAGTGCTCTACTTGCCTTCAAATATACAGTTTTACTTAACTCAAAATGGCTGGTGCCTCCAGCTAGTGGCAGGGAGATTGAGCTCTGGCAAATCTCCATTAGGAGCAACCACAGAGTCTGCTCCCAGGAGAATTCTCTCTTGGTTCAAATGCAGGTACTACCAGGTGAAGGTAAAAAATGACAGAGTGAGACAGTGCAATGAACACCATGGAAGCAGAAGGAAGAAACAAAGAAGGATCTATTAAGGGATGATATGGGAAGCAATAGTTTTAAAAGTGAAAAAACTGCAAGAGGCAACCTGAGATTTATAATGGAAATTGCCAATGAAAAGAAGGAAGCACAAAGATCAAGAAGTGGAAAGAAAATGAAAAGTGGGATGACGGACAGTGAAGGAGGAGATTGTAAAGCAAGCATTTGAATAGACCAGCTGCATATCCAGCCTTGTTAAGGAGATAAGGATGGAATGACAAGGTAAAAGGAATCTTCCTCTATCAAAGGATAAGGAGGGCTTTTTTCTTGTAAAACAGTTGGTTATTCACATATTTTAGGATCACACTTTGATTCTGAGAAGAACAGACAAATGGAGAATGGAAGCTGTCCAACAGGCTCCTGAACAATAAAAAGGCACAAATCAGTTTTTAGACTTCAGAATCTTTAAGGGATGTTAAGAGGTCTGCCATTATAGAATGGTTTGGGTTCTAATGAACCTTTAATGATCATCTAGTCCAACCCCCCTGCAATGAGCAGGGCCATCCTCAACTAGACCAGGTTGCTCAGAGCCCAGTCCAACCTGATCTTGAATGTGTCCAGGGATGGGGATCTACCACCTCTGTGGGCAACCTGTGCCAGTGTTTTACCACCCTCAGTGCAAAACATTTCTTAATTGTATTCAGTGTAAGTCCACCCTCTTTCAGTTTAAAACCATTAATGCTTGTTCACTTATGCTTTTATGTATCCTATTACGTTTTTACTTTCCGTGTTCAGAAAAAAAAAACAATTAAAAAAAAAAAGTCCAAACCTACCAAGTGTTCACTATTTGACCTGATATTCAAGTTTTGTCCAGTTTGGTCATACCTCCTTGTGCCAGTGGTAGAGCAAAGCAGCCACCTTTGCCACAGACCGTTCCTTAGCCTCGAATGGTAGCCAAGTGATCCTGGGTTCTGGTTCTACTTCTTCAGGTAAGTATAGTTCACAGCCATTATTACTCATCATGACCTTTATCCTAAATGGTAGGCAGCTAGCATATCTTTCCAACTCCAGAGCAAAAATACAGATATTGCACAAACCACATAATCCGAGAAATAAAATCAGCTTCTCTATTTTCATTTGTAACACTCAAGAATAAACATAGAAATACATATAATAAATATAAAACCCCCAAGTTTTTATATATATATAAACCTTAGCCTAGACCACAAATAGGACCTAGACACACTTGATATGTAATATTGTTCTTACATGCCACGAACAGCTGTAATTGGGACAGAGTGCATTATGTTCTCTTCCAGGAAGTTATGCCCATATGGTTTACTCAAGCCATTGTACATCCAAGACTTCTCAGCAGTGCAAGCAACACTGAATTTTATGGTCCCAAGAATTAAGTACAAAATAAATTTTCTGTGACAGGATGTCAATACCTTTTCCCTACCAGCTTCTACAAATACTTCCCATAAGGAACATTTACATCACTGTAACTACTTCAGCAGTCCTGTTTATGATATTTGTAGCAATTAGAAAATAAACAATACCCTCCCTACCTTTATGCATATCCCTACTATTATACACATGACACAACTTACAAATCCAAGCCTAGATGTTTCACACACCTTTTGACAACACTTTTCTCTCAACAAAGACTCTCAAAACCAGACTGATTTGTCCCTAGCTAAGGCAGCACAAGTCAAAGATTCCAGTATATTCCCTTCCTCTTCTACCTGACATCTATAGACATGTATATCCACCATGCAAATGCTTGGTCTCAACCAAAAATAGATGTAGGTTGATGCAGCTTTATAGTTGCACCCTGGGCTTGGTCCTGTAAATTACTACCTTGTACAGCAACTACAGGGTAACAAGATTGTAATTTACACGAGGTATGAGGAACTAGTTTCATGTAGCAAAACTTATTACTATTTCTTAAAAATATAACCCAAAAAGTTCAAAGTTGATCTTTACTAGCTAACCTTTCCAAGAATCTGTAATGTCACAACGGCCTCTGAAAAACAAGACATTGCCCTTTGCTTGGGAAACATGACGCAAGGGCAGGAGACAGATACCCATGGTGGAGATAAATGGAAAGGCAACTTCTCCCTAGGTGCTATCCACCTCTTTGCTCTCTAAAGGATTTTCAACTTCTAAATTTCCAGTTTTCCAGACTATGATGCTCTATGTCGACTTCTGAACAAATTTTAAAAGCACCTTAGAAGGACTTTTTCCCCATTTGGAAGCATGCCCACAAGCCCAACTGAGAGCGTTGCCATTACCACCGGCTGTCCCACGCCTCACCCCACTCGCACACAGCAGCGAGCGGTCACCGGGCCTCCGCCGAGCACCAAGAGCACTTACAGGGGCGCCGACTGCTTGTCCTTGTCATTGACAACAAGCCCACGGGCACGGATTAACTTCCCTTTCACCGTTCCAGCCGCCGCCCCTGGGGAGAGGCGGGTCGGGGCCGGCACCGGGCCAGGTCCCCTCCGTCCCGAGGGCAGGGCCCAGGGCCCGGCGGGCCGAGCCGGGGGTGGGGGGCGCCTGCACCTGTCCGGCAGGGGCCGTGCAGGAGGATGCTCCTGCCCCGAGAGGGTCCCTGCGGGAGCGGGGAGGGGGCAGAGGAGGCGGCCCGGCTTCTCCCTTCTTCCCTCCCTCCCTCCTCCCGTGAGGGGTCCCGGCGCGGCGGCGGAGGGCGGCGGGGGGCGGGCGGCGGCCGCCGGGCGCGGACCTTCCCCCCGCGGAGCCCC